>SJYW01010280.1:653614-726731 GCA_006410735.1 Raphicerus campestris
ACAGAGTCCCTTGATGCCTCCCTAGTTTCTCATCAAAGGTCTTCCTCTGTTCATTATTAACTGAAATCTCTTGAAACAGAGATTCACCCAGATAGGGGCAGAGGAGGGACCAGAGGGACCATGGATCCTTGGTTTCTACATCATTAAGCACTCATAACACACTGGCCTAGTATCGTAAGTCAATTTTATGATATGGCCCAAGTGTATTTGTCTGTGTTCTCGATCTTTCCGAATGGTTGCCCCATGGTACAAGCACCATTTGATAATACCATGCAATGTTATTATCCACCTGCCATTATAATGAAACAGGCTTTAATTACTTCCTGAGATACTGCAGCTATTAAATGGATGAGGCAAAGGAAGGCACAGCCGATTCTACTCTGACTCCAAAGTCCTTGACCTTTCTTTACTGCATCTTCATTTCAGAATAACTTTATTTTCCATTCTACCTACCTAGATTTCATTTACTCTCTAAGTCCTAACCCAGGAAGTTTTTTCTAGTCCTTGCTGTGCACTCACCATTCTTTCTCTAAGCTCTTATTGTATATTTAGAAAGCCCCTTGCAGTGTATCACAAATTTCTTTCATGTAGTGTTGGCTGAATTCTCAACTACTGGCTTACTTCTTTATGTACTGGCAGTATTCTTAAAGACAGAAATATGGTTTCCTTCTAAAGAGTCTAGCACTGTGTAACACAATTAGATTTTAAAATAATTTTTATGAGTGATGACACCATACTCTTTTCATGTCTATTGTGGAGACTATTCAGATACCTAAATAGTTAAATCAATTATTAATTGGTTGATTCAGCCAATTAAAATAAAATATCCTCTAATTCCTGTCACTGTCACTTATTTGGTGTTTGTAAGAGCAAATTACAACTCTCAACACCTTGTAAATACTATATCAACCAATATTCAAAGCAACCTTGAGAGGTATCATTATCTTCATTCATAGAGAAAGAAATGGATGCTCAGAGACAGTAAGAGATATTTAACTTGTATAATATGAAGAGTTGATATACATACTCAATACCTTGTGAAGGTATTTCCCACATTGAGCTAATACATCCACCATTATTTCATGTATTTAGCATTGCGTGTGTGTGCACGCACTAGTTTCCTAGCAAAGTTCAATTATACAGGGCACTATTACCAACTACTGTCACGATGTTATGCTTTAGATCTTCAGACTCTATTCCTTTTGTAACTGAAAGTTTATTCCCATCTACCAGTCTCTCCCTATATCCCTGACCACCCAGCCCGTGGCAACTCCCACTCAGCTCTCTTTCTGAGTTTAGTTTCATATACTTATGTTTGGATTTCACATATAAGTGATAGGCACCATGCCATATTTTTCTTTCCGTCTGGCTTGTTTCATTTTAGCATAATACTTTCCAGATTCATCCATGTCGTTGCAAATGGGAGGATATTCTTCTTTTGTAAGTAAAGCTGAATAATATTTTGTTATACATATAAGCCATAATATTTTATCCATTTATCTGTCAATACACATTTAAGGTTTTTCCATATTTTGGCTATTGTGAATAATGCTGCTGTGAATATTTGAGATAGATATTTATTTCCTTGGCTATTTACCCAGAAGTAGGGCTGCTGGATTATTTAGTCATTTTATTTTTAATTTTCTTTTTAGTAATCTTCATACTGTTTTCCACAGTGGCTGCACCAGTTTACATTTCCATCAATAGTGCACAGAGCTGCTTCTTTTCCATATCCTTTACAATATTTCTTATCTATCTTTTTGAGAAAAGATATCTTAACAGGTATGAGGTGATATCTCTTTGTGGTTTTAAATTGCACTTCCCTCATGATGAATGATGTTGAGCACCTTTTCACATACTTGACCATTCCTATGCATTTTCTCTGAAAAGTGTTTATTCAGTTTTTCTGTCCATTTTTAAATTGGATATTTTTTCTATTGAGTTGTATGAATTATTATATTTATACATTGAATATTACCTCATCAAATATGTGATTTGTAAATATTTTCCCCTATAACATAATTCACCTTTTGATTTTATAGATGGTTTCCTTTGCTGGGCAAATGCTTTTTAGTTTGATGTGGTCCCATTTTATTTTTTCATTGGTTACTTTTGCTTTTGGTGTCAAATCTAAAATACAGTTTATCCTTTCTATGTACATTGACTGGAGATTTTGAGTCATTTATATTTAAAGTAATTATTAATAGGTGTGATCTTATAATTGCCATTTTGTAAATTCTTTTCTGGATTTTCATACTTCCTTTGTTCCATTGTTCATCTCTTGTTCTCTTCCTTTATAATATGATAATTTTTCTATAGTATTATGCTTTGGTTTCTTTCTCTCTATATTTTTTAGCTATTATACGTTTTTTTGTTTTCTGGTAGACATTAGGCTATGTAAATCATCTTTTAACAATTTGTTGTAAGCTGATTATAACTTTGTGCACAAAAGTTCTAAATTATTTTTATTCTTTCCCCTCAAATGTTAAGGTTTTTAATGTCACAAATTACATCTTCTTATATTGTTATTCACTAATAAAAGGGATTCTCAGGTGGCTCAAGGGGAAGACTCCATCTGCCAAGCAGGACACATGGGTTTGATCCCTGGGTGAGAAGATTCCCTGGAGAGGAAGTGGCAACCCACTCCAGTATTCTTGCCTGGAAAATTCCAGGGGCGGAGGAGCCTGGCAGGCTATGGTCCATGGAAGTCACAAAGAATTGAACACAATTTAGTGACTAAATAACAACAATTTGTTAATGAATAATTATAGTTAAAGTTCTTTTGTTAATAATACATTCGCTCTTTAACCTTCATGCTGGAGTTATAAGTGATTTACTCACCATTATTATATTGAATTTAACTATATATTTACTTTTACCAGTAAGTTTTATACTTTCTTATGTTTTCATGTTAGTAATTCATTTTAATTTGAATAACTTTTGTCATTTCTTAAAAAGCAGGTTTAGTGTTACTGGGCTACTATAGATTTTGCTTGTCTTAAAAACTCTTTTTCTCTCTTTTAAATCTGAAGGACCACTTTGTCAGGTAAAGTATCATTGGTGGAAAGTTTTTATCCTTCAACCCTTTCCGTATGTCTTCCTACTCGCTTCTGGCCTGAAGAATTTCTTCAGAAAAATCTGCTAATTGATTTATGGAGTTTTCCTCACACGTAACAAATTGTTTTTCTCTTTCTAATTTTAAGTTCCTCTCTTTGTCTTTAACATTTAACAATTGATTATAATGTGTCTTAGTGTGGATCTCTTTGGATTCATTTTGTTAGATACTCTCTGGGCTTCAGGGATCTGGATATCTGTTTCTTTCTCCAGATTTGGAGGTCTTCAGCCATTAGTTCTTTAAATATGCTTTCTGTTCCTTTTTCTTTTCTGCTTCTCAAACCTCTATAATGCATACATTTGTCTGTTTGATGGCGAATCACAAGTCCCTTACGTTGTCTTCACTCTTTTCCAGTTCTTTTCAGTGTTTGGTCCTCTGGTTGGATGAATTCCACCGCCCTGTGTGTGCCTTCACTGACCCATTCTTCTAATTGATCTGATTTGCTATTGGCCCCCTCTATTTCAATTTTTCACTTTAGTTATTATATTCTTTAGCTCTGATTTTTGTTTGGTACATTATTACACGTTGTATCTCTTTGTTGAAATTCTCACTTTCAACAAAGGCTATCCTGGCCTCAGTGAGCATCATTATATCATTAAACTCTCTGTGAAGTAGATCATTGATCTCCATTTCATTATGAGCAGTTTCTTGAGAGTAACCTTTTTCCTTTGTTTGGAACATAGTCCCTTTCTTCATTTTCCTTAACTCTCTGTGATGTTATCTACATGTTAAATAGAATAGCCTCCTCTTCCAGTCTTAACAGACTGGTCTTTTGTAGGAAATGAGCTTCTGTAATTATCCTTGTCCAAGCTGCTGGTTGTCTATATTGTCATTGAGAATGAGTTCAACTCTTCAACTGTTGGCTGAATAGAAATACATTTTGATAATTAAGTATCACTGGACTAAATATTGAAACAATATAAATCATGAGAAGTCAAATATGATATAGATATTATTTTAATAGAAATATGCATTATAGATAATTTTAGGGGTCTAGATTATTATATTAAGAAATAACTACTAAATACCAGAACTCTTCAAAATTACAAGTCCCTCTATTCACACAAAATGTAATAAGAAACAATTGAAATATGATAAAGTGATGGGATTCTGAAATTCTAAATGTTAATAAATTATGTTACAGCTTTTGGTCATTATTTTAAATATTCAAGATATATTAAAGAATTTGAGAAAATATTTATACTTCAAGTACATCTGATTAATTTAGAGGGAAGTATCAAGGTTTGCTCCTTAAAATATTTTTTATAACACACATTTGAGTTACTTTGTCTTCCAGCACTTAACATTTATATTACTAGAAAATTGCTTTCAAAATTACATTTTGGTATTATTTTCTTAATGTAATTTTGCAAAAACTGTGTTTATATAAAAAGTATATAGATATGCCTATCGCATATTGATAAAAAATTTAAATAATCAAATTGTATCATGAACTTAAAGCCAAGCTTGTATTTTTCTCATGAACAGGGAAATAAACAGTAATTTTTAGAACTGCTTTGCCCATTGACATCTAATAGCAAATATACATTTATAATGAATATTTACAAAATTATGTTTATATAAAAGCTATTTATATGCTTTTTTACATTAAAATATAAGGGTCTTAAATCTCAGATAAAGAAGTACTTCCCTGGTGGCTCAAACAGTAATGAATCCATCTGCAGTCCCTGGGTCAGGAAGATCCCCTGGAGAAGGGAATGGCTGCCCACTCCAGTATTCTTGCCTGGAGAATTCCATGAACAGAGGAGCGTGGCATGCTGCAGTCCATGGGTCCACAAAGAGTCACATACAACTGAGTGACTAACGTTAAATCTCAGATAAAGAGGTACGGTTAGCAAAACCACACAGTTTTCACAATATTTCATTGTAAAGCCACAAAGCATATGTTCTGTGATAGAAGAAAATATATAATATTTTCTATATGTTATTATTTCTATAAATATAAGAAAATATTTGCCAAATAAGACTTGATATTAGTAGTTGATTAGCTATCAGTAACTGCCAGCAGGAAAAGTACAGCTTTTGTTTTCTTAATCAAAACTCTGTTTCACTTTGTATTTACTTCTGTGGCCTTCAGTAGCTTGTTAAACATGATTATGTCATTCTGTCAAAAAGTCTGACAACATATTCTAGACCATTTTTCAAATATTTTTGTACTGAAATTTTAATAGAGCTTATTTAACAACTCCTTATTAAGTTTTCTTCTTCTTTTGAGAAAGAAATGGAATGAATTATTATTTCAATCCTTTCCCTTAATGATTTCAAGATCATTGAGAGTAGAAAAAAAGCTAAAAAAAATTTCTGAAGAATTCTGGACTTTTTAGCAGCTGGACACATGGAATATTGAAAAGCAAAGAAACTATTGTCACCCTCAAATACGGAGTGTACAACCTGTGTTATCTAATTTGAGCCTAAAGAAATAAAATGCATACTCAATTCAGTAATCTTGCCTACATTACCACTTGTCATAGGAATACCTAAATCTAATGCTAGTCATCTTAATACTTTAATATAATTTATACTTCTCATAGCATGCAGGATAATAACACCATCAAAAATAATCATTGGAACATTGCAAAGGGAAACATATGAACATCACTAAACAGGAGCAAGAAATAAATATTTAATAGAGACATTTTTAAAAGTTAACTGGAAATGGAGAAAAAGCAAGATGTAGAGCAAGCATGAAGAAAGGACACAAGTAATGGAAATAATACAGAAATTATAAGGGATAAATCTGATAGCTAGCAAGGTAAAACTATATTACAGCCAGCATCAGATTTATGAATTAGTTGAAATAGATATGGTTTCAAGGATACTCAGGCAAGGAAAGAATACCAATGTAAAAATTAGTGCACCCATCTTTCTAAGGGATATATGAAAAACAAATGTAAAGGCTTCATTTTTTCCAAGCAAGATAACTCCACAGTGCACTGATCAAATTATATTATAGATTCACTTTTTACCAACAAGCTGTAAGCTACCTGAGTGATTACAGATTTGCTGTTTAGTTGCCAAGTCATGCCTGACTCTTTTTGCAACCCCATAGACTGTGGCCTGCCAGGCTCCTCTGTCCATGGGATTTTCCAAATAAGAATAATGGGATGGGCTGGCATTTTCTTTAGGAGATCTTTCCAACCCAAGGATCAAATGTGTGCTTCCTGCATTGCACAAGGATTCTTTATCACTAAGCCACCAGCAAAGCCTGATGACATATATAGCCAGTGTCTTAATTACATTTGCTTCCCCAGTGCCTATTACAGACCTAGGTACCTAGTAGGGACTCAGTATATTTGGTTGAAATTAATGGCAAAAACCTTAAGAGGAATGCTATACTTGTAAATTTTTGTGATACCAGATCTTATTAGTATTCCTACTATGCAGAAGTATTTTTCACACAATGGGAAACAGCAGATGATTTAGTAATTTATATATTTGGTAACTATTTCTATGGGGCTTTTATTATCTCTCCTGGTTAGCTTGAGGTTAATAACTTAAATGGGCTTTAAAGAATTTAAGGTATAGAGCCATCTCATGTTTTCCACAATCCAAAAGAAGACTGTTAGCATTTTCATTTTTCCTTTTACTTTCAAATGTCTGGGTTTCTGTGATAGAACAAAAAATCTTAAGAATAAACATAGAGTTTTGTATTTTCTATAAATATTAGCTCCACTTTTTCAACTGAAACCAGTTAATAAATTCAAATTGCAGTAATATTAAGACAGGGCAAAAAGTCTAATAAGCAATTCTTAAGTGCCCATTCATAAGCCACTGTGTCTGGCCTAGTAGGTACTGAACACCATCCCACATACCACGGCCCTGTGGTTTGTGCTCCTGTGAGGCAATTATTTTGTAATCACCAAAAGATCCCAAGCCTGCTGCCAAGAGAAATGACAAGGCTTGAAGAGCTGCAGGTGACCAATAAAAGAGCGAAGTAGAGCAAACAAATGACAATTGGGTCATCCATGCATCCACAATTGTCATTTATCTAAAAACCGAGAACTCTGCTCGTGAAATGAAATTCTCCAACACACTCTGTGCCCTCTGATGCTTGCAAACGCCTCAAGAGAGCTCAAGGTCCTCACATCTCTCCCACCACTTTGTTTTTCACCATCATTACAGGGATCAGAAACTACTCTGAATCCACATCAAGTCTATTAGGCCACAGAAGTGAAGGTTTAAAGTGTCAGGAGAAAGAATTGTAACATTCAACCCAAGTTTACAGAATCTCTCCTTTTGTTTGTGTCTCTTTTTCCAAAGCCAGCTGGTGACTACTTTTTTAAAAAATTATATTTGTTCATTAACTTTTGGCTGTGCTGGGTCTTCGTTGATGAGCAGATTTTTGTCTAATTGCAGAGAGTGGGGGTTACTCTCTATTTGTGGTATGAGGGCTTTTCATAATGGTGACTTCTCTTATTGCAGAACATGGGCTCCAGGATATGCAGGCTTGGTAGCTGCTGCTCCCAGGGTCTAGGGCACAGGCTCAATAGTTTTGGCACGTGGGCTTAGGTGCTCCACAGCATATGGGATCTTCCCAGACCAGGGATAGAACCCATGTCTCCTGCACTGGCAGGTGGATTCTTCACCAGGAAAGCTCTGGTGAATGCTTTTGACCTGGGTTTTGAAAGGTTGCTACTGTGAGCTGTGTGTTATGCCAGGATGCGTGACCTTCAGAAGAGAGGAGTTTGATCTGGGGTCAGAGACGAGGCTTGACTACTTGGAGCTTTTTGTGTAGCCACGTTTTATTAAAGTATAATAGAAGGAGGGAACGATTCTGAGATAGACATCAAAAGGGGACAAAAAGAATGCCCCCTTGTTTGCTCTCAGCAAGGCATTTTATGCCTGTTAGAAAGAGAGACACCTGGGAGCTGAGGGAGTTTCACCAGGCCCCTCTCCCACAGTATGTATTTTTGAGATAGGATGGCAGAAGGTGTGTCATCCCCTGACCTTAAAACAATTGACATGAATACTGTTTTGTTGAGCCATTATCAGCCCAAGGTTTGAGAAAAGAAAAAATGTTAGTCTTCAGTTCAGTTCAGTTCAGTTCAGTTGCTCAGTCGTGTCCGACTCTTTGCGACCCCCAGAATCACAGCACGCCAGGCCTCCCTGTCCATCACCAACTCCCGGAGTTCACTCACACTCACCTCCATCGAGTTGGTGATGTCATCCAGCCATCTCATCCNTCCAGATTTGGAGGTCTTCAGCCATTATTTCTTTAAATATGCTTTCTGTTCCTTTTTCTTTTCTGCTTCTCAAACCTCTATAATGCATACATTTGTCTATTTGATGGCGAATCACAAGTCCCTTATGTTGTCTTCACTCTTTTCCAATTCTTTTCAGTGTTTGGTCCTCTGGTTGGATGAATTCCACCACCCTGTGTGTGCCTTCACTGACCCATTATTCTAATTGATCTGATTTGCTATTGGCCCCCTCTATTTCAATTTTTCACTTTAGTTATTATATTCTTTAGCTCTGATTTTTGTTTGGTACATTATTACACGTTGTATCTCTTTGTTGAAATTCTCACTTTCAACAAAGGCTATCCTGACCTCAGTGAGCATTATTATATCATTAAACTCNCTCTTCACTTTCTGCTGTAAGGGTAGTGTCATCTGCATATCTGAGGCAGAACCATTTTGAAAAAAGGCAAATTCCAAAGGAAACAGTTTCATTAACATAGCTTAAGAAAAACATTTCCATAAGAAAAATGCATTGGTTAGATCAAGGCAGAACCTGGTGTCCTGGACACATAATTAAAAGAAGTCTCTTTTAATTGTGTGTAGAGAAGGAAAAAAACTTTGCAATTTATTTCCTCCTGTCACTTGGGACCTCTGGCTTTCCAACGTGTTACCCTCTCAGTTTGACAGTAAGGTAAGGCCTAGGGACTAAGATTTATAAGTATATTCCTTTCTAGAGACAGCTAATGAATTGTAGGGATCCTCTAGCACAATTAGACTCCACAAGTTCCCCATGGAATTATCATCATCCTATACTACTGAGAATAACTTTACTATTGGGAGCAAGGAAACACACAGAGCTATGAAACTATGTGAATACAATAGTATTTCATTTTAACCTACTGATCATTTTGGGGGGTACTATTTTACATTATGCTCTTAGTGGTTGTCCTGGAGATTAAAATTACTATCTTAATTTTAACAATCTAGTTTGAATCAACACCATTTTAATGTCAGTTGTGTATGGAAATGTTGTTATTCCATTCATCATCTTTTGTTCTATTGTTCTCAAACAAACTATATCTATATCCATTGTGTGCCCATCAGCACAGGTTTATAATTTTTAGATGATGCATTTTACTTTTAAGTCTGATAGAAAAAAATAAGAATTATAAACAAAGTTATATTTATACTACATTTTGTATGTACCTATATTTTTATCTCTAATGGTGCTACTTATTACTTTATCTGTGTTTTCTTGGGGAAAATGTTTTCCATACTAGGTTAGGTGTTCAAGAATGTATTTGGGAGTCTTCCAGGGACCATCAGGGAAGTCAAATAATGACAGTTTTGAGGGAATAAGACTCTCAAGAAAGGCCCAACCCCATTCTGTCTCCCCTGGTGGCTGTCAGGCTAAGGATGACTTTCATTGTGATTATAGACTACAGATTACAGGGCTGGAGATTGGAAATAGGTATTAGGCACATCAAAATACCACAAAGCTTGCCATTGCTACCAAGATTTAGCCATTTTTCTTGAATAACTCCTTCCTAGATCCTTGTTACTCTCTGGTTAATTTACAGAGTTGTTAAAAATTGATTCTAACATTTTCTTTCTGCCAATTTTATCACTGCTTTTATGGAGAAAAGAATTTTTGGAGGCTCTTAATCTGCCATTTTTTGCTGACATCTGGTTGAGTGTTTTAAATATTTATTTTTAGAGTAGGAGAAAATCTGCCGCATTTTATATTATTGATGTTTGTTTATTCCTTCCTCATTTACTTGATTTATTCTGTGCTAGTAAACTTGAACAGACAACAAAGTAGGTTAAACCAAAATTAAAACATGAAAAAGAAAATTGAGAATATTTTGGACTTTGAATTTGGCATATGTTTTGGGTAAACACCATTGAAATATTGTTTTGATTATTTCAGAGGTTTGGAGGGATTGTAGCCAGTATTTATTCTTATTGACAATGGGAGATTTACATCTGGTCTCATTCATCCTGGATGGTTGTATAATATTGGTACAGCTTGTGAAGTGGCCCCCTGTTTTCTGGTCAGTATCTCTCTGATCTCTTTCAAGGAAAGTAACAACTCTGCTGATTAACAGGAGTCAAGCTCATTGTGTCTTCAGCGATGATCAGCTTTCCCTAACAGGGTAGCTCTTCAAAAAGACCAGTGCCAGATCCCAGCACACAGCAATTATAATTCATTTAGTCTCAGGTGGAGCCTTGATGTTATTTTCACAGTTCTCACAAACAGCTATATTGTCAGAAGTTATGTTAAAGAAATAAAAAGTTTCCTCTAAGGACTTCTCCCACCCACCCACAAACACAAACAGTTAAATGAGTGTTAATGATCTTAGATCAAGATCTTGACTATTTCTTAGGTTCTAATGTTGAGGATAAGTTGTCAGCAATTTTTAGAAGGTTCAGCATGAATACATTGAACCATATTATCACAGATTTTAGGGAGAACCTGTCACATTTTTTTGGCCTGTTCTCATTCCTTTCCTTGAAGTTCAAATAATAAGATCCAAAAAAATTAATATGTGGATCTCGGTTTAGGAGAAGCTGCAGCAGTGGAGGCTACTTGACATGTTTTAGGTCTGAATCTTAGATTTATCTGTGCCTTGGCAAGACAAGTTTTTGTCACTTCATATGATTCAACCAAGATCATCAGGGCTAAAATGTTTTCAGTGGCACCTCAGCAAGTAAGTGCTAAGTGTCTTTGGTCAGCCACATGGTCTGTCCATTTCCATGCCTCAGCGAGCNCAAAAAAATTAATATGTGGATCTCGGTTTAGGAGAAGCTGCAGCAGTGGAGGCTACTTGACATGTTTTAGGTCTGATTCTTAGATTTATCTGTGTCTTGGCAAGACAAGTTTTTGTCACTTCGTATGATTCAACCAAGATCATCAGGGCTAAAATGTTTTCAGTGGCACCTCAGCAAGTAAGCGCTAAGTGTCTTTGGTCAGCCACATGGTCTGTCCATTTCCATGCCTCAGCGAGCTTGTGAGACCTTGCGCTGTGCTATTCGCATCAGCATTGGCTTACTCAGGATCCTGGGCCCTGGCTTTCTCTCAGGTTCTCTTGCTGAAGATTTCCACTAAAATGAACAAGAAAAAGCTGAGCTTTCTTTGAAAATTCTAGGCTGAACATAATGATAGTACTCTCTGAGTGACTGTTCTATGAGGAAATGACTTCTAATATAGCTGTCAGTTCTCTGGCGCCAAAGACCATAAGGAACACACCTGTGTCAAAATTATGTTTACTGATTCCTTGTCACAAGGCACACTGCACACCCTGGGGAACTGAGGGATGTTTCAACAGAAGGAAGCTAGAAAAACGTTTTAGAATTCAGGTTTGGGTTAGGTGATTTTCAAGAGCATATAAAGAAGTAGGACTTTAGACGTCCCTGGTGGTCCAGTGGTTATACCTCTGCTTTCCAATGTAGGGGATACAGGTTTGATCCCTGGCTGGAGAACTAAGATCCTACACGCCACATGGTGTGGGCAAAAAAAAAAAAAAAGTTTTTAATTTATAAAAAGAAGTAGGACTTTGCTCTGAACTGGATGTTGTCTGGAAGCAGGGATAATTCTATGGTTGAGTCTCTTAATAATTCTTATTTAGAAGATGGGGGGGAGGTGGCAGAGTGAAACAAATACTTCTATTGATTTTTGTAAAGTTGCAGTCATTTATATTAGCCAGAGTAAGGGGTTTGTTTGCTCATTTTAGGAGTTTTACACTGTTCTTTCTTTACTTTGTGTTTAGATCTGATTATGGCAAAGTGGTCTTAAGTTTGCCGTGATTCTTCTCAGTTGCTGGTTATCTGATGTTGGTGCTCTGTGAACATGTTCATATTGTACAGGAGAAAAACTAAGATCATCTGCAGGTAGCTGATCATCTACAGGTCAGGCCAGCTGGTAGCAACACCTAGAGCTGAGAGTGCCAGGCTAGCTCCCAGATGTCACCAGCTGCTTTGCTCTTTCTCCTGGAATTTATATCCAAATATGCCACCGAGACTAAATTTATCTTTGTCAGGTGCTGATACACCTTTTTAGCATCTTGTTTACCCTTGACATTTATTATGTCCAAATACCTCTATGAGGCAAGACTTCCTACTGTTAATACAGGTAAATCATTTCTCTCATTATTGGCACTTTATATTCTGATTGATGAGTTTTCTATGTTCACAATATTGAATCCTAATCTTCATAAAGATTTCCTCATGCCAGACACGTTACCCCATATTTTTCATCTGTCTCATTCTTACTACCTAGCCAAATATAAACTTTTCTGGTTGTAGGTTGTCTTCTTAATTTATTTTTGTGTTGTCCAGATACTTTACTTTCTCCTCAAAGACTTCTTAATAATATTCTTTCATATGTTTAAGCTCATCTCTAGGTGTTCCTGCAAACTTAAACATATCTTGACAGATTTAGGGCTCTCCTATGAGGAATACTGATTCTTCCTGATTCCCTTTGGAAGTGAAAAGTATTTTTGTTCCCATTTCTCAAATCTTTCCATGTTTTTGAATACCCTCATTCCACAAAACATTTTCTTGGTTTCATATGAAATTCCAATCTTTTAAAGAACATATCTCTATTATAGATATTCTTTTTGTTAGTTGTATTTGATTATGTGTGTGACAGCACTGAGGTACAGTCTTAATAAATTGATATAAGTTAAAATGATCACTCAACTAGCTTGTGGGGAACTAATACATATTTCTTTTTGTTTGAGAAAAAGAGAAATTATCACTAATTAGGAAGAGGAGGAGGATATCAGGAAAAAGAGAGATCTAATAATGACATCAGAGATTTTAGAGCACAGGTTAGAAAGTTGGTCCTCCTTTATAGGAAGAGTAGAGGAATTTTAAGAGCAGTCAGGTTCAGAATTCACTCGTGTGAGTGTGATGCTATAACTCTTTCCCTAGTCTATAACTTTAGTAAATCATTTACACAGTCTGAAATAGATATAATTTAAAGCAAAGGAATTAAGGTAAACAAGTATAATGTTTATAAAGTTATAAGTTACTTTGACATGAATATTTAGTTACTGGGAGTCAATGATTTCCTTAATTTAGTAAGAAGGTAACTGTAAAATAGTTAAGCTGGTTCTATAAAAGTTAGACAAATGGAGCTTTTAGTAGTCTTTTAGGCAAAATGATATTGAAAATAACTTACCAATGGATACAAAAATGGGTATTGTTCTACAGGGAAATAAGAGTGTAATAGTTGAAATACTATTTTATACTGGTCAGAAATCAACAGGTTCTGATCTGAGCCTTAATCAATAACAAACATTTAATCAAACATTGATATACTCCTCTAGAAAATTAAACTTGGGTAGTGCTTTTAGAATATGCTTCAGGAATACGTTGACAAGATATATACCATTATCTTTTTGCTCTATTTCCAAATTTTGGATAATTTTTCTTAATAGCAAAGTGTCCATTTGTTCAAGGTGACATAGTAAACAAGTACACAGCTCACATAGGACTTGCTCCGATATTATTTTCATTTCTGTTGGCTCTCAATAGCAGATTGCCAAACAGAATGATGCTAAATAGAAAGACAGACTTTTAAATGAAAATTTTAATTAAATGTAAAGAGAAGTATTTTTTAAAATTGCAAGATAGAAATATAATTAAATTGCAGGTAGCAATAAAGTATAGAATTAGATGAAGTCCAGATAGCAATGCACATAGACTTTCTCTCATACTCTTCAGTAAGTTTAATTATCTCCAAATTTCCTCAATCTTTTTTAAGTGGCTGCTGCACGTATGCTGTTCTTTGCTTCTAACTGCCAGCACTCTGAGAGTGCATCAGTTTAGACTTGGATAAGATAATGTCATGACCTCCTGATGGACATTCTTTCTTATCACCACCTGCCAGTTCATCCTGAACTGCGAGTCATAAAGGCAGATTTCAGGATGCTATTTCCATGCTCTCAGCTGCCTGTGGCTTCTTGTTTCATATCGAGTGCTGTCCAAGCTTCTCATCCAAAAACTCAAGCCTTGTCCCTCCAGCAGTCTCTTAAAACCCAGCAGTTACTACCTAGACTGTATGCACTCTTTTTTTTTTTGCCCCCAGAGAGGCAAGTCCCCTCCCCATCTAGTGTTTCCTTCTGACTGATTTCCTTTTCTGCTGATCCATCCTTCAACAGAATGCCTCATCCCTCCTCTTTGCTTAACCAGATCACTTATAACAATTATGTCACATAAAGCCATACTTCTTTTATGAAGCTTCTCCTGACAATTTCAAATCATAATGCTTCTTTTCATTTACCAAATCACAGGATATTAAAACCAAAGTAGTCACAAAATTTTTGTCACCCCTCTTGATATTTTAATATGAAAACAAAGAACCACAGTAGTTGTAATTAGTCATCTAATTTGTTAGAGGTTGAAATTACCCTCAGGTTCTTATATCTCCAGTTCATGGGTTTCCCTAATATCCTTCTCTATTCATTGTTATATGATTTTATTTTTTCATTTATTTTTAATACAATGTTGTTATAATTTATTTTTCTCCAAAACATCTGCAAACTACTTGAAATTGGTATTAATAAAATATGCATTCTTTAAAAACATCTTTAGAGTACTCATTTATTTATAAATATAGTGCCCTGACTTTTTGAGCTGATAATTTACCTGAAATAATTTTACAAACATTGATGTTAGACTTACACTGAACAAAACAAGAAAAATCGTCCGATGGCAAAAGTTGTAAATATAGCCACAGATACTAATTTCATCAAACAACTCCCTTGAAAAGGAGGTACCTAACTTTGGAACATTGTTTTTAAAAGAGCTTTTTCTTTTCTAAAAATCATGTTTAAGGGACACATGAATATAACTGGAGATAATTTTTAAAATATATAAATATTTGTGTAACTTGTATTTTATTTCATGGTATAACTTGACGTATAAAATGTAAGAACATAATATTATTAAATGTTCATTGGAATACTTATGCACGGACAGATTTTATATTGATAGATATGCAATTTTTATTGAAAAATCTATATATAAACATATTTGCATATATTGCTTAAAAACTGTATTAATCTGTGAATTAAAATCTAATAAACAAAAAGGGAAACATTTTACAGTATAAGACATTCTTTCAAGAGATGATTTATCATAGACAAAGAATCCAACAGTTATATTCATAATTTAGGTATTTGTTTTTGCAGGATTATTAAAGTCCCTCCCCATGATTTCTCATTTTACTGAGTTCCTATAAAATTGAAGCAAGAAAATACTCATATTTCACTAATTTGCATCTTGTTTTTCCCAAGAATTACTAAATCAGATTGAATGAATAATTTAAAATCTACACATTGCAGTATAACACATAAGATTTCTGTATGAATTTCACTGTTGACCATGCTTTAAAAGGCTATTTAAGGCTATTTAAGATGCTCACATAGTATCCCTAAGCACCTATTTTTAGAAAGATTTGCAGCCTTCTGTGCCACTGATGATAAGGAATTTCATTGTTCCGGCTTCCATACCCTGCTTGACCTATTCATCCTAAATAAGCTAATCCTGGAGAGAGTTTTGCTTAAGGCATAAAATGATCAACACAGGGATGGAAAGCAAATCTACCACCGCACTTGCAGAAGCTGATATAAGAGCCATGATGGAGTGTTATAGTCATGTCAATACAGTTTCAGATCATACTCCTACTAAAGTCAAGACACCCAATTTAAAGACTTTGGTCATCATCTACAATAATTTGAGCACCAGAAACTGATGCGACATAGAACAACATAGTTACCTTTATGCAACTGTTGTCAAAGTTCTGGTTTACTGATAAAATCACCCAGGAGAATACAGTATTAAAAAGAAGTCAAGAGGATGGTGCAAAATTGTAAATATGATATTAAGGATTCCCACTTTCCTTAGGGCTTGCTTTCATAATTGATATCAAATGTGAATTCAGAGTATAAAAATATTTTGTTTGATAAGAGAAAAGTTTGGACCAAAAGTCAAAAGCTTTTCTCCTAACTCAGTACATCTCCCTGAATGCATTATTTTTATCTACCATCTAGAGTGAAGCTTCCACTAATGACCTGCCTCATTAATATCTGCAGCAAAAACCTACAGTCCTAAAGCCACCAAGCTGCAGTGATTTCTGTTCTAAAAATCATCAGGGCTTTTGATGAGAACTACATCTAAGGGCTTCAAGTCAAGGCAACTTAATTGAATCTAAGAATGGCCAAGATAAGAGATGTTTTGCATGAATATAAATATGTTGGTATGAATTAAATTGGAGGAACCCTTGTCATGCAGAAATATTGATTTGCCTCATTAGCACATCTTTTCTTTAATGAAAGCAAGATTTCTTGAAGGATGTCTTTTCTTTGTTGGATTGAAAAATTACATTTAAAATTAAAAACATTTGCAGTAAAAAAAAAAAATATATATATATATATATAAAATTCTTAAGCTTGAATTGAGTCATTAGAGGGGCTTCCCTGGCAGCTCAGAAAGTAAAGAATTTGCCTGCAGTGTGGGAGACATGGGCTCAGTCCCTGGGTTGGGAAGATCCCCTGGAAAAGGAAATGGCAAACACTCCAGTTTTCTTGCCTGGAGAATTCCATGCACAGAGGAGCCATTAGAACAGGAATGCAAAAGGTATATGGTTGTTAATACATGCAGATGTTGTCAGTTTCTCATTCAAGGTTATAATGGTAACAAGTGGCTTAATAGTTTAAATAGCATTTGAAAGCCAACAATTGATTTTTTTATTTAGCATAGACTATAAATGATCAGAAATGGCTACTTTCCCCCAAGATAGTCAGTGAAGAAGTCATAAAGTTAGAGTATATATCCACGAAGGGAGATGTTAGAAGTCATAACAGAATACTGAGTGGTGCTCCGTCAGATGTTAAACCTATACTTTCTATTCTTGTGTTAAAAATACATAAAATTTTGCCTAAATTTCTGTTCATTTTATTGAAACTATCCTGGAGGCCATTATGATAGGAAATTGAGAAAGTAATACTTATTCCTTTGGACAAAGATCATTGAGTTAAGTATTCCAAACCTGACCTTACATAATTAGTAACCAGTTTCATACCATTGCCCTTAGATTCATCTTTTATTGCACCTCTTTCAGTATCTAATCAGTGGAAGAATTGTAGGAATTTGTTGTACTACAGACAAATACACATAGGTTTTGAGGAAGAACATTCCAGTTTTTAAACTAATTAATCCTGATTACCTCCTGCTTGTATCATAGCTAAATCTTTTAGTCCAACTATAGGTAGCATTTGCAACACACACACACACACACACACACACACACACACACACACACACACACACACACAAAGATAGTGGTAACCAGTAGCTATAGAATTAAATTTGCCTGTGTGCCTGCATCCCTAGGTCTAGGCCTCAAGAAGTGAGCATGAAGCTTCTCTCCAGTGACACCCTAGCTCCAGATTTCTGTATATGACTGTTTCCTTACTCTCATGAGGACATGGTCTTATAGACTCTGAGTTTGTTTCAAGAGCATACAGGACACAGAGATTAAGTTGCTGCTGCTGCTGTTGCTGCTAAGTCACCTCAGTCGTGTCCGACTCTGTGCGACACCATAGGTGGCAGCCCGACAGGCTCCCCCATCCCTGGGATTCTCCAGGCAAGAATACTGGAGTGGGTTGCCATTTCCTTATCCAGGGGAACTTCCCAACCCAGGGATCGAACCCGGGTCTCCCGCATTGTAGGCAGACGCTTTACCGTCTGGGCCACAAGGGAAGCCTGGAGCCGCAAAGAGTTGGACACAAGTAAAGCGACTAAGCACTCATGTACTAGGTCTGCCCCTGCCTTTTGCTTCAGTTTCACTTTACACAAATCCCCGTATCTTAATTTAAATAAAATAGAAACGCACTTCAAGTTCAGCATCCGTATGTGTTGTATTTAGCTGTCACACTGAAAGCCAGGCTGAAATGCTGCAGGAACATGATGGCAAGTTAAAATCAGTAACAACAACAAAGGAGAAGCAAACTTTTAAAAAAGATCAACCATAGTCCTATTCTGCAAAATGTCTTAGGGTGAATTATAGGGCCAAAGAATATGTACTCTCTGAGAGAGCTAACACCCCTGTGGCAATCTACTCAGAACAACAGACAACTTTTCAGAATAATCTTTTTTAACTGTATGAAATAAATACCTAAGACATTAAAGAAAACTAATTACATTTAATTAGAGCTCTATCCATGGCTCTCTTGGTAGCCTTTGGACACCATATAAGGAATCTTTGCATGATACACAGGCATTTGAAATAAGAAAGAATAAGGGTAGATTGCAGACATAGTTAAGAGGTAGAAATTACAGAACTTTCTGATAAAAAATATTGGGTGGAAGTAATGGAGAATGAGGGAATAATCAAAGGAAATACCCAGCTTCAAGGTGTAACATTAGTGTGGGGGATGCTGACATTTTTAGAGATGATAACTGGTCAGTACATGTAGAGAGACTCTATGTCCATAAAACAGTGTTGGTGGTGGTATGATAGACACCAAGAGTGCCAGTTTGGCCCTGTGATTTTTGAAATGCCTCTTAGGTTGTCAAAGGAAGATACCAAAAAGTCAGTTGGAAGTCAAAGTCTGAATTTTGGATGCATTCAATTCATAAGATATTTTTGGATATGTTCAATTCATAACTCACAAAACAATACTTGTGTGTTCCTTCCAATACAGCGTTTTCCACTTTTGCATTCAACATGGGAATCTTTTCTTTTTCTAAGCAACCTCAAGGGACCAGAATTCAGCAGGGTTTACTTTAGGAACTGTTGATATGTTACTAATTGATCATTCCATAGTTATTATGTAATGTATAATAGCTTTTGAGAACTACTAGATGACAGACAATGCTCCTAGACACTGTTCCTACATACATCAATTCAAATCATGACTAAGTCTTTTTTTTTATATATATGTATAGGAAGAAGCCAAAGGTTTAGACAGATTATTTATCTTTTACAAGGTTATATGTTCATTAACTTGCTAACTAAATTTTGAACTCAGACTTGTGTGACTTCAAAGCCCATAATTTTTTTTTTTTTTTGTGGTATCATATACTGGTGCCTTTTTTCATCTATTCTATTCCAGTATATTTAAACCTCTAATTTACTGGTTCATTGAATTTATTCTTCTCATATCAGGTTGAGATAGAAGTTTTTAATAACTTAGAAGATAAATGGCCTTTCTCTTGCTCAGTAGACAAATTTATTCTCTCCAAAATAGGACTCAAATATGGATTTTTTTTTTTTTGTCTATTTGGTGCTATGGTGTATCACCAAAAATCCTCTATAAAATAGCCTTGCCACCCAGAAACATCCTATTAAGAAAGGGAGTATCACACAATCATTTTTAAAGAAAGCAATACAAACAAAACAAAACAAAATGGCCAGAGCAATCCTTCAAAGATTCCTCTTATCTGTAAAATGAAAGTAGGTCTAGTTTTTCCATGGACTCTGTATTCATAGACACAGTCATAGCCACCCCTGCAGAGATATAGAAAAGATGGTCTTCTTTGTTCCCAGGGAGACATTTTTGCCCATTTCCACTCCTTGTTGTTTTATTCTTCTGAAAGCTTTTTAAGATATGTTTACTTACTCACCTGCAGCTAAACCTTGTTTTCATAGGTAGGTGGTAAGTCTTTTTTCACTGCCAGTTATAGCTTACTTTATTCTTTAAAAGAAATCCTTTGATTTTTTTCCATATTTAGAATTAAAATCTCCATGTAGTACTTTTAAGAGCAATTTCTGTCTATTTACCTGAGGGTTACCTTTGGATCTGCTAAACTTTAATACTTTGCTGGATGTTCAAGTGCCAACCATTTTCTCTCATGTTTTACATGTTACCCTATTCCCTTCAAAACACAAACATACACGTGAGTGAAAGTCACTATTTGACTTCTTATTGTTGAGTCAACTTCTGAAATCTTGCTCTGGAATCCATTTTCTGAAGGAATTCACCTTCAACAGAGTAATTCTGCAGTATAATAAGCCCACTATGGAAACTACTTTTGATTTTTTTAATAGAAAGATATACAAGATTTATAAGTTCATTGGTTATGACTATTAGGTTGGTACAAAATTATGGTTTTTCATTGTTGGTCACTTCCTTGGTGGCTCAGATGGTAAAGCGTCTGCCTCCAATGCGGGAGATCTGGGTTCCATCCCTGGGTTGGGAAGATCCCCTGGAGAAGGAAATGGCAACCCACACCACTACTCTTGCCTCGAAAATTCCACAGACGGAGAAGCCTGGTAGGTAACAGTCCATGGGGTCATAAAGAGTCAGACTCAACTGAGCGACTTCACTTTCATTTCACTTTTGCTTTGTTGAGATTTGGCATTTGACACTGGAATATGTTCTTAAATGTGGTTATGTTATACGTCATTTTAATTCACATTTCTCATTTTATGTTTTTGCACTAATGACTTGTTACTTGCTGTGTATTTTATATTCATTTTATACTAGGGGATTAATGTTAGACAAAAAGCAAATTCAAGCAATTTTCTTACCCAAATTCAACATGGGTAAGTAAAGCAGTGGAAACAGCTCACAACATCAATAACATATTTGGCACAAGAACCGCTAATGAATGCATAGTGCAGAAAAGCTTCAGGAAGGCTTGCAAAAGAGATGAGCGCCTTAAAGATGAGGACCACAGTGGCTGGACATCACAAGTTGACAATGACCAACTGAGAGCTATCTTTGAAGCTGATCCTCATATAATTACACAATGATAGTTGCCAAGGAAGTCAATGTCAACCATTCTATGGTTATTTCATTATTTAAAGCAAAGTGAAAGGGTGAAAAAGCTTGATAAGAGTGTGCCTCTTGAGCTGACTGTAAAAAAAAGGAAAAATCCTTGTTTTCAAGTGTCATCTTCACTACTTCTACACAACAACAATGAACAAGTTCTCAATTCTCAAGGGGATTTTATATGCCAACTGGCAATTACCAGCTCAGTGATTACACTGAGAAGCTCCAAAGCACTTTCCAAAGCTAAATTTAGACCCCCAAAAATGTCATGGTCACTTTCTGCTGGTCTGCTGCTGGTCTGATCCACTATAGGTTTCTGAATCCCAGTGAAACCATTACATCTGAAAAGTAGGCTCAGCAAGTCGATGAGATGCACCAAAAACTGCAATGCTTACAGTCAGCATTGGTCAACAGAAAGGGCCCAATTCTTCTCCCTGACAAGGCCCAACTGCACATCCCACAACCAGTGCTTCAAAATGTGTACGAATTGCGCTAAAAAGTTTTGCCTCATCCACCATATTCATCTGACCTCTCACCAATCGACTGCCACTTTTTCAAGCATCTCGACAACTTTTTGCAAGGAAAATGCTTCCACAACCAAATGTGCTTTCCAAGAGTTTGTCAAATCCCAAAGCAAGGATTTTTACATTGTAGAAGTAAACAAACAGTTCTCACTGGCAAGAGTGTATTGATTGTAATGGTTCCCGTTTTTATGAATAAAGATGTTTGTGGGCCTAGTTATGACTTAAAATTTATGGTCAGAAACCACAATTATTTTTGTACCAACCTAATATTCAGTTGTGTGATTTAGTGAGCTCATGAATTTTTCTTATAGAATATTAATTGTAAATAAATCTATTTAAGCTGATAGGATCCAAACAATAAAATTAAAGTGCATTTAGAACAGAATAATGCTTTAAGAAAAATAATAATAATAACATCTTACGGGAAATCCCTAGTGACTTTTTAGCTAAAACAAAACCTCACTATGGCTAAGTAATCACTGAGACCTCTATTTAAAAATACAGAGAGCTATAAAGATACAAGGATAGATAGACATTCCTACCAAGCACAGGCAGCCAAAGTCATGTCTCAGAGCTTTCAGCTAAGTTTTCATGACTTTATCTTGTCAGGTGTTTTAATAAAAAGTTTAAGTCATTTTTGATCTTTGAGTGTTGACAATTTTCAAGCATAGCCTTCTGTTTCCCCATTTTGCCCACATCCGAACCATTTTGCCCACATCTGAACCATGAAGCCCCGCCAGCCAGTAGGAATCCTGGCTGCGTGCCTGGTACTAACCATTTCCGTTCCTCATGCCACCAGGTTCTTTTCTCTCCAACCATTTTTAGTTCTGCTTGAGAGCCTGCCCTGTTTTTCTCAGCAAAAAGCTTCCTTCTGTGACTAATGAATCTTTCATACCCTCTTGTGTCTGTGTGGCTTCCTCATAATCACCATCCAGACCAGTAGGGCATCAGTCCTGGGCCCTGCAGGGCAAACATGGTGAAGATACCAATTTTTAACAATACCATAATTTCACACAATTTTCTAGTTTTAAATATGTAAGTCTTTTAATATTGATAATATTCCATGTATTTTACAGTGTGACTAAGTTCTTTGCACATTTTTTATGAAAGAGCAGACATTGGATTTTATTATTTTTTAAATTGAAGTACTGTAGATTTCAGGATCCTGAAAAATGATGCTATGAAAGTGCTGCACTCCTTGGACTGCAAGGAGATCCAACCAGTGCATTCTAAAGGAGATCAGCCCTGGGTGTTCTTTAGAAGGAATGATCCTAAAGCTGAAACTCCAGTATTTTGGCTACCTCATGTGAAGAGTTGACTCATTGGAATAGACTCTGATGCTGGGAGGGATTGGGGGCAGGAGGAAAAGGGGACGATAGAGGATGAGATGGCTGGCTGGCATCACCAACTCAATGGACATGAGTTTTAGTGAACTCTGGGAGATGGTGATGGACAGGGAGGCCTGGCATGCTGTGATTCCTGGGGTCACAAAGAGTCAGACACAACTGAATGACAGAACTGAACTGAACTGAACTGTAGATTTACAATGTTATGTTAGTTTCTGCTGTACAGCAAAGTGATTCATATATAATTAATGCATACATATATATATACATTCTTTTTCAAATAATCTTTTTCATTGTGGTTTATCATAGAATATTGAATATAATTCTCTGTGTTATAATGTAGGGCCTTGTTGCTCATCCACCTTATATATAAAGTCTACATCTGACAACCCCAATCTCCCACTCCAGAATAAATTTCTAGTTGCCCAAAGCAGTGGCCCTTCTAATTAGTAGGCACTTTATTAGCTTTTTGACTTCCTTGATTAATTTCCTACTCTTTCCCCTACTTCTCCTCAAATCTTACTACCTCTAGGGAGGAGGGAATTAAAGAAGTCGATCTGCGAGGTCTAGGTGTCTCAGTGAAAGAAGGAAGGCAGCTGTCTCAGTCTTACCTCCTTATAAATGTGATGATTACTGTACCTCTTGTCTTTACAAACCACATTAACCCTGTTTTCAAGGAGAAGAATTCTTATGTACGAATGTTGAAGTAGAACATGTACTGTATAGGTTTACTTGCGGTGAACAAAGCTAGAATCTATGGAATTTATGGGCTATGACTCTGCAAATTTTCCCATAAGCTCTATAACAACCTAGGGCAGTAAATGGAGATATTTAATAAGTTAAATACTTCCTACTGTGCTTCCCTGATGGCTCAGAGGTTAAAGCACCTGCCTGGAATGCTGGAGACCCGAGTTTGATCCTTGGGTCGGGAAGATCCCCTAGAGAAGGAAGTGGCAACCCACTCCAGTACTCTTGCCTGGAGAATCCCATGGAGGGAAGAGCCTGGTAGGGCTACAGTCCATGGGGTCGCAAAGAGTTGGACACGACTGAGCGACTTCACTTCACTCACTGTGTGATATAATGCCTGTATCTCACAGGAGACCTCCTTTATAGCTCTAGGTTACATAGCATGTGTACAAAATGAGAAAGAATGTCCCAGTAAGCAGCTCCTCTTGATTTCTTTTATTCTTAAAATTTCTCATAGAGCTCTATAAGTGAGCACGGTCTCTTATTCTTGTGAGTCTGCTTTTAAAACAGAACCTTTGTGTCATTTCATGTCCTGAATAAATTATTTCTGTAAATGTTTGTCTTGGAATCAGTTTTTTGAGGAAACCAGGTGGCACTAGTGTTCTAAAGAAACTGCCTGCCAAACCAGGAGACATGGAGACACAGGCTTAATCCTGGGTTGGGAAGATCTCCCTGAGGAGGGAATGGCAACCCACTCCAGTATTCCTGACTGGAGAATCCCATGGACAGAGTAGCCTGGTGGGCAACAATCCATAAAGTCACAAAGAGTTGAACATGACTAAAGTAGCCTAGCACGAATGTGAGCTAAGATACCTTCTTTCCCCTTCACCTTCTGATGTGTTGGGCTCCCAAGAAGTATATTCTGAGGCACGGTTAGCATTAAGATATTTACTAAGAGTGCACTTAGGATGCATGTTTATGAATAGGAAGGATAAGAATCAGGTCTGGGTAGAGGGAGGAGTCAAGCTGGAATGTAAACCCAACAGTAGCCTGGACTGGTAACTCCAGGAGCTCTGAGCTACAGTGGGCCTTTAGAGTTGTTCCACTTTGAGCTGAGATGGCCAGTCATTTATACAGTATATGGCAGAATGAGACATGAGCTACATGAGTTTTTGCAGTTCAGGCAACCCTTGCAAACATTTATCTACCAGCAATGTTCTCAGCCTTTCAATACAGGCAATAAACCTTTCATTGAAATGGGACATGGTTAGACTATCACAATCATACAACTTCTGGGTTTTATGACTACATCATTTTTTCCTAATATATTTTTTCTACTCTACTTTTTTAAACCTTCTAACATTCTCATCTTTTTACTTGTTTATCAGTTTCAAATGAGATAATCAGTGTAATTTCACAGCCTCATAATTTTTCTTTCCCTTTCCCTGTTAAATATTATTAATTATATTACTTATGAATTCTCAGAGTTGATTACATTAACATTACACTCTGCCTTAGTCTTATCTTGTTATTAAATAAATTGAATTGCATATCACAAATCTTTTTGCTATAATTTCTCAATTCACCTTATGTTCAACTGAAAATTTTAAATTGTTAATTATTTTAGGAAGGGCTTAAAGAACATATGATTTGATTTATATTTTTTTGTATGTTCAAATGCATTTCTGCTTTATTTATTTTAAAAGTATAGTCTCTTAGTCATCTTTTGCTACAGCAATAGAGAACTCCAAGATTTCAGCTACACATTTGCTAGGCTGCACTGGCATGGACTGGTTCAGTAGGGCTTTATGACCTTTTCACTGAGGAGCATAGGTTGAACGGAAGATTACTGCCTGGGTCCTGCTGTTCTCATGGCAGAGAACAAGAACACAAAATGACTAATGAAAACATGAAATTTCACTTAAAATCTCTGGACTGACATAACATTTTTGACATTTTTGCTCACATCTATTAGCTGTAATGGATCACTTGGCAAAAGCCAATGTGGCAGAAAGCCACAAGGGACAGAAGTGAGTCAATGGCTTTGACAATAATAAAATTTAAGAAGTACAGTCTTTGGTTACTGTAATTGAGTTATCTCTCTTCTGCTTACAAAATACACTTACTCTCCTACTCCCAGCAAAGGTACCAAAGATGGTACAGGTGGTTTGTTCACACATACATAGCCTTAAGCTTGAAACCCATGGTCTTATGATGGATTGTTCTTCATCAGGACCAGATGTAGATTTCCTTTATTTGAAGTGAAGTGAAATGAAAGTTGTTCAGTCATGTCTGACTGTTTGTAACCCCATGGATTATAGCCAGCCAGGTTCCTCTGTTCATGGGATTTCCCAGGCAAGAATACTGGAGGGGGTTGCCATTCCCTTCTCCAGGGGATCTTCCTGACCCAAGAATTGAACCTGAGCTTCCTGCACTGCAGGCAGGTTCTTTATCATCAGAGCCACCAAGGAAGCCCTCCCTTTATTTGAAGGCATGTAAAGGAAATAGAGACAAATAATATACAGCAGTGAAAGCAGCACATGGTAAGTGTGATAGCAAGTACTTCTGTTTGGAAAGGAAAATAATGGAAACCATATGGTAGTTACTGATTAATAGCAATTATGAAATATTTACAGGCAAGTATTCCAAGGTTCTTTTTTTTAGAAAAAGGGAATTCCCTTTGATTCAACTCCCATTCTGCACCTGATAGAAACTCTCAAGTCTCTTTCTATCCATGGCTTATATGTTATTATAACTAATATCTTCACAATATGTGTTTATTTATAAAATTTCAATACTGATTAAATTTCTTAATAATTATTTCATTATTATGTAAATTTGAAGAAGCCATTGCCTACTGAGACATAAGCCCTTGAACCTGTCCATAGAAGTCTGAAAGCAAAAGGTAGATACATAATTAAATTATATACTTAGTATAAAGTATTCAAGTACTATAATAGTGTCATGATAAATTCTTTTGCATAAAATATTACAACTACATAAATTAATCATTTAAGTTGTTAGATATATGGTGATTTTTTTCACCATGTCTTAAAGTATCTAGATCAGTATAAGATTTCATAAATTCTTCTTTGTATAAATTTTATGTTTTTTGGAAAACACTTTCTTGTCATATCTTTTGGGACATTTCCATTTCCATTAACTTTTTTTTTTTTGAAATCTGATTATTTTTGTCCTATCCTGAGTTTTTTAACATCTAGTTAATTGTTTAACAGGTCCATGAAATATGCTTTTCCGAGAATATTCTTTTTTACATTTTTTTTCTTATTTCTATCTTGTTTCCTGTAGTATGCTTTTATATATTTCACAGTAATTCAAAAGATTTCTGACCAAGTAAGAATAGCAATTTTATATTCTTCAACCAGATAAAATATTCCTTTCTTCCTCCTTTCTTTATGTTTTGTTGAGAATGATCATAATATACTAGAAAGTTTTACAATGCACACAACAATACACACAGAAAGAATGCATTCAATTTTTTGGAGAAGAGGCCATCTAAGTTGACTCAGCAATAATCTTATTTTGACAACCATTATCTATACAAAATGTCAGTCTTACAGTGAAAAATAGACAAATCATGGTGATCTTTCACTTCAAAAGAGCAAGTGCACATTTGCACATGTCATTCGAATGAGAAATAGAAACCTGAAAATGCTCTAATTAGCTTTGTTAGCACCTCTTAGTAAAATTAAAGACAGCATGCCAAGTCCAATATAATTAGTCAAATTATAGAATGATAGAAGAAATTTGACTTAAAATCATAGACTGTATTAAATTGATCTTGATGAAAACATTGAAAAATTCGACATTTGCAACTCATGCCACAGATTATTGTTATTGGTAACATCTGCATTAATGAGAGAAAACATATATAGTCTTGGAATAAAAAATAAGTCTTGAAACAAGTAGCAAACCTGAGAGACATTAATTAAGTACCATCGAGGGACTTTGAGACCAATTATATGTGCCCCATAAGCAAGTCATAGAGTAGAATATTGTTACTAAACTATGACTTCTCACCTGAATGAATATGTTGATTTTGACTTCTTTAAACAAGACTGTGAGGGATGTTTTGTTGTTGTTTTATAAGAGGAAGGCTAAAGTGAGACAAGAGGTTTTTTTAGACTTATAGGAAGCAGATGTATTCAAAAAGTGATTGGGAGTGTGTGAGTTTGTGATTTTTCAAGAGATGAGGAGATTGAAGAAATAGAAGGGGGGTTTGTTAGGGCTAGAGACAGGGGAGTGGGGAAGGGTAGGAGAGAGCCCATTGACAGACCAGCAGGTCAGGGGAAGCAGAGTCAGGAGCATAGCCCTGGGATTCACAAGTATTTATATGATGGGTTCAAGCACAACGATTGTTAAGAACATGAAAAATTCAAGCTGTGCAGGAGTCTAAGTGAGAGAAAATAGGGGAGAGAGAGTTTTCTTTTTTTTTTTAAGTAAGAAATAAAAAATAAAGTATGACCCTGGAAACTACAAAATATATAAACTTTTGATATCTACTATATTTTTCAAACTGACAACCCATTCCTTGTATGAATCACAATTACTTTATATATTCTAAGAATAGAAAAATACTCCCATTAAAATTCAATAATGATGCTTTCTTATCAATTGTAAGACCCATTCTGATTTCAGAGGTGTTGAAATACAAAAATGATGACAAATGGTGGCTATGATTATGTACCCTATTACATCTAGAACATTGCTTCATCAATTATCCTTTCTCTCATCTGAAGCTTCAATCTCTCTGACTGTTCTGGATCATTCTTCTCTGCCTACATTTTTTTTTTTAATCCTCCCTCCCAACATAAAAAACTAAAGCAGAGCAAAGACACTATAAATTTCAGCTCAGCTGAATTCAGCAACTCAATTTTGCTCTGCTGTAAATGGTGTAGGCTTTTATTTAAATTTCTCTAATTCTTTTCTTTTCTACTTGACTCAAAATAACCCCTCTTAAATAAAATTTCCAGAAATCATCTCTTCTTCACATGAGATCTTACAGGACTTTGGACAGTTTCTCTTTATCACATCATAGATTCCTTTTTGTGCAGGTTTTTTTTCTTTTTTTCTTGTGAAAGTTTATTTTAAGTTTCTTCTATAGGACAGAGGTAGAGAATGCTTTTTAAAATGAAATGATATATCTTGTGACCATGTATAACATATAGCAGCCTTATGACAGTAGATAAATTACTCATTCAGTTAATGTTTCCTGAAACTCAGTTTCCTTGTTTGTAAAGCAGAAATATTAGTATCTGTTTTACAGTGTTTCATGATGTCATTGTGAGAAATAAATATTATTAAGGCATCTTGTACCATGTTTGATGCCATGAGATTAATATTAAGTTATTTAGTTATTTCTCTTGTCTTTGTATCTCTCTTATCATCTCCCATTTCTCTTTGTGCAGAGTAAAAAATAAAATAATTCTGAAATTCCATTGCTTTCTATAAATTCCCAACAAACACAAGCTCACATTCAGCATTATTTTTAGAGAAATGTGCATGGTCTCTGTAAAATTGATTAACTAGTCTATACTTCAAGAGTCTAGACTTTAAAACATTAAAAAAAAGTTATAAAGAAATGTCATGTTGACACATTACCTTGTTAGCTACAGGAGTCTGTCAGCATTGACTAAATAGTAAGTCTGTGTACAGCAGAATGATTTCATTGAATCCATTTCTTTATAGGGGATCCTACAGTGGGCTGTAACTTCAGAAGCTAGGAACTGACAGGGTTTGGAGAATTGTGGGTCAGGGGTGAGTGAGAGTCTGTGAAATGACAAAACTGTTTTCCCTACAGAGCATTCATCTCTTTCTATTATATTTCTTAAAAACAAGAATCACAAGTATAGGATTATAGGTAAATAGTACAAAGGAGAGGTTTTATTGAATCATCTTCTCTTCTTTAACCTTCAGGTGGGAAAAGAAATGAGGCCTTCATAATAGAATTTAAACTGATATATGGGATCAATGTGAACATCGGATTTTGACCAGTGATAATTATCCACAAATGGTTAATTTCTAGTTAAATAGTGAGTGAAAGACTAAGTATTTATGTATTTTCAATGCTACCATAATAATGTTGTGAATAATTTTACTGTAATGCTCAAAGCAATCACCATCACAACAATAATCAAGGAGCCTTGGTAAAGGCCTTTTTCCAGAGCACAGCATTGCCTACTGAGAGTCTTAAGGGACTCCCACAGAGCCCTCTCCCCACTTCCCAGCAAATCATTTCCCTCTGCCATGACACCATCTGTTTTCGAATTTACACTGCCCAAGAGATTAATTCCTAGGAGGAGGAAATTACGTGGCTTACTTCCATGACCCTAGGAGAACAACAGTTTTAATTCTACCATTGGTTGCAGCCCTATTTATTCACCTTTTATCTGAAGCAACAGGTAAGCCATCATCATACGGACGTTTATCCAAACATCTCTGTGTCCTTAATCTGACCGAATCTCCCATCTTTTCAAAGTCTCACAAACACTTTTTTTCTCAGAAATTACAACCAAATCTTCCCCACCCTCAATATTTGTCAAAAATTTCCTTTCATCTTCTTTATCCAACTGAAATATAGGAGCCAAAACAAAGCAAAATAAAACAGACAAACAAAGAAATCAAGGCATCACTTCAGTGGTGGCTCTTTTCTACCCACCCACCCCCAGCCCACTTTGTCTACCATGAGCCTTGGAATTGGTTTCCGCCTCCTTTTCACTTTTAGACATTTCTTCTCTCTCCATTCTCAAATAAAGCAATGAAAATAAAGCTGCTTTTGTTGATGACCATCAGACCATAGTACTTCATTGTTACAACCATTAATAATTTTCTCAGTTGTCCTCAAACATTGAAGATTTTAAGACTTTAACACCAGCTTAATAGAGATCTCTCAATCATGCTCCTATCTTTACTGGTTACTTAAGCAACTACATAACAAAACATCCAGTTTATTGATATCTGAAGTCTCCTCATCAAATGACTTTTTCTCCATCTCTCCTCAGCTTCTAGTTTACAGCCTAAAATCTCTTATAACCTCTAACTTATACTATTAAAAAAAATCTCAATTTTAAGTATTCTGCTGATTACCAACTCCTGTATTTCCTGGTCATTGTCAGCAATTACTATAATTCACCATTATCCATTTTTATTATGGCCGTGAAGGTGAAAGTGTTAGTAGCTCAGTTGTGTCCAACTCTTTGCAACCCCATGGACTGTAGCCACCAGGTTCCCCTGCCCATGGAATTCTACAGGCAAGAATACTGGAGTAGGTAGCTGTTCCCTTCTGCAGGGGATCTTCCCAACCTAGGAATCGAACCCAGGTCTCCTGCACAATTTTTTCTCTGCATCACCTTACTCTTATCTGGACACCCCTAAATACACAGCTCACATTCCCTGTGACAGAGGAAGCCTTACTGTTCTCCAAGCATGATGAGTTAGGTTTCTTTCTGAAGATATACCTCTAACTTCCTTTTTCTTAGAGCATTTATTTTAGAACACTTGCAATTTTAAATTGTTTCTCTGCCTTTTTGAAAAGTAGGGGCATGTAAATCAGCCTCTTGGCAGTTTTACAACCAAGTAATGTCTTTCTCAAGGAGGAGGAGCCATCCCTTTAATATATAATCATTAAGAAAGAGAGCACTGGACTGACAGGCCAAATATCAAGAGGTGGAACACTACCTAGCTGAGTTGACAAAGAATGTTGTATCTTGTTTTGAGATGATGAGTCCATATAAAAAATTAAATAGTAGAAATCAAGTCCTTTTAAATGTGAGATTATAATTCTAATCTTTATGATACTGTTTGATTATAACATTTATAAAATAAAGCCATAAAAATAACGAATTATCCAAAAAAAAAAGTAGAAGCACCTCTAGCTCAGTCTTTACGGGAGAGTAAGTGCCTAACATCTTCTTTCTATAAGCATTAATTAGCAAGAAAAGATGCCCTAATCCCGTTAACCACCTCAACAAGGAGTTTTCTCTTCCATTACTTCTTCCTTATCTCCCAGTCTGTCTTGAATCCACTTCTATTACTCTTTCTATCTTCCAAGGAGACCATTCATGCCAGTGTTATCCATGATCTATTTGTTGCCAAAGTGGCAATTCAAATAACTTCTTTTCAGCCAACTTGCTCTCTCAATCAACTCAAATTACTCCCTTCATTTTAAAATATTTTCCTCTGTTGACTCTGTGATAATGTATTTCTGTCTAATCTTCTACATTTTGATTACCTTTCCCAGGTTGCCTTTGCTAGGGCTTCCCTGGTGGCTCAGAGGTTAAAGCGTCTGCCTGCAATGAGGGAGAACTGGGTTTGATCCCTGGGTTGGGAAGATCCCCTGGAGAAGGAAATGGCACCCACTCCGTATTCTTGCCTGGAGAATCCCATGGACGGAGGAGCTTGGTGGGCTGCAGTCCATGGGCTGCAAAGAGTCAGCGACTTCACTTTCACTTTCATCCTTTACTCAGTCCCTGAATATCCTAGTTCCAAGGGGCTAAGGAATTGCCTCAGACTCTATCTTCTTTCCTATGTATTCTCATTCATTAAAAAATACCCTCTACTCCCCATTATTTAAGTATTATTAGTGTTCTGTTGTGTCTCTGTATTTCTAGGCCCAACTCTGTCCCTGAGCTTCCAGCTGTCGAACATCTCTACTTTCATAAAATATTATTTTTATATTAAAGGAAAATTATCTGGACTTTACTGACTATACCAAAAGATTGATGGAGGTATATCTAAGAAAAGTAAAGTGAGACAAATATCTTTAACCAGAAAATTTAGTAAAATATTTTATAAAGGACTTTTCATTATCATAGATAACTATCTTTAGAGTGTAAAAGTTGTTAGGGCTATCTTCTCCAAAGCAGATTAATGTTAAGTACATATTATATAAAGTATATGAGTTTTATTGTTTTGATATAAATCTAAGGCTCACTCCATACTTAGGAAATAACATGTTATAAAAGCCCAAGTCTGTAACGTCTCTGAAACTTAAAAGAGTTTGGAAAAAAGTCATGGTTTCCATAAAATATTCCATGGGGTTCTTCAGGTCTTTAACAATACCTTCAGGATTAAGTAGGGATGAAGGGAAGCTTTGTAGGCTCAATCTCCTGCCTTACCCTCAACCAGAGCATCTTTCTTTAGACTTTACAAATTGAAGTTCCCTGTATATTTCCATTAGATGACATTTAGGACTATAAGCTGAGAGCCAAAGAATTGATGCTTTTGAACTATGGTGTTGGAGAAGACTCTTGAGAGTCCCTTGGACTGCAAGGAGATCCAACCAGTCCATTCTGAAGGAGATCAGCCCTGGGATTTCTTTGGAAGGAATGATGCTAAAGCTGAAACTCCAGTATTTTGGCCACCTCATGCGAAGACTTGACTCATTGGAAAAGACTTTGATGCTGGGAGAGATTGGGGGCAGGAAGAGAAGGGGACGACTGAGGATGAGATGGCTGGATGGCATCATTTATTCGATGGACGTGAGTCTGAGTGAACTCCAGGAGTTGGTGATGGACAGGGTGGCCTGGCATGCTGTGATTCATGGGGTCGTAGTCGGACATGACTGAGTGACTGAACTGAACTGAATATTTTATTGTGTTCCCACTTTAAAAATAGATAATCCTCTATAAGGGCTTCCCTAATGGCTCAGTTGGTAAAGGATCTGCCTGCAATGCAGAAGACCTGGGTTTGATCCTTGAGTGGGGAAGATCCCTTAGAGTAGAAAATGGCAACTCACTCGAATGTTCTTGCTTGGGAAATCCCATGAACAGAGGAGCCTGGCAGGATAGAGTCCATGAGGTCACAAAAAGTCAGACACAACTTAGCAAATAAACCACCACCAGTACCACAATCCTCCCCCAAAATCTTACCCCTAATATTGTATTACCTAAATGATGGCTCAGACGGTAAAGTGTCTGCCTACAATGCGGGAGACCTGGGTTCGATCCCTGGGTCAGGAAGATCTCCTGGAGAAGGAAATAGCAACCCACTCCAGTACTCTTGCCTGGAAAATTCCATGGACGGAGGAGCCTGGTAGGCTACAGCCCATGGGGTCGCAAAGAGTCGGACATGACTGAGCAACTTCAATGGCTTCAATTGTACTATAAATGTTGACTCAGTACTTAAAATAACAAATATGGTACCAATTCTCAGTGAAAATCAGTATTTGGAGTATAATGGAAAGAGCACTAGGAACAGAAGATAGGTCTTCAATCATTTCCTTTTCCTCATTAACTGTGTGAACATGACTCATCCTGCCTTACAAGGCTCTTGGGGCAATTAATTAATTCCATATAAGTCTGGCCTTATAAGTCTCTTGAGTGTTTGGTAAAGAGCTCAAGGCATCCTTGTTAATTTTGAATTCAAAAGGAGTATATTTAATGGAAAGCAATTTCAGTTCTATTACTTATTTCATTCATTAATTTAACATTAATTTATCAAATCTCTTTAAGTATATTGTCAAAGTATGTCAGTTTTTGTATCAACTGGGGATACTTTAACACTAAAATAAATATGATCCCTGCCCTCACAAAGCTTATGCTCTNGATTTCTTTGGAAGGAATGATGCTAAAGCTGAAACTCCAGTATTTTGGCCACCTCATGCGAAGACTTGACTCATTGGAAAAGACTTTGATGCTGGGAGAGATTGGGGGCAGGAAGAGAAGGGGACGACTGAGGATGAGATGGCTGGATGGCATCATTTATTCGATGGACGTGAGTCTGAGTGAACTCCAGGAGTTGGTGATGGACAGGGTGGCCTGGCATGCTGTGATTCATGGGGTCGTAGTCGGACATGACTGAGTGACTGAACTGAACTGAATATTTTATTGTGTTCCCACTTTAAAAATAGATAATCCTCTATAAGGGCTTCCCTAATGGCTCAGTTGGTAAAGGATCTGCCTGCAATGCAGAAGACCTGGGTTTGATCCTTGAGTGGGGAAGATCCCTTAGAGTAGAAAATGGCAACTCACTCGAATGTTCTTGCTTGGGAAATCCCATGAACAGAGGAGCCTGGCAGGATAGAGTCCATGAGGTCACAAAAAGTCAGACACAACTTAGCAAATAAACCACCACCAGTACCACAATCCTCCCCCAAAATCTTACCCCTAATATTGTATTACCTAAATGATGGCTCAGACGGTAAAGTGTCTGCCTACAATGCGGGAGACCTGGGTTCGATCCCTGGGTCAGGAAGATCTCCTGGAGAAGGAAATAGCAACCCACTCCAGTACTCTTGCCTGGAAAATTCCATGGACGGAGGAGCCTGGTAGGCTACAGCCCATGGGGTCGCAAAGAGTCGGACATGACTGAGCAACTTCAATGGCTTCAATTGTACTATAAATGTTGACTCAGTACTTAAAATAACAAATATGGTACCAATTCTCAGTGAAAATCAGTATTTGGAGTATAATGGAAAGAGCACTAGGAACAGGAGATAGGTCTTCAATCATTTCCTTTTCCTCATTAACTGTGTGAACATGACTCATCCTGCCTTACAAGGCTCTTGGGGCAATTAATTAATTCCATATAAGTCTGGCCTTATAAGTCTCTTGAGTGTTTGGTAAAGAGCTCAAGGCATCCTTGTTAATTTTGAATTCAAAAGGAGTATATTTAATGGAAAGCAATTTCAGTTCTATTACTTATTTCATTCATTAATTTAACATTAATTTATCAAATCTCTTTAAGTATATTGTCAAAGTATGTCAGTTTTTGTATCAACTGGGGATACTTTAACACTAAAATAAATATGATCCCTGCCCTCACAAAGCTTATGCTCTGAAGCAGACAGATACTAATTAAATATTGTGTTAATTGCTCAGTTGTGCCCAACTCTTTGCAACTCCATGGACTGCAGCCCACCAGGCTCCTCTGTCTATGGGATTTTTCTAGGCAAGGATACTGGAGTGGGTTGCCATTTCCTTTTCCAGGAGATCTTCCCAACCAGATTCTTTACTGACTGAGCTATGAGGGAAGCCCCATGCTTACTTAGGGCTTACCAAATTTTATACACACACACACACACACACACACACACACACACACACACACATGTTTTGCATAATATTTGGGGCTTCCCTCATAGTTCAGTCGGTAAAGAATTCGCCTGCAGTGCAGGAAAACAGGGTTCTATCCCCCGGTTGGGAAGATCTCCTGGAAAAGGAAATGGCAACCCACTCCAGTATCCTTGCCTGGAAAATCCCATAGACAGAGGAGCCTGGTGGGGAGCAGCCCATGGGGTCGCAAAGAGTTGGGCACAACTGAGCAACTAACACAAGTAAGCACGACCAGGTGATATGATATTTTATAGATCAAAGCTGCACTGAAAAGTAGAAAACCGTTCAATAATTGGAAAGTTGAATCACTAATAAAATAGTTGTATATCATTATGAATTAGTAAAAAGGCTAAACTCATAATTATTTTAAAATAAAAGCTGCCTTTATATTTAAAGTATAAGCTATAACAGTGTTACTTCATGAAAACCTCTAGGGGAAGTTATTTTAATGACTATATCATAATAAATTATAATGGGGCTTTCTACAGTTGCATGTACTGTATGCCTTTGAAGTTCTTACATTGCTGGAGGGTATATTTCTTACATTCTTAATTATTCCTATGAAAGTTTTCTTCATTATTAACTTGGCCTCTCTATGAAATAAGAATGTGCTAAGTCAATTTCAGCTTAGCTCCTTTGCAAAGGATCACTGAAATTTTGAGAACACTGAGAACTTTACCATATCGAAAGGCAATAATGACTAACACTTAAAATTAAATATCAAACAGATAAATATAAATAATGGAATATATTGTGCTTCCCTTGTAGCTTAGTCAGTAAAGAATCAGCTTGCAGTGCAAGAGACCCAGCTTCGATCCCTGAATTGAGAAGATTCCCTGGAGAAGGGAATGGCAACCCACTCCAGTATCCTTGCCTGGAAAATCTCATGGTGGTGGGCTGCAGTCCATGGGGTCGCAAAGAGTTGGACACGACTGAGCGACTGAACTGAACTAAATACAAAATAAAGTAAGACTTTATGTTGGTGCAAGGATGTCTGAAGCTCAAGTACTGTTCAAATTATCATATTATCCAGTATAGTCAAACTTTTAGGTTTTACATGTTGAAGTAGACAGATAACAAATATCTCTATTAAAAATAAATCAACAAAATCTGTTCTCACAAGATAATCTTCCTTTTTCTGTTGCCTTAATCCAAACTCTAAATTTAAACAGTTAAACTGCACTCTTTCTAATACAGTAAATATAACTACTTTTCTACTAATATTGTATTCAAATTATTACCTAAAACAAAGGTAATTAACCCAAGTATTTTTCTGACTACAAATAAAGATAGAAAAAATTCCTCCTACATATGCACCTCAACTTCCTTTCCTCATTTTAGATCTTCATTCTCTGAAGGGAATTCTGAATCAATAAATTGGATTGACTTACAATCAATGAAGTTAAATTTCAAAATGTAGTCAGCTTAATTGCAGTGGTTTTCTTTTTCTTATTTTAGCTTTTTATTCCTTTAAAAATATCCATTATCCACTCCTTCATAGGTAGCTAGAGACAGGGTCCAAAGAGAAAATATTTCTGCTTCACAAATTTTCTGTGTAAGACCTTAAGTACTATGGTATAAATATATATGGGCTACATATTATTTAGAAAGAAAATTTAAGTTTGGGGTAATTTAAAAGTGCCAGTCTCATGGGTAAAGCTTTAAAGATTTTGTACATCAAACTTCTGGAGTATACCAGTTATACTCTCATTGGTTATTATTATGGATATCATGAGATCTAATGATTGAGGAGAGAGACTCAGAGAGAGAGAGAGATACCTTAAGGGAGAAAGTCCCAAATCTATAGAGGAGGCCAGTGAGCTGGAGACCAGGTATGAGTGACAGTTCAAGTCTGAAGGCAGTCTGCTGGGAAAATTCCCTTATCCTTTTGAGTAGGTTTTATCTTCCAAATTATCCTAATTGTATTCTCTATCCCACTGCTCATTGCTTCATTTCCAGTAATTTTGCCTGTGTGCTCCACTCACTTCATTCTATCCAGGGTCCTCAGCAGGAAAATAGTCTCAGATCTTCCAATTATCAACCCACAATTCAGTTCAGAGGCTGTGATTCTCTTGTCTGCTTCTCCCAAGTCTATCTTTCACAGTTTGACATGAATGATAGATCCAGACATTGTTTCACTATGTTTCCAGACTCTTTTCACAACCAAAGGGACTTACCCTACTTCTCAGCTTAAAGATAGAGGGCTGCAGGGGCCCTGATCCAAGGAGTCTGAATTCTGGCTTTTCCTACTTCTTTATCAAGAGCCCAGCAGTCCAATGGCTCTAGTCATGCTAGTTTTTTTGCATTTCTGCTCAATTTCTTGGCTTTCAAAATGTAAATATTATTTTTAATTGACCATGATCCTTCTTTTATGTTTTATCTTCCATGAATTCTTATCTGAGTGGAAGAATATACCAGAGCATCCACTTTTGAATCCATTCTGGCTAAAAGACTGGACTTATTTTTTAAATGAAAGACATTTTTATTCAGAAGTCAGAAACTGAAAATATCAAGAATTTTCTCTGATCTCTCAGTTTCATCATCTTAATCTTTATCCAATGACTTTTATTTTGTAAAGAAAAGATGTGTCACTGTGGAGTCTTACCAGATCTTTCAAATTTGTTCCACTAACCGGAAAACATACTTGCTCACTTGATCAGTGCTTGCTGGGGATGGTTTATTCCACATACTGACTCAGGTAGAAATAAAGGGAGATAGCTAGGAGGCATTTTATTTTTTTAAGTAAAGAATCACCATTTTGAGGCTGCTTAAAAAAACAAAAAAATTCTTGGCTTTTAAGCAAACAAAAAGACTTGACCAAAACTTTAAGATTTTTTTTTTTTTTTGGTAACATCCCCAGTTACTAAAATGCTGAAAAATATTATTTTTTGATTTTTAGAGAATAAAAGCTAACTAAAAATATATTTTTAGAAGTTGGCTTTGCACCCAAAGCCAACTAACCACACAATCATAGCAATCTGGTTCAGTAAGGTCTTTTTTATATGGTTCTTCTGTGTATTCTTTCCATCTCTTCTTGATCTCTTCAGCATCCACTATGTCTCTACCACTTTTATCCTTTATTGTGTCTATCTTTGGGCAGAATTCCCCCTTGATGTCTCCAATTTTCTGAAGAAATCTCTAGTCTCTCCCCTTTTGTTGTTTTCTTGTATTATTAAGCACTGCTCATTGAAGAAGACCCTCTTGTCTCTTCTAGCTACTCTTTGGAACTCTGCATTTAATTGGATGTAACTTTCCCTCTCTCTCTTGCTTTTCACTTCCCTTCATTCTTCCACTATTTGTAAAACCTCCTCAGATGACCACTTTGCCTTTTTGCTTTTCTTTTTATTTGGGATGGTTTTGTTCACTGTTACCTGTACAATATTACAACCTCTGTCCATAATTCTTCAGGCACACTGTTAACTAGATCTAGTCCTTTGAATCTATTCTTTACCTCTACTGTGAATTCATTCAAGATTGAAGTCATACCTGTCTGGCCTAGTGTTTTCTTTAGTTTAAGCCTGAATTTTGCTATAAGAAGCTCGTGATCTGAACTATAGTCAACTCCAGGTCTTTTTATGCTGACTGTGTACAGCTTCTCCATTTTCAGTTAAAAACAATATAATCAATTTGATTTCGGTATCCATCTACCTATCTATACACACACACACATACGCAGAGAAAGACAGGGAAAGAAATACAGTTTGTGAATATTCCCATGTCTTAATTTCATGCTATAATTTTAAAAAATGAATCAAGTACAAAGTAATATGTGTGTACTTACCCTCTAGAAAGTAGATATTTTGTTTCAAGGGCAAAAGTATCACATTTTTCAATTTTCTAGGATCAATAAATTTCATGAGGTTTTATGCTAATTCAAAAGACCTTATAAACACCTATTGCTATGTTTGACAAAATGGAAAATGCTTTTCTTCTACTCCTTAGGAAAAAGTCAGAATATAAAAGTAGAATATCACATCTAATTACCCACAGAACTCACTGGGTCTTTTGTACTTTCACTGCCTTATGGTAAAAAAAGCTTACTACATAAATCAATCACTTCTAAGTTTTAATTACCTAGGTATAGTTATATTCAGAATAATAAAATTAGAGTACTGTATATATTAAGTGTTGTTTGTTCTACCCATCCCTGACCCCAAACATTTCTCAAATCTACTTATATCTTTTCAGTTCCTTTAAAAGTCCTGCGTTCATGATGATACCACTATAATAAACTGGCCTCACTTCTTCATTTCTGGTCTTCTCAAATCCATCCTTACAAAAGAAATTCAGATTACTGCACTTTTCTCCTTAAATCCCTCAGTTTCTTAGTACTTTTAAAATAAAATCCAAACTTCTTACAAGGACCACATGTCCTCAGATGCTCTAGCTGGAATGCCACGTTCCATCTTCACTCTCCTCCAGCAGGAGGGAGCCTGCTTCCCGGTGCTCTATTCTTGGAACACTGTTTCCAGTGCTACTTCTGGGCACATGAATATCCAAATCCCTCACCCTGGAATGTTCTTTCCTCTGTTGTTTGCTTGGATGACTCCTCATCTTTCAGGTCTCAACTCCAATGTTACCTCTTCATGCAAGCTTTCCCTGACTTTCCTGTCTGAAGCTGCTCTCCCTCGTTTCTCTCTTCTTACAATCCTGTTAAATTTTTTTATAGTATTCAACGCAATCTGTAACTAATCCAACTATCTGGTTTTTTGTTTAGAGTCTCATTTAGAATAAAAAAGTCATGAGTGGAAATATTTATGTCATTCATCACTGAATTCTGGGAGTCAGCACAGTGTCACCATGTAGTAGGGGCTCAGTGAATATCTACTGCTTGTTTGAGTTTGGGGACTGTGTTAATACTACATACAGCTTAGAATCACAGCCACCTCATTTCACGTCCCTCATTATTTGTTTTTGCTTGTGTGTGTGTGTGTCTTTGCCTCTCTTCTTGGGAAACCCAGTAATTTGAGCCTCATTCCTCTTAATGATGTATGTTAAAACAATGATCAGTAACATTTATCAAATGTTGTTGTCCAGTCACTAAGTAATGTCCAACTCTCTGTGACCCCATGGGCTGTAGGATGCCAGCTTCCCTATCCTTTACTATCTCCTGGAGTTTGCTCAAACTCATCTTCGTTGAGTCAGTGATGACATCCAACCATCTCATCCTCTGCTGTCCCATTCTCCTTCTGCCTTCAATCTTTCCGAGCATCAGGGTACTTTCCGGTGAATCAGCTCTTTGCATCAGGTGATGAAAGTATTGGGGCTTCAGCTACAATATCAGTCTTTCCAGTGAATATTCAGGACTGATTTCCTTTAGGATTGATTGGTTTGATCTTGCTGTCCAACGGACTCTAAAGAGTCTGCTCAAGCACCACACTTTGAAAGGCTCAGTTCTTCAGTGATCAGTCTTCTTTATGGTCTTACTCTCATATCCACACCTAACTACTGGAAAAACCACAGCTTTGACTATATGGACCTTTGTTGGCAAAGAGATGGCTCTGCTTTTTAAAATACTGTCTAGATTTGTCATACCTTTACTTCCAAGCAGAAAGCATCTTTTTTTTTTTAATTTAATACTTTATTCTATTTTACAGTACTGCATTGGTTTTGCCATACATTGACATGAATCAGCCACAGGTGTACACGATCTCCCCATGCCGAAGGCCCCTCCCGCCTCCCACCCCACACACACCATCTCCCCGGATCATCCCGTACACCAGCCCCAAGCATCCTGTATCCTGTATTGAACATAGACTGGCGCTTCATTTCTTATATGATAATATACATGTTTCAGTGCCATTCTCCCAAATCATCCCACTCTCTCCCTCTCCCTCAGAAAGCATCTTTTAATTTCATGGCTGCAGTCACTGTCTTCAGTGATTTTGGTGTCCAAGAAAATAAAGTCTGTCACTGTTTCCATTTTTCCCCATATACTTCTCATAAGTGATAGGACCAGATGCCATGATCTTATTTTTATGAATGTTGAGTTTTAAGCCAGCTTTTTCACTCTCCTCTTTCACCTTCATCAAGAGGCTCTTTAGTTCCTCTTTTCTTTCTACCATTAGAGTGGTACCATCTGCATACCTGAGGTTATTGATATTTCTCCCTACAATTTTGATTCCAGCTTGTGATTCATCCAGCCCAGCATTTCACATGATGTTAAATAACAGGGTGACAACATAGAGCCTTGACATACTCCTTTCCCAATTATGAACCAGTCCAGTGTTCCATGTATGGTTCTGACTGTTGCTTCTTGACCTCTAAATGTTGCTTATTGATCACTGAATGTATGTAAAGCATTCTGATAGAGATTTTAAAAGATCAATTATTTTAACAGTTAAGTTAATCCTGAGGTAAACATTATTCACATTCCCATATTTTAGACAGAGAAAATTGAGCCTGAGTTAATTAACCTTCCAAAAGTCACAGACTCAACAGTCTTATCAGACTGTGTTCTGAGGATGGAATGGGATACTAACTGCAAAGCTGTTGTGGTGGTGATTACTGTAGTTACTGTTGGGCCAAGAAAGTTTGTTAGTTCAGTTACACTGGTGTAGAACAGTTCAAGATTTCAGTAGCCATGGCACATGAGTTCTGGGGCCTTCTGTGTATTTTCCTGCATAACTGGTGTGAATCATNATTACTGTAGTTACTGTTGGGCCAAGAAAGTTTGTTAGTTCAGTTACACTGGTGTAGAACAGTTCAAGATTTCAGTAGCCATGGCACATGAGTTCTGGGGCCTTCTGTGTATTTTCCTACATAACTGGTGTGAATCATTATACTTGGTTTACTAATACAGATTAAGAAAAATGTTGTGACTCTCCATCTTCAATATTGGGTTGGTCAAAAAGTTTGTTTGAGTTTTTCTTTAAGATCTTACGGAAAACAACAACCAAACTTTGTGGCCAACCCAATACAACTTTCATATTGTTGTCTTAATTAAATCTGTTGAATTTCAGTAAAAACTCACATGATTAGATTTTATTTTCCCAGAATTTTTTGCTTGACCTCTTACAAACTGGTATGAAAGCTTTCATTAAAAAATGAACATACAACCATTACATCTCATCAGAGACTACATATTTTCCCCCAATATAAAGCCACTTAAAATTTAAATTTCAAATAAATATTTCATTTCTTGGGTATACTTGTGTGTTTCCAAATACCCAAGCTTAAATTACTGAAGCAAAATTTAGTAATCCATACTTTACTGTTTCAGAGCACAGATATATTATCTGTGTCCAATTAGAATTTATTTCACTTTGATTTAAGCTCTTACAGTTGCTTATTCATACCATTTAGCCTATCATCAATCAGGAAATGTTTGGTGTTTGGATAATATTTTTCTGTTTTGAACTTTTATACCCTGCATTAGATTCTGAGCTCCTCACAGACCCATGAATGCTGCAGGGCTTCATAGAGCAGGTGTGTTATGACTCTGTGCCCCGAGGCTGGCTATCTTATCTTCTGCCTCTCAGACTCCTAACATGCCCATGGGTTTCTACATTTTGCCTAATAATAAAACATGTCAAATCACAGTTAAAAGAGGTGATTGATGAAAAATTATGGTGCCACACTATGGTGGTTTGTAATCTCCCAACCAAGAGAGTCTCCTTTTTTGGAAGGTGGGAGCTACAATGTAGTCTTGTGAGGTAATAAAACACATCCTGTCAAACAATAAGTAACCTACATAAGGTATTTTGCTGGTGTTTCAATACAGAGAGTCAAGAACTATAAACCTAGGTCCTGTTTTTATAGTCTATTCTGCATTAGGTCCTGAGTTGGAAATTTTTCCCAACATTATGACATTCCATTGAGGGCATCATGACAATCCATTGAGGGCAAAAACAAAAAGAATATAAAATAGCCTCAATTGATCAGTGATCCCTCTTTCCCTCTTCTACACCCCTGCCCCTCGCCTCCAGGAGGAGTTTTGGAAGACGGCTACAAAAGACAATATTTAACCAGCTTTTATATCAATGAGCTAAGTCGCTTCAATAGTGTCTGACTCTGAGATCCCATGGACTGTAGCCCAACAGCCTCCAGGTTCCTCTGCCCATGGGATTCTCCAGGCAAGACTACTGGAGTGGGTTGCCAAGCCCTCCTCCAGGGGATCTTCCCAATCCAGGGATCCAACTGGCGTTACATGTCTCCTGAGTCTCCTGCATTGCCAGGTAGGTCTTTACCACTAGCGCCATGTGGGAAGCAGCAGCATTCATTAACTATTTCTGTACAGTAAATCTTTTTTCCTATAATTACAGTCCCAGTATTTTCCTCAAATAATGTGTCCCTAAGGTGGCTCAGAGGTTAAAGTATCTGCCTGGAATGCAGGAGACCAGGGCTCGATCCCTGGGTCAGGAAGATCCCCTGGAGGCAAAAATGGCAACCCACTCCAGTACTCTTGCCTGGAGAATCCCACGGAGGGAGGAGCCTGGGAGGCTACAGTCCATGGGGTCGTAAAGAGTTGGACACGACTGAGCGACTTCACTTTCACTTTCAAGGTAGTGGTAGTGATAAAATTGGTGTGTAAAGTACTTCATAAATTATAGTGATGCAGGAATTCCAGTCCTATCATTGACTACAACCCCTTCAAGGTATAGAACTTGCCTTTTACACAGTATTAGTATTTACATGTATTACCTCCTTTTACGCTAGTGAAAACATTGTGAAGCAGGTGCTATTTTAACCCCATTTTACAAATAAGAAAATTGAGGCTTACATACCAGTAAGTTTACAGTAACTGACAGAAGCAGGATAATTGCCATTTCTGTCTTATTTCAAATTTTATGCACTTAAATCTGAACCATTTCGTGTATGATTCTCCATCATAAACTGCAATAAATAATGACTATATAGATGGGTTTTATCTTTCAGTGTACTGAAATCATGTAATTTGTTTTAGAGTAATATACAATATGTAGACAGGTGAATTGAAGCAGATTGAAGAAATAATGTCAATACTGTAACTCACTATACTATAGGGAGAAATTCTTGCTGTCAGAATTATTATAAATACATCATGCTTTGTTTAGTCACTATGACATAATATAGAAGAATTCTTTACTGATTTCAAACAGTTTTATTCTAGTGCATGAATACATTTTCCACCTTGCTGCCCCTGGGCTTTAATTGATTTGCCCTTTATTAATATAACTTTTATTATTGCAGGCCTGCTATGTGTTAGGTATTACGCTCAGTGTTAGGAACTCTTATATGTTGAAAATATTGCTTCTGCCCTCAGAGATATCATAGACCAATGGTGAGAATGACAGATAAACCGGTAGTACTCTAATGAAATCAGTATTAGATCACAGATAACTGTATGTGATATCTTCCTAATTCCACACTCTCCCAAGAATCAGGCAAGAAGCCAGAAACAAGGAAGAGGAGGAGGAGGAAAGGAAGGGAGAAAAGGAGAAGTCAGCAAGAGAATGAAAGCAAAGCACTTGTTAAAGTGCAAATCATCCTCCAATGAGTAGGTCAAGTTCTACCCTCTCCACAATATTTTCTTTGACATCCCCACCTGAAAATAAATTTTGCCTTTTCTTAACATTCAATGCTTTTATTTTGCATTGTTTGGCATATGTTATTGCTGTACAATATTGCTTTTCTTTGCTAGATAGGGAAATATGTTATAAATATATATATAGTCATCTATTTTCTAGAAAAATAGCACAACTACATTAACTCAGTAGATGTCCAGTGCATGTATTTTGATTAATGGAGTATTATTATAAATGAAATAAAATAATGGAAAGTCTTATAACATGATCTATCAAAACCTAACATTTATCAAGTTCTGCTTGCCCCCTAAAATATGCTATTTCCATTATCGTGACTTTCTGTCTTTCTTCTCTCAAACGTATCTCTGTCCTCCTCTGAGTATCATTAGTGATATGTCTGCATCCTTTTTATGTCATTCTATATTTTGCCTTTTGTTATATTGACTTTATAACAATGTGGAATATAAAACATTTGCACATAACATGGGTCTGTACAGTATATTACTAGGTGAATTTACATTCTCATCCCGTTTTTTGTTTATTTGTTTTTAACCCCCTGGGACTCATTTGAGCAATGAAAAGATGGATGCATCCAGTGAACTGAATGAGGAACATTTCCTTTCCTTAGAATGATGACAGTAATTAAAGTCATAGTTTTTTACTGATGGCTTTTAAATCATCCTTATGTTTATTTCTTGATTTTCCCCTAATGAATAGAACAAAGGAAATCATTTTCAGATTGTCAAATAACAGTAATGGTTTCAAGCACTCTGTTTAGTGCTTCCTACATATATTTATCATTTTCTGTGTATACCCACATATACTATTTTATAGTTAATTATTTAGAATGGTAGGTAGTCCCTGCCCCCAAATAAAATAAGCTAATTTCAATTTGCCTTCTAACTATGAACAACTGTTAATAACTTGGAAATTTAATGAACACAAGGCAAGAATTTTTCACCGAAACTATTTCCATTACAGTCACGTAATATTCTTTAAAAACTAGTGCATTTCAGAGTTCTTTGGTAATGGAAGAAACAAGTCAGCATAATTTCATGTAATCATGCAGTTTTTCTAAATAGTTTGTGACTATGACAGGTCATTTTTAATCCAGCTAGCTGTTTACATTATATTAAGGCAAAAAACCCAAACTACAAATTTGCAAGCCCTTCATGCTGAAATAATGTTTGTCCTTATATAGCTCAATTCTTGATCCACCAGCAAAANGAGTAGGTCAAGTTCTACCCTCTCCACAATATTTTCTTTGACATCCCCACCTGAAAATAAATTTTGCCTTTTCTTAACATTCAATGCTTTTATTTTGCATTGTTTGGCATATGTTATTGCTGTACAATATTGCTTTTCTTTGCTAGATAGGGAAACATGTTATAAATATGCATATAGTCATCTATTTTCTAGAAAAATAGCACAACTACATTAACTCAGTAGATGTCCAGTGCATGTATTTTGATTAATGGAGTATTATTATAAATGAAATAAAATAATGGAAAGTCTTATAACATGATCTATCAAAACCTAACATTTATCAAGTTCTGCTTGCCCCCTAAAATATGCTATTTCCATTATCGTGACTTTCTGTCTTTCTTCTCTCAAACGTATCTCTGTCCTCCTCTGAGTATCATTAGTGATATGTCTGCATCCTTTTTATGTCATTCTATATTTTGCCTTTTGTTATATTGACTTTATAACAATGTGGAATATAAAACATTTGCACATAACATGGGTCTGTACAGTATATTACTAGGTGAATTTACATTCTCATCCCGTTTTTTGTTTATTTGTTTTTAACCCCCTGGGACGCATTTGAGCAATGAAAAGATGGATGCATCCAGTGAACTGAATGAGGAACATTTCCTTTCCTTAGAATGATGACAGTAATTAAAGTCATAGTTTTTTACTGATGGCTTTTAAATCATCCTTATGTTTATTTCTTGATTTTCCCCTAATGAATAGAACAAAGGAAATCATTTTCAGATTGTCAAATAACAGTAATGGTTTCAAGCACTCTGTTTAGTGCTTCCTACATATATTTATCATTTTCTGTGTATACCCACATATACTATTTTATAGTTAATTATTTAGAATGGTAGGTAGTCCCTGCCCCCAAATAAAATAAGCTAATTTCAATTTGCCTTCTAACTATGAACAACTGTTAATAACTTGGAAATTTAATGAACACAAGGCAAGAATTTTTCACCGAAACTATTTCCATTACAGTCACGTAATATTCTTTAAAAACTAGTGCATTTCAGAGTTCTTTGGTAATGGAAGAAACAAGTCAGCATAATTTCATGTAATCATGCAGTTTTTCTAAATAGTTTGTGACTATGACAGGTCATTTTTAATCCAGCTAGCTGTTTACATTATATTAAGGCAAAAAACCCAAACTACAAATTTGTAAGCCCTTCATGCTGAAATAATGTTTGTCCTTATATAGCTCAATTCTTGATCCACCAGCAAAACAATTTTAATCCATTTATTGCCTACATCAATGTTCATTAACAGCGGGACAGAGTCGGTTTTAGTAAGTACAGCAAACCGTTCTTCCTTCTGTTTTCTGCATTGGTTCCTGGAACATTCTAAGAATTGAGCAATAAACATCATGTTACAACATGGTCAGCTAGGGAGAGAAAATGAGGGCTGAGTTAATCACCAGGAGCAGAGATAACTCTGGTTGGGAATGTGCAGATCAGACTGATGGGGAGCTTACGCCTCTGTGCTGCCCAATAGGAGGAGCAAACTGGGGTGCACACTCTTACTTGTCTAATCCAACAGTTTTGATAAGGACATACTTACTCCTGAAAATACTTTGCATCTCATGGATACATTATTTTACTGTTTTAGCTAGAAGTGGGAAAACAACTGACATACACATGTGTGTACACACACGCACACACAAATTACCATCCTGCACTAAACTTGTCCGATTAATCAATCTGTATCCTGCTGACTTAAAAAAAGGCACAATGTGGGAGTTGCGAGTTAAGTTTTATTTGAGGCAGAATGAGGACTGCATCCCAGCTAACAGCACCTTAAATAGCCCTAAGAAACTCCTCAGAGGTAGAGGGGGACTGTTAGTATATATGTGACCTTGATGAAGTGGAAGTATATGTAATCAAGCACATATTTTTGCAAGGTTTTGCTAATGAGGAGTGGTTGTCACCATGAAGGAATGTAGCGCTTTTCTAGATGTGAGGAGATGTAAGATTTAGGTTCCTACAATCAGCTCCTGAAATCAACTATCTGAAAACCTGTTCAGCTAATTTTTCCCAGAGTACAGAGTGCTTCATTCCTCCTCTCTACCCCGGACTCGCTTCGGGGGGTTTTGAAGGTCAGCAGCTGCAGCCATACATGATTTAATCATTGTAAAGGTAGATGGCAAGTGTGAATTTGTAGTTGGCACACCTAACTGNAAAAAAAAAAAGAAAAAGAAGTTTGTTGGCTTGCTTCCCACAGAAGAAAGAATGCAGAAGGCTAAATATGTAGCTGAATACCTTAGATATAGGGGGAAAAATATTTCCCATCATTCACTTGCAGAAGCAAAAATACAGTTAAGTTCAGAACTTAAAGAAGTTGTCTGACTTACGAGCCAGAACAAAGGTTAAAAAGTTGCTGTAAGCGGTAAGTCACTATCTTTACACAACACAGTTTGGATTGCATGTAAATAGCATTCTTTTACTTCAATTGAAAAAATATTGGACAAAAATTGTCTCAATTGCTATTGCTGTCACAAACCACTTGGAAATTTAGTGGCATAACACATTTTGTGTGTTATATTTCCAAATGATGAGCCAGGAATTTGGATAGGAGGCAACAGAAAAAGTAGGGATGGTTGTCACACTTTAAATGCCTGAATTCTTTGATGGAATGATTGAAGCCTCGTAGCTTGGGAGCTCAAACCATCTAAATAGACATTATTTCACTCACCTATGTGGCAACCTGGCTGGAGAAATGAAATAGTGATGCTGAAAACTCAGCCTCGGTGCACTGGTGTTGAATCAAAGCTCACAGGTAGAGTTTTGGGTGAAGCAAAGAAGAATAGCTTTATTGCTTTGCCAGGCAAAGAGGGACACAGGAGAATCATGACCTTAAAAACTGTGTGTCCCAACCTGGAGGGATTTGGTGAGGAGTTTATAGCAATGGCTCAAGGGCAGAGTTGCTGCTAAGGATCAGAGTGTGTGCAGAGCCTGCACTTCTTTAATCTGTCTCAGGTGGCCTCCACAAACTGACCTTCTCTGGAATAAGGAATGCTAACCTCTTCCATTTGCTGGGGATTTTCGTTCTGCTGTTGTCCAGTCACTAATTTGTGTCCAACTCTTGTGACCCCATGAACAGCGGCATGCTAGGCTTCCTTGTCCTTCACTGTCTCCTGGAGTTTGCTCAAATTCATGTCCAGTGAATGTGTGATGCTAACTATCTCATCCTCTGCTACTCTCTTCTTCTTTTGCCTTCAATATTTTCCAGCATCAGGGTCTTTTCTAATGAGTCATCTCTTCCTATCATGGCACCAAAGTTTTGAAGCTTTAGCATCAGTCCTTCAGTGAATAGTCAGAGTTGATTTCCTTTAGGACTGACTGGTTTGAACTCCTTGCTATGCAAGGGACCTACAAAAGTTTCTCCAGCACCACAGTTTGAAAGCATCAATTCTTCAGCGTTCAGCCTTCTTTATGGTCCAACTCTCACACCCAGAGATATTATTTTGCCAAAAAAGGAGAGACATTACTTTGCAAACAAAGATCCATCTAATCAAAGCTATAGTTTTTNGAAAGCATCAATTCTTCAGCGTTCAGCCTTCTTTATGGTCCAACTCTCACACCCAGAGATATTATTTTGCCAAAAAAGGAGAGACATTACTTTGCAAACAAAGATCCATCTAATCAAAGCTATAGTTTTTCCAGTAGTCATGTATGGATGTGAGAATTGGACTATAAAGAAAGCTGAGCACCAAATAATTGATGCTTTTGAACTGTGGGGTTGGAGAAGACTCTTGAGAATCCCCTGGAGATCCAACCAGTCCATCCTAAAGGAAATCACTCCTGAATATGCATTGGAAAGAATGATGCTAAGTTGAAACTCCAATACTTTGGCCACCTGGTGTGAAAAATTGACTCATTGGAAAAGACCCTGATGCTGGGAAAGATTGAAGGTGGGAGAAGAAGGGGATGACAGAGCATGAGATGGTTGGATGGTGTCACTGACTCAGTGGACATGAGTTTGAGCAAGCTCCAGGAGTTGGTGATGGACAGAGAAGCCTGGCGTGCTGCAGTCCATGGAGTTGCAAAGAGTTGGATACAACTGAGTGACTGAACTGATCTCACATCCACACATGATATCTGGAAAACCCTAGCTTGGACTATAGGGACCTCTATTGGCAAAGTGATGCCTAGTCGTTAGAATTTGCTATCTAGGTTTGTCATACTTTTCCTTCCAATGAGCAAGCATCTTTTAATTTCATGGCTGCAGTCACAGTCCACAGTGATTTTGGAGCCCAAGAAAATAAAATTTGTCACTACTTCCACTTTTTCTCCTTTTATTTTCCATGAAGTGATGGGACTGGATGTCATGATCTTAATGTTTTGAATGTTGACTTCTGTAAAGGAAATCAAAGGCATTCTTGTGTGTATCCCTTCAGGCAGAACCAGGACCCTCCCCTAAGGCTATATTATTGTTTCTAGGCTCCTCCTCACTTTCTCTGCATCCCCTTCCTTCCCTGATTAACAACTGTTTGAAATCCTTTCATGCTCAGGGGCCCCACAGGGTCCTGATCAGTTTCAGAAATGCTCCTTAAATCTGAAGTGTTCCATATAAATAAATTCATTTCAAAAGAAAGGCTTTGAATCATGGATTGTGATGGCAAAAGGAACACCATGCATCAAGAATAATACTATGAGTTCCAATGAGGAAATAACTTTTAATGAGTTTATGTACCAAGCACTGTGTTTCTCATAATGAAAAATGAGGATAATGCAAAAGGAAATCTACTCTCATCTTTTTTAAAATAAGTAGAGGAAACAAGACTGCACACATACAAAATTAATGCAATAAAGAAACTGGCAAATTCAGTGTCTTCTTAGAAACACAGTACCTAAGCTACAGAAGTACAAAATAGATATAAATTACCTTCAGAAAAAGGAATCTGGGAAGTCTTCCTTAATGGCAGCGCTTGATCTGGCATTTGATCTAGCACTTAAGAATGAGCAATATCAAGCTGAGGATTTATTTTCATCCTGACTATGATTACATCATTGCTTCCATTTTGTTACAATTATGTTAAAAGGCTTGTCAGAATAAAATTTATACATCAAGGTGCTTTCTTTTTGATCTGTGAGAGGATTCACTGTGTTAATAACTGTCAATTTGTATGACAAATCATCTAAAGTTACTGAATGAAAAGTATCTTTTTTTTTTTTTTTAACCTTATTATTCTCTTGGTTGGCTGAGTACTTTTTTGACTGGTCCAGCTGGGGAGATGGGCTCAGTTGTCTCTTGAATTCGTGGTCATCCAGGAAGTGGCTGGTGGCCGAATATGCAGGATGGCCTCTCTGCCCAGTGACTGGCAGGCTGTCATCCGGAGCATCTTGGTTCTCTTCCTTCTGGTATCTTATCTATACCTGTAGGCTATTTTGACTTTATTTACAAGGTGGTCTTAAGAGAGAAAGCACAGAAAGAGCATGCCTTCATGGCACAAGTACATTTTAAAACTCTGCTTGCACTCTACTTGCTAATGTCTCCTTGACCCAAGCAAGTCAATGGAAAGAGCAGAATTGGCTAGGTGGAGAAGTAGATTTCACCCCTACATGGGAAAAGCTGTCACACTGTAAAGGGCATGAGCATACAGATGGGAAGAGTTTATGCAATTTATGCAATATTATCACACATGACTTCTCAGAAAATAATTGCTGAATAGAAAATTGAAAACCTGGACCTGCATATGCTTTATAGGCTAATATTTACTCTTGAAAATAGAACAAAAGAAGCTTTTTGAAGTATTGTGGAAAATAAATAGAACAAATCATGTCTATATTGAAGAAAGAATTCATAGGGCCTGGATTCCATCTTAGGCCTGTTCATGCTGATCACGCTTGGCCACCTTTCCAATGGACTCTGAACTCTGTGTTTAGTGCCTATGAAAACAACAACCGAAGGATAAGACCCCCTCCAGACAGGGGAACCTTGAAGATTGGATCTAGGTGACTCATCGCCTAAGAGAAAACATACACTAATCACCCCTTCCTCCAGACTGGCCATACATTTTTCTGTATCAATCGGAGTGTAACCTCAGGTTTATTGATTATTGGCTAATTGTTTGACAGTCTGAGCACAGGAGCACATAGCAGCTGAACGATGGGGTTACTGGGACTGTATTTTCCTTGGTTTATGTAAGTCTCAAGGAATTTGGAGTGGTGGGTTCAGACACGTACACATGGGGTATAAAAGATTTTCACAAATGCTGGTCGGGGTCCTTGGCTAAGAGGAGACTCTGCCTTGGGCCTGCTGGTGTAATAAACTGCACTCCACTATCTGCATTGTCCTTCTGAGTGAGTTTGTTTCCTGGAACGCGTGGCTACAACAATATAATACATGGGATAACATGCTGTGTTTGTGGAAAAAATCATATGAACATGATTAAAATCACTTAGGGTTGTACTATTACAATATAGAAAAATACAAAAAATTGAAATTAAAGACATATGATGATTAATATATTGATATTATATTCAGTCACTTAAATTTTGTTGATTCTGCTCTATATTGTTATAGGACTTAGTTAAACATGACTTCTTACGTGTGAATTCTGGAAAGCCCTCTGCTCACTGTATTTTAACTTAATTTCGGCACCTGAATCTTGATACTGATCATCGAGTCTAAATGTCAGCATTTAACAGCTTATCTAGAGGTTATTTAAATTAATCCTTCAAGAAAGTAGCAGAAGGTTCTGTTGAAGGTGACAAAACCTAATCTATTAAAAATTCTTATTTCCTAACACAGTTATACATGATAAAATCCAGATATGCAGTATGTTCGATGACTCTCTGCTTTCCCACAGACTGTAGCCCACCAGACTCCTCTCTCCATGAGGTTTCCCAGGCAATAATACTGGAGTGAGAAGCCATTCCCTTTTCCAGGNTAAAAATTCTTATTTCCTAACACAGTTATAAATGATAAAATCCAGATATGCAGTATGTTCAATGACTCTCTGCTTTCCCACAGACTGTAGCCCACCAGACTCTTCTCTCCATGAAGTTTCCCAGGCAATAATACTGGAGTGAGAAGCCATTCCCTTTTCCAGGGGACCTTCCTGACGCAGGATTGAACCCAGTTCTCCTGCACTGCAGGCAGATCTTTTTACCATCTGAGCCACCTGGGAAGCACATATATATTCAGTAATTATCTCTAATTCTTCTGCTGAAGTATAACAAAAGGACTAGGTCTCCTGTTGAGTCTGAACTCACTTGCTAGTACCCCTTATTGCACTTAACCCAACCAGTTGCTGTAGAATGTGAGTTTATCTTCAAGATCAGTCTGAATTATTGTTCACGTGTCTCTGCAATCAGTCAAAGCATATCCTGGAAGAACTGACTGTTGACTGTTTGCAGACTACCAGTTTATTTCCTTCCATCATGTTATGTCCAGTGTTGATGGTGGCCTCCTGGTGCTACACCATGTATTTATCTCAGAGTTCTACAAATTTTGAACACACTCCCTCATAGTAAAAAGCGTTTAGCATATGTATATTTTATTTTAAATTGTATATATGTTCTGTTGTATTCTGTGTGCTCAGTAGCTTCAGCTGTGTCTGACTCTGTGCAACCCCATGGACTGTAGCCCACCAGGCTCCTCTGTCCATGGGATTCTTTGGGCAAGAATACTGGAATGGGTTGCAATGCGCTCCTGCAGAGGATCTTCCCAACCCAGGAATTGAACCATCATCTCTGCATCTAATGCATTGAAGGCGAGTTCCTTGCCCACTGGTTCACCAGGGAAGCCCCATATATGTCCTGTTATTAGCCAATATTTCCAAGAACACTACAAACCCAGGGTGTTATTCAATAATTATGACTTCAGGTATGAATTCATCATAATCTTTTTCATTATTTTGTATGTTTTCACTTATTTATTGGCATCATTATTTTCTCCCATTCTAAGAAAGACTTAGGTACAAGACAGTGACTGTTCACCACTTTTAGTTGTTTGTCATTATTTGAAACTATCTTTTCTTTGTCATTTCTTTCCATGAATCTTTTCAAGCCTCATGTTCATTTTATAGGACCATTTTAGTTGGGGCCATTCTGATGCGTTTTGAAAATTGAGTACATGTTTAATTTTTTATAGGAATATCAACTTCTGCTTGGAATTTGAGTTGAAATTAGAAATGTCTGGATATGCCTAAATAATAAATAAATCAGTGTTCTTTACACTATACTGACAATGATTTTTCCAATTTCTTTAAACATCTTTCAGCAATGTTACTTTAGACGCTTTCATTCTCAGATAGATTTAGAAAAACATAGCCATTATGGGTTACAGAGAAAAGAGAAAAATAGCACCAACCCTTAAGAATCTGAATATCTTAGAAGAGTCGGACAAATAAACATCGACAATAAGGATAATGTAATAAACGTTATAAAGAAATAATCCTAGGTAAAATGTAAGTAAGGAGATCCAACCAGTCCATCCTAAAGGAAATCAGTCCTGAATATTCATTGGAAGGACTGATGCTGAATGCTATGACCACCTGATGGGAAGAACTGTCATTTGAAAAGACCCTAATACTGGGAAAGATTGAAGACAGGAGGAGAAGGGGATGACAGAGGATGAGATGGTTGGATGGCATCACGGACTCAATGGACATGAGTTTGGGTAAATTCCTGGAGTTGGTGATGGACAGGGAGGCCTGGTGTGCCGCAGTCCATGGGATCACAAAGAGTTTGACACAACTGAGTGACTGAACTGAACTGAACCGAAAATGTAAGTACCCAAGATTGGCATTTACTCAAAAAAAAAAAAAAAAAGAAAAAGAAAAGAAAAGAAAAGAAAAGAAAATAGTCCAGGAAATATTTGCAGCAAGGAGTTCCAAGCAGATGGAGGGAGATATCAGTTAGAATGAAGGAGACTGTCAAAANAAAAAAAAAAAAAAAAAAAAAAAAAAGAAAGAAAGAAAGAAAGAAAGAAAAGAAAATAGTCCAGGAAATATTTGCAGCAAGGAGTTCCAAGTAGATGGAGGGAGATATCAGTTAGAATGAAGGAGACTGTCAAAACACCACACAGAATTGATCAACTTCAAATTATTCAGTAGGACTCTGGTAAGGGATTCAGTGAAAAGGAATAAAGATAAGGTTGGAGAGAACAGAGCCCAGTTAATTAAAAAAAACTTCTGTAGCACGTTAAGGACATCAGATTTTATCTTGAAGTGTCATGAGAGCTATTGAAGGATTTTAAGTAAGAAGTTACTTCATCAGATCATTTATTTTAGAAAGATCGAATTGTATAGTAACATTAAGATTGTTATCTGAGTAGGACCACAAGTTAGGAGATATTTTAGAAACTCAAGCTAGATGGTTCTAAGATGGGGACATGCTGTCTGAAAAACAGGGAAAATGGAACAAATCAAGGAGACAGAAATTTTAAAAACTATCAACCCCATTAAGGTATTTAAAAATAGAAATACACATAGAGCTGGAGAATACAAGGGGAAAAATGGAACTTGGTTAGATTTTAAGTTTGTTGTGGTATAAATAATATTTGAAATGTCCAAAAGATATTCAAATGTGGGCAATATTTGATGGAATAAATGTGAGTTTCACAAAAATTTTGATTCTTAATACCTATTAGTTGGATTTCGATTAAGTGGAGTAGGAAAACTCTGTCAAAGAATATTATTGAGCAGTTATTATGTTCCAAGTACTATTTTAATTGCTTTATTTATATTTTCTTACTTAATTCTTATGACAAATGCATTCATTTTACAGATGAAGAAAGAGAACAATGAGGCTGATATTTATGTAGACAAAAGCTGTTGAGATAGTGCCTTGCCTCTTTTCATAACTGAGTGCATTTACCTTTGTGGATATAATAATTATCATGATCATGCAGACTCTGACCTGAGCTTAGCTTCTTGAGGGACTTAGACTCTTATGGTAAAACATCTAATTTATAAAAATTGTGAAAACTGGAAAAATATTTTGACCTGGAAGTCATTATTAATGAGCAGGGTATCATTTTCCACTTTTTTTTTTTTTTTACTGTATTTTGTTAAAAATAAGATTTTCTCAGAAGTTCTATATTTCCACTAATTGAGGTATAGCAATGGAAACATAGGTTAACAAATTTTAACCTGATATAGTTGCTTTTATTCTATCATTTTTATAACCTCTAAGAATCTAAGGGGTATAATTCTTGTCACTTAATTCCCTTGATATGTGGGTCACCAAACATGCATGATTATAGAATTAATGGGAAGCAGGAGAGAGAACAGGGGGCAAAGATTGACTTAAGAAGAAGCCCACTTAAGAAGAACAGATGTCATAACCAAGGAGTATATGAAATTAAAGATAAAAGCAACAGAATAGTAGACTATAGCTCTACAGGGATGAATTTCCTCTCAAAATTGAATTATCTCATGATAATAGAGAAGTGAATTTTTAGTCCTATTGTTCTCTACCTGGGGTTATGTTATTATAGAAGGGATATTTATCAATATCTGGAGACATCTGTGATTGTCATGGCTAGGTATGAGGGTACTACTGATCTCTACAAGTAGATTCCAGCGTGCTGTGCTTAGTCACTCAGTTGTGTCCAACTGTTTGCGATTCCAGAGATGCAGCCAAATATCCTGTAGTACATAGGACAGTTCCCACCAAATAGTATCCCATCTCAAATGTCAATAGTTCTGCTGCTGAGAAACCCTACTGTTGCCCAGAAGTTCCGTTTAGGGGAATTCCCTGGGTGTGCAGTGATTAGGGCTTGGCACCTAGACTGCAGTGGCCCGATGGCCTGGGTTCAGTTCTGGTTGGGGAACTAGGATCCCACAAGCTATACGGTGCAGCCAAATAATAATAACTTGAATGAATATTCAGACCAAAATAGATAACTGACTGTCCTCAAGAACTTTTCAGCCAGAAAATTTAGCTTCTTTGAAAGTCTATCTTAATTCTTTGTGAATTACCCCATGAAAAAAGAAAAGAAAAAAATTATTAGAAATCCATAGAAAGTTAACCATGGGTTGATACATTGCTAGTGAAAAATAATAATTTGTGCCTGCAACAAAATTATTCCATCATGTTTTTAAGTCTGAATCTAACAAACTGAAATTTAGAAAATAAGTCTGAAAAAGATGAAAGTAGGAATTATTCATATGATCTTTTTATTAAGGAATACAATGATCTCAGGCATTGCAATTCAGTAAGTGGAGCAACATGTATATGAGAAGTAATTGCAATACATTTACTTGTTAATCAGTAAAGTAATTACATGCACAAAGTTTTATCCCTGTTTTTCTTCCAGAGTCCAGCTAATTGTTTCCAACTGGAGATCAACCACCGGCTCCTTCTTAGACCCTTAGACAAAAAATGAAATGTAAATTTCCCAGGAGACCACCATTGGTATGAATGGTATGTTTCTCTGCAGACTGCAAATAATAGGGAAATGAATAGAAGGATGATTTTTTTTTTTTGTAGCTAGTTATTAGATTATTGTTAGTGGTGGTGAAACAGCTGTACTTGGGATGGAAGTTTTGGGCTGAGGGAATGATTGCTGTGAAAAAAAGGAGGCCCGCAGTGACGTATACATACAGGTGGCTCNTTTTTTTTTTTGTAGCTAGTTATTAGATTATCGTTAGTGGTGGTGAAACAGCTGTACTTGGGATGGAAGTTTTGGGCTGAGGGAATGATTGCTGTGAAAAAAAGGAGGCCCGCAGTGATGTATACATACAGGTGGCTCTTCAGGCAGGACCACTGTGGCATAACAATGAAACAGTCTAGGCACCAAGATGTGGGAGGGGTGGATACACAGGGGAACGGTATTCAGAAAATAGGACTGCATCGTTTCTTTCCCATCTTTAATCACTTTCATTAACAGCAATAGTGCAAAGATGAGAATTTCTTAAGTATATCCTTCACATGAAGAGGCTGAGCTATGACCATATTAAAGCACTGAAATTTCCTCCCCATCTGTCATTAGTCTACCCATTCACCAGTTCATCCATCAAGTCTTGCTTTTAACCACACAAAGGATCTTCTCTGGTGGCTCAGATGGTAAAGAATTGATCCCTGGGTTGGGAAGATCCCCTGGAGAAGAGAATGGCAACCCACTCCAGCATTCTTGCCTGGAGAATCCTCATGGACAGAGGAGGCTGGCAGGCTACAGTCTATGGAGTTGCAAAGAGTTGGATATGATTGAGTGACTAAGCACAGCACAGCACACAAATGAGAAACTGCAGTTACTTCCAGTCACATTTTTCTCTTGAACTCTGAAAAATAGAGAATATTTATTTATATCTCTGCTTTCTGGTTGTCCTACTTTTCATCAAGTGTATAAAGAAGGGAGGTTGATGAGATACAGAGCCATCTTTGTTTGACATGGTGGAAAAAATAACTTGAACTTAATTATTTAGGAAAAACGTCAAACTTATAGTCTTTTCAAGTGATACATTTGTTTTCTGTTTGCTTGCTTATTTCAGCACATTCATATACTTATATTCACTTTTGGACTTTTTGCATATGGTCTTTATTTTTTTTTAATTGAAGTATAGTTGATTTACAATGTTGTGTTAAGTGTCAGGTTGTACTGCAAAGTGATTTATTATACATATATGCATGTTTTCAGATTCTTTCCCCTTATAAGTCATTACAAAATATTGAGTACGGTTTCTGTCCTATACAGTTGGCCCTTGGTTTCTACTTTATATATGGTATTCTGTATGTGTTAATCCCAAACCCCTAATTCATTCTTACCCACAAACTTTCCACTTTGGTATCCAGAAGCTTGTTTTCTGTGTCTATACATCTATTTCTGTTTTGTATATACTTGTGTTTGTATCAGCTTCCATGGTGGCTCAGATGGTAAAGCCTTTGCGTGCCTTTGCGTGCAGTGTGGGAGACCTGGGTTTAATCCCTGAGTTGGAAAGATCGCCTGGAGAAGGAAATGGCAACCCACTCCAGTACCCTTGTCTGGAAAATACCATGGACGGAGGAGCCTACTAGGCTAAAGTCCACGGGGTTGCAAAGAGTCGGACATGACTGAGCAATTTCACTTTCACTTTTTTTGTTTGTATCATTTTTAGATTTCACTTATAAGTGATATTATATGATATTGTTTTCTATTTACTTCATTTAGCATGATAATCTTTAAGTCTATCCATGTTTCTGCAAATGGCAGTATTTCATTATTTTTATGGCTGAGTATTACTCCACACATATCATATATACATATAGAACATCTTCTTTGTCTGTTCATCTGTCAATGGACATTTTGGTTGCTTCCAAGTCTTGAATGTTTTCAGTTAACCTTATCTCTACTTTCTAACATAGTGGTAGCTAAGAATTCAGCACGAATGTAGTATTTTATATAATCTACACCAAAAATTTATATTGTACTTTGAATCCTTGAAGTCCAATCTTCAACTCCTGTTGCTGTTGATATATATATTTGCCTCCTGATAACTGAGTTGGAATCTATCTATTCATTATTTTGTAAAAGGAAAACAGAATTGGAAGCCAAAAGAATAGGTTTATTTGTTAAGAATGGGTGCTTAATATCATATTGTGTTCATAAAAGTGAATATTTTGAATGAGGAGCTAAGAAATTTTAAAGTTTGAAAGGACGACCATTCATGAATAACTTGTTTTTTGTTACTAAGCTTTGAGGACAGTTGGATATTTATTTCTGTAGTCCTTCTGGTCTCTTCCAAGACAGGGCTATGTTCTAGAGACTTGAAGAGAATGAATGTAACCATTCATAAAATACCCATTACATAAATAAATAAATTTCACAAAATACACAATATGTCCCTTTGGAAACTGTAATATTTCTCTTCTTCCAAGATAACTAAAATTCTAAAATATACATTAAATCATAAAGACACTAAAATAAATGCCTATCAAATTCTGTGCTATATTCAACCTCACTAATTAAGTTGGATTCTGACTTCTTAAAAATGAGTAGCTTTGTTCAGCTCAAGGAGAAAATGATTCTACTGTCAAGAGACTAGTATTCCAATTTCTACATTATTTTTATGCATAATTCCCTCATTACTTCTATTTCTCAGTCTTCCTATCAGTTAAAGTGGGATAATCTTTGCCTCTTATTCCTCAGGCCAATCTTAACTGTAATCTTGGGATCATGAATATTTAGGTAGTAAGCCCCTAGGAGGTAGAACAGAAAGAATACAATAATACTTGCATTTTAGAGGATTCCTTTTAGAAAATATTATAAACACCAGAATTTTAGAATCTTAGAGATAGACATATCGATATGTATTTGTTTTTTCCCCATAGAGCTCACCTTTCTCATTATCTCAATTTTCTCAGTGTCTAATCTTTTACAACTCAAATGTTGAAAGTGTAATTGAGTTATTTTTGGTAGCAACAATTTCTATGAATCAAATTTAGAGTAAAATTTATTACAAATATGTAGAAACAGTTATTTCAAATAAAAATAAAGAGATGTAGAAAGTTTTATATGTATTTTATCCATATAATTAAAACAGATTGCCTCATATAAACTAGATCAAATTTGCTTTGTAGTGTAATTACATTTGTAGATAGGGTCACAGCTCATTTCTGACTTATAGAGTTAAAAAGGGCACGTGTAAGTATCATATCTTAACCTTATGATTTGCATAAAGTTCTCTAATAAACATACCTGGTCATCATTGAATCATTCAATTCCCTTTGTTGTTTATAAATGGTAACAAAATTGGTTATGCCAAAGGCCACTGTTGCCTCAAGAAGAATTTAGCTATCATAAGTTGAGGAGCTGGTTTATGAACTATCTACAAAATTTCCATTTTCAAAGGTAACACTGCACAAATCTCCAAGGTTACTGTGCTCGCCAAGGCACATTAGTAAATATCGGCAAGGTTTCCATTTTCCTGACAGAAACAATTACAGGTGCCATGCAAGAATAATTTCACACAGAGTTGAGGCAGACATCAGAAGTCTCTTAGGTAATAGTTGCAAATGTTTATGCTAATATCATTTAGCTTTTCACTTTAAAAATCAGGTTAGTGAATCTATGCATTTCTTTTGTTATCAGTGTAGTTCTGGTNACAGAGTTGAGGCAGACATCAGAAGTCTCTTAGGTAATAGTTGCAAATGTTTATGCTAATATCATTTAGCTTTTCACTTTAAAAATCAGGTTAGTGAATCTATGCATTTCTTTTGTTATCAGTGTAGTTCTGGTTACTGACCAGGTTCTTGGCCTCCTCAGTCAATAGAAATTGATGCGACTAGACAGGAAATTCAGGCAAGGTTTCACTGGAACTCCTGCCACAGGATAAGAAAGCAAAAATAAGAAGAGTTTCCCTTGTTCACTTTCTGAGGAGGGACAAGCTGGTTCCTTATAGGGGGTGATTTATATGGGGTGACCAGTCCAGTGGTTGGGCCAGAGAGGTGATTTACAGGGTCTGCCCACCCCCTTGGTGGTGCTATGTGCTGGGTGCCTGTGTAGTCCCTGCTTTTGCTCCTGAAAAAGTGAAAGTGAAAGTCCTGTCTGACTCTGCAACTCCGTGGACTGTAGCCCACCAGGGTCCTCTGTCCACAGAATTCTCCAACAAGAGTTCTGGAGTGGGCAGCCATTTCCTTCTCAAGGGATCTTTCCAACCCAGGGATCCAGCCCAGGTCTCCCATATTGCAAGGCGGACTCTTTACCATCTGAACCACCAGAAATGGCAGTATGTTTTTTGGTCTTTTTGTCTCTTGTTCATAATTTGCCCTAACTGTGCATGCATACTATTTTTAGTCCCTTATAGCAGTAGTCCCCAACCTCTGGGATCTGATGATCTGAGGAGGAACTGATGTAATAATAATAGAAATAAAATACACAAAGCATGTAATATGCTCGAATCATCCTGAAACCATTCCCCTGACACCCCGTCTGTGGAAAATTGTCTTCTTTGAAACTGGTCCCTGGTGCAAAAAGGTTGGGGACACTTTTTTTTTTTTTTTTTACCAAGGACCTAAACCCTTGATATAGTTTTTTTTTTTTTTTTTTTTTTAAGGAGATGTTTGTCTAGGTGTAAGCACTTCAGCAAAGGATCCCAGGCCCGAACCTGTCTCAGTTGCAGTTGAAGGAATTCACAAATAAGATAGGAGATTTCTTCACAGCTTCTTTTACATTCTTCGTTTTTGGTACATTATAAATGTTCCATGTTTTACTTGGAGTTTATAGGCAGAAGAAAGGTAAAGAATATGAATCTTTGAAAGAAATCTCCTTATTACTGGATGATAATGGGTCCTCAGGGCCTTCCCTGGTGGCTCAGTGGTAAAGAATCTGCCTGCCAATGTAAGAGAGATAGGTTCAGTCTCTGGGTTGGGAAGATCCCCTGGAGAAGGAAATTTCAACCCATTCCAGTATTCTTCCCTGCAAAATCCCATGGACCGAGGAGCCTCTGGGCTACAGTCCATGGGGTTGCAAAAAAGTTAGATGTAACAACCACAACAATGGGACCTAAGAAGGAACAGCAAGAAAAAATGTGAGGGTCAAAGTTCTTCCCATTTCCATACTTTCAGCTGAAACTTCCTCGCCTAATGTGGAAAAAGCGACATTAAACTATGGAAAATGAGGTAGAATTTAAATATTAAAACGGCATTATAAAATGTACTTTAAAAGCAAAATTATCTATAAGAAAATAATTTAGAGGCCAAATACACAGAATTTAATATTAACGATGACACTTGATTAGTATTAGTCTGAACTGACATCTTATCCCTTCTTTATTTCTACTCTAAAGGTAAAGAATACCGTGTAAAGATAATGTGTTCACCTTTATTAGCCACATGGTATTAAACCAGTATTATGTCATTATTTTATAAATAAATAAATAAATAAATATATGTATCATTTTTGAGTGATTATCTCTTTGGAAATATTAATTATTATTTATATATGTATAGGATAGAATTATAGAATTTAGCTTGTTTCATAATCTACTTTTCCAAAGGTTAATAAATTATATTTAAATGGATTCAGAGGACAGCTTGCTAATGGAGAATGATTGGGGGATCTTCTTAAATTTATGATTTCTGTTTCTTTCATCAGTTAAAATTTCACTATAGATTTCTGCTTACAGATGGACTTCTCTGGTGTGTCATAAATGTGACCCTTTTCTCAATTGTCCTGATATTTGTACTTATACAGGGGCTAGGATAGATGTGATAGAGGATGAGGAGGAATTGAATGTGTTTCATTAAATGGTTAATGAGGTCTGTAAATCTATTAAAAATTCTGTGGACTAAAGAAGTTCAAAATCCTTGCTCTAACACATATTTATATTTTAATGTATAGCAAATACTGAATTTTCCTAATAAATTTGAGAAACTGATTATAGGAACTATGTATATTTTATTTTTACATAGCTGGTGCTTAGTGTACTTAGATGTATCCTTCTTCCTCTGAAAATTACTTTTTCATAAATCCCATTATGTATACTTTATACCATTTTAATATAAAAAATCTATTCTATTGGTTTGTGGCTATTTATTATTTCCTTTCTTCCTTTTGTATAATGAAATATTTTTTATATTATGTCTGTAATTGGTATCATGCAAAAACATAGATGTTTTTAATCCTGTCTCTCTAGTGGTTATGACTTTGCCTTCCAATGCAAGGAGTGTGGGTTTGATACCTGGTCAGGGAGCTAAGATTCCACATGCCTCACAGCAGAAACATAAAACAGAAGCAGTATTGTAGCAAATTCAATAAAAACTAAAACAAACGAATAGGCATTGGGATATATGAGTGGATGGATATCCACTTACTTAAGATACACACACTTACTGTATTATAAATGGTCTTAATTTTCAGTATGCTATAATGGTTTGATAACTCAAAAATTCTTCCTGACTGAGGAGACACTGCCCCTCCAAGTTCTTCCTTGGTGACTCAGATGGTGAAGAATCTGCCAGCAATGCAGGAAACCCAGATTCTATCCCTGGGTCGGGAAGATCCCATGGAGAAGGGAATGGCAATCCACTCCAGTATTCTTGCCTGGAAAAATCTCATGGACAGAGGAGCCTATCAGACTATACAGTTCAAGAGGTCACAAAGAATACAACTAATGCTTTCACTTTTTCAGAGATAATGAAGTGCTCAGACAGGAACATACCTTTGATATACAAACTATCCAGTCTAAAGCCTTGCCTCTCCTATCCTCCTGTCTGGCCCTTGCACTCAGGAAGCTACATTTATCTGATTTAAATATCCCAGGGCCAGGCTTCAAACAATTAGGGCCCACCCTTCTCAAACGCCCTCCAAAATTATTCAAACAGCCAGATCTTAAACTGTCTTCCCTGCCCTGCCCTGCCCTGCCCTGTGCTGCCTTGCCTTTCCTATGAATGTTCAATAAAGGCCCCAGCCAGCCTACCCTACATCTTATCTTCTGCCTCCTGACCATCCTGGTGGTCTGCATGGCATCATGTTATGCTTCTTGTCTTTAGGAGCCCCGTGTATTATAAAATTGGCTTTTTCCTGAGCCTCTCGGTCTCCTTTTATGGTTTATGGCTGCACCTAACTAACCAGCTCATAAAGAACAGAAAACACTTTTGCATTTCTTTGATCCTTTCTTTCCTTCCTTCCTTTCATTCAGTCATTCTTTCTTTCCCTTCCTTCCTTTCTTTGTTCATTCCTTTCAGGGAAAGGCAGGGTGAAATAATTTATTTCATAGAAAAACATCCATTTGGAAAACCTTCAATCTCCAAACACAGTTATTAGAGGAATTATCATTTGATTATTCCAATAGAACCCATTTGAGAGCCTAGTGTTACAACACTAAAGAATTTGTGTTATATTTCTGGCTTCCATTGTCCATATTGTTTTCTAATTTCTGAATTATGGTGCCAAATAATTAACAGGAACAACTAAAATCAACAAAGGAAGCATGACTATAAGTAGTTTTCAGCAATAAAACTCTGAAAAAGCATTAGTTTGTCTGTTCATAATTTAACCACCTAGAAAACTACTAGAAGAGAGAAAAAAATCAGAGCTTGGCAACAAGACAGAGCTCATGCAGAAATGATAAAGATGCTATCAACTGGCAACATGAAGAAATTATGCAAAATAATTGTTTTTCCTTACATTTTACCAGTTCTCTCATTCATTTTGGTATGGATAGAGGCCAGATGGCACCCCACTCCAGTACTCTTACCTGGAAAATCCCATGGATAGAAGAGCCTGGTGGGCTGGAGTCCATGGGGTTGCTACAAGTCGGACATGACTGAGCAACTTCACTTTGACTTTTCACTTTCATGCATTGGAGAAGGAAATGGCAACCCACTCCAGTGTTCTTGCCAGGAGAATCCCAGGGGTGGAGGAGCCTGGTGGGCTGCCGTCTATGGGGTCACATAGAGTCGGACACGACTGAAGCGACTTAGCAGCAGCAGTAGCAGCAACAGAGGCCAGATAACAAAAGGCTTCTGGATGTGAACTTATTGAAAAGTTATCTTCACTGGTACACTCTGAAGCTTATGGACCATGACTTAACATTATAGGTTAAACCCATTATGGGCAGGGCTTAATTAATAAATAAGTAAGCTCATAAAAAATTTGTTTAGAGCAGTGCTTCTCAAACATTAGTATTCATAAGATTCATCCAAAGGTCTTAGCTGAAATATAGATCTCCAGTCCTTAGCCGCTAGAGATAATGATTCAGTAGGTTGTAAATGGAGGCCATTTATCTGTTAGTTGTTTAACAATATCCCAAGTAATATTGATGGTGACAGTTTTTCTAGTCAATGGTTGAAGTGACTTCTTTATTCACTGTTTAAAAACTACTTTTAGTGCCATATTGATGCATAGATTGTGAATCGTGAGAGAATGGTGTAAGTTGCTCAGTCCTGTCTGACTCTTTGCAACTCCATAGACTACAGTTCATAGAATTCCCCAGGCCAGAATACTAGAGTGGGTAGTCTTTCCCTTCTCCAAGGGGTCTTCCTAATCCAGGGATCAAACTCAGGTCTCCTGCATTGCAGGCAGATTTTACCAGCTGAGCTACAAGGGAAGTCCAAGAATACTGGAGTGGGTAGCCTATCCCTTCTCCAGTGGATCTTCCCAACCCAGGAATCAAACCGAAGTTTCCTGCATTGTGGGTGGATTCTTTACCAACTGAGCTATCAGGGAAGCCAGAGAGAGGTTATGGTGTGTTCAATTATTCTATTTACTGATGCATGCAGACCCAGTTTAGAAAGACTTATAAAACAAAAGGTGAAATGAAAGAGTTGAAGTGCTTACAGTGCTATTGAGTGTGGTCACCTCTGCAAGCTTACACATGTACNTATTATTTCCTTTCTTCCTTTTGTATAATGAAATATTTTTTATATTATGTCTGTAATTGGTATCATGCAAAAACATAGATGTTTTTAATCCTGTCTCTCTAGTGGTTATGACTTTGCCTTCCAATGCAAGGAGTGTGGGTTTGATACCTGGTCAGGGAGCTAAGATTCCACATGCCTCACAGCAGAAACATAAAACAGAAGCAGTATTGTAGCAAATTCAATAAAAACTAAAACAAACGAATAGGCATTGGGATATATGAGTGGATGGATATCCACTTACTTAAGATACACACACTTACTGTATTATAAATGGTCTTAATTTTCAGTATGCTATAATGGTTTGATAACTCAAAAATTCTTCCTGACTGAGGAGACACTGCCCCTCCAAGTTCTTCCTTGGTGACTCAGATGGTGAAGAATCTGCCAGCAATGCAGGAAACCCAGATTCTATCCCTGGGTCGGGAAGATCCCATGGAGAAGGGAATGGCAATCCACTCCAGTATTCTTGCCTGGAAAAATCTCATGGACAGAGGAGCCTATCAGACTATACAGTTCAAGAGGTCACAAAGAATACAACTAATGCTTTCACTTTTTCAGAGATAATGAAGTGCTCAGACAGGAACATACCTTTGATATACAAACTATCCAGTCTAAAGCCTTGCCTCTCCTATCCTCCTGTCTGGCCCTTGCACTCAGGAAGCTACATTTATCTGATTTAAATATCCCAGGGCCAGGCTTCAAACAATTAGGGCCCACCCTTCTCAAACGCCCTCCAAAATTATTCAAACAGCCAGATCTTAAACTGTCTTCCCTGCCCTGCCCTGCCCTGCCCTGTGCTGCCTTGCCTTTCCTATGAATGTTCAATAAAGGCCCCAGCCAGCCTACCCTACATCTTATCTTCTGCCTCCTGACCATCCTGGTGGTCTGCATGGCATCATGTTATGCTTCTTGTCTTTAGGAGCCCCGTGTATTATAAAATTGGCTTTTTCCTGAGCCTCTCGGTCTCCTTTTATGGTTTATGGCTGCACCTAACTAACCAGCTCATAAAGAACAGAAAACACTTTTGCATTTCTTTGATCCTTTCTTTCCTTCCTTCCTTTCATTCAGTCATTCTTTCTTTCCCTTCCTTCCTTTCTTTGTTCATTCCTTCCAGGGAAAGGCAGGGTGAAATAATTTATTTCGTAGAAAAACATCCATTTGGAAAACCTTCAATCTCCAAACACAGTTATTAGAGGAATTATCATTTGATTATTCCAATAGAACCCATTTGAGAGCCTAGTGTTACAACACTAAAGAATTTGTGTTATATTTCTGGCTTCCATTGTCCATATTGTTTTCTAATTTCTGAATTATGGTGCCAAATAATTAACAGGAACAACTAAAATCAACAAAGGAAGCATGACTATAAGTAGTTTTCAGCAATAAAACTCTGAAAAAGCATTAGTTTGTCTGTTCATAATTTAACCACCTAGAAAACTACTAGAAGAGAGAAAAAAATCAGAGCTTGGCAACAAGACAGAGTTCATGCAGAAATGATAAAGATGCTATCAACTGGCAACATGAAGAAATTATGCAAAATAATTGTTTTTCCTTACATTTTACCAGTTCTCTCATTCATTTTGGTATGGATAGAGGCCAGATGGCACCCCACTCCAGTACTCTTACCTGGAAAATCCCATGGATAGAAGAGCCTGGTGGGCTGGAGTCCATGGGGTTGCTACAAGTCGGACATGACTGAGCAACTTCACTTTGACTTTTCACTTTCATGCATTGGAGAAGGAAATGGCAACCCACTCCAGTGTTCTTGCCAGGAGAATCCCAGGGGCGGAGGAGCCTGGTGGGCTGCCGTCTATGGGGTCACACAGAGTCGGACACGACTGAAGCGACTTAGCAGCAGCAGTAGCAGCAACAGAGGCCAGATAACAAAAGGCTTCTGGATGTGAACTTATTGAAAAGTTATCTTCACTGGTACACTCTGAAGCTTATGGACCATGACTTAACATTATAGGTGAAACCCATTATGGGCAGGGCTTAATTAATAAATAAGTAAGCTCATAAAAAATTTGTTTAGAGCAGTGCTTCTCAAACATTAGTATTCATAAGATTCATCCAAAGGTCTTAGCTGAAATATAGATCTCCAGTCCTTAGCCGCTAGAGATAATGATTCAGTAGGTTGTAAATGGAGGCCATTTATCTGTTAGTTGTTTAACAATATCCCAAGTAATATTGATGGTGACAGTTTTTCTATTCAATGGTTGAAGTGACTTCTTTATTCACTGTTTAAAAACTACTTTTAGTGCCATATTGATGCATAGATTGTGAATCGTGAGAGAATGGTGTAAGTTGCTCAGTCCTGTCTGACTCTTTGCAACTCCATAGACTACAGTTCATAGAATTCCCCAGGCCAGAATACTAGAGTGGGTAGTCTTTCCCTTCTCCAAGGGGTCTTCCTAATCCAGGGATCAAACTCAGGTCTCCTGCATTGCAGGCAGATTTTACCAGCTGAGCCACAAGGGAAGTCCAAGAATACTGGAGTGGGTAGCCTATCCCTTCTCCAGTGGATCTTCCCAACCCAGGAATCAAACCGAAGTCTCCTGCATTGTGGGTGGATTCTTTACCAACTGAGCTATCAGGGAAGCCAGAGAGAGGTTATGGTGTGTTCAATTATTCTATTTACTGATGCATGCAGACCCAATTTAGAAAGACTTATAAAACAAAAGGTGAAATGAAAGAGTTGAAGTGCTTACAGTGCTATTGAGTGTGGTCACCTCTGCAAGCTTACACATGTACACTTAAACTCTATGCTATACCAGCTTACATTCTTTAAGAAAGAAATTAAACAAAGAAAGATACAAGTCAACATGTACTTACAAATTCTGGTAGTCTATGCAAGATAAAACTGTGCTTCAGAAGACTATCAGGTGGACCTTCATTCAGGAAATCTATATTTAAATTCAAATTTGCATGTTGAGTAGAAGTTAGCAAAAGCAAGGGGAAAGTACACTAGGAAGATGGAGTATCAAGTTCAAATCCCTCCTTGCTATGTTGGAAGAAGCCTAGAGAGTTGAAACACAGAAGGAAGTCCACAGCAGGAGTACGTTTGGGGTACAGATAGGTGGATAGGGCCTTGTGTTCTAGGTTAAGAAATGTGGATTTTAGTCCAAGTGCAGTAGAAAGTTGCTGAAGGGTTTTTTAATAAATCTTAAAGATTTATATGTTTCAAGATCACTGGTGCTGCTCTGTTGTTTTTGGTTTTGGTTGTGCTGGTCTTCGTGTGGTACATGGGTTCTGCCTTGAGTCTCACATGCTTGTCTCACTGTGATGCACAGGTTCTATAGTGTGAGGCTCAGTAGCTGTGATGCACAGGCTTAGATGCCCTGCAGCAGGTGGGGACTTAGTTCCCTGCCCAGGGATCAAACCCATGTGGCCTGCCTTGGAAGATGGACTTTCAACTGCTGGACCACCAGGGAAGTCCCCTTGCTGCTCTGTTTAAAATGGATAGAAAAAAAACTAAGAGTTAGGTGGAGAGACCATTTGGAAGTCTATTGACAATCCCTATTTAACAGACCATGCTACTGTAAATCATTATATTAGCTTTGATCTTATTTCCTATTAGTTAACTCTAAAATGAATATATCTGGAACCCTCTCTGCCTGCTATTTGGCATTACTATATCCAGTAAGTTTTGGATATCATTTTATTACACAGTGATTACCAGTGAAAAGTACATATTTATTTTCAGAAGCTCCCATCACTCTCTCTTTTTTTTTCTCTCTTAAATATCCCTGTGGTATTAGTGCCTGACTGGTTCATTTCCCCCCAAGTAGGACATGAATTGTGAGTTGTGGTTAAAATCTCAGGCTTTGAGATCATGCTGCCAAAGGTCATAAAAGGCTTCACATCAAGATTCTTCTACTAAGTTATTTGTCTGCTCAGTTCTCTATCTTGATTCTGTCATCTACAAAATGAGAATTCTGTGAAGACCTACCTGAGCACACTAACACAGAAAGCTCTCCAAAGGTCTTAATTATTCTTATATAAAATCAAAATAGAAACATTTCTATAAAACTTATACTTCCCTGAAAATATTCTGATTACAAATGCAGATGGATGATTTCCACTTAGGGAACCATTTGTTGCAAAGATTAAACATAGGGAAGTTGAAAAAAATTGATATCTAATTTAATATCAATTAAATCCAGTGCAGGTCAGCCACTGATGTATTCAGAGAGAAACAGGATAGAAAATATGTACTCATATCTGAAGGCTATACTTTATTACAACAAAATATTTTTTCATAAAAAGTAGGAAACTGTAACCAATAGATATCTATAGAAACATCTGTAGATTTTATTAAACATAGATAAAATCTTTTAATAATGGGCCAAAGATAAACTAGTATTCAATCCACTTGAAAGGGAACTGATCAGAATAAAGGGAAAAATAACAGCAATGACATGAAGAAAGACATGGTTACCCACTCTAGTAGTCTGGTCTGGGAAATTCCATGGACAGGGGAGCCTGGTGGGCTACAGTCTATGAGGTTGCAGGAGTAGGACACGACTGAGCGACTGTACCGCCACCACCAGCAGCTTTGACACAAAGCACAGCTCAGCACATGGAAGAATTAAGTGAAATTACTTAATCATCTTTCAAATTCAGACATTTAAGTTTTTCAAGAACATCATTTACTATGACTGGGATGAGCTCTGAGTGAATGTCACTCAGTGAACAAACTCAAGGGCTGTTCTCCATTATTATTAACTATTTGTAATTAGGATGGCTAAATTAGAAGTACTTATGTCCTAACAATGTTATATGCTAATATTACACCTTAAGTCTTCTAAAAGCAAAAATTTGGATGAATATATTTACAAAGGAAATTCAACTCCATTTCAAAAGACTGAAATTTTATCCTTGTTTATTTTATATTTTTATTGAAGGATAATTGCTTTACGGAATTTTGTTGTTTTCTGTCAAACCTCGACATGAATCTGCCATGCCAGAGGGAGGGGAACCTCCCTCCCATCTCTCACTCCATCCCACCCCTCTAGATTGATACAGAGCCCCTGTTTGAATTTCCTGATCCAAACAGCAAATTCTCCTTGACCATTTATTTTACATATGGTTTGTAAGTCTTCCTGTTATTCTTTCCATACATCTCACCCTCTCCTATCCTATTTATGATATATCTCCATCAGTTAACACTCAAAACATGAATGTCCTTGCCTATAACATATTTATAAAAGCAATATAAACCAGGAAAGCAGATTATTTTCCATATGAATATTGATTGCTTACACCTGATAAGAATCCCTTGTGTTATAATAATGACATGATGTGAATTAATATATGGTTTAATAGAATGATGTTTGAATTGTGATTATTTCATTTCATGGAGATACATATATGTTAAATATTATAAGTAATATACATATTAAATATTTAAATAACAAAATTCATATCATAAAATCAACAATAAAATTTATTCATTCAGTAAAATATTTAATGATTTTCTATTACTATGCCTCAAACACTTTTCTACATGCTTGGATCTGAACAATAAAATTAACATACCAGATCTCATGGTGCTGACTTTCTACAGAGAAAGATGTGCAATATATTGTTAAATTATAAATATTACTGGTATATAATTTATATATACTCAATATTTCAGGACGTTAAAAACATTATAAAGGAAAAAAATATGGAGATCATCCAGAGCATTCAAGAGGATCCTCTTCTAGAAGAAGTGGGCAGGGAAGAGGGCTCTGAGGATGGGAGTTGACAGTCTGGAGGAAGCATAGGGACCTATAAGGCTTCTGGCAAAGGAGCAGGCCAAGCAGAAGGGATGCCAGCATAATTCTGTAGATGGAAACTGCCTTTAGATGCTCTGGCCGTAGCCGGGGGCCACCACAGTTGAATCAGGGTGAATATGGAGCAGAGCTGGAGTCAAGAAGCTTGAGGAGGCTACTGGGAGCCTGGTAATTTAGCTCCAAGGCCTGTTCTGGAATTCCACTTTTACTGTGTGTCAAAAAGAGAGATCACTGGAGATTTTTGTTCTGGTTTGGTTTTAATTGAGGTACAGTTGCTTTACAATGTTGTGTTGGATTCTGCTCTGCAACAGCATGAGTCAACTCTTTGTATACATATGTCTCTCGGATCTCCCTCCTCCCACCCCTCATCCCACCCATCCAGGTCGTCGAAGAGCACCCAGCTGAGCTCCCTCTGCTATACAATAGGTTCCCACCCCTGCTGCTGCTGCTAAGTCGCGTCAGTCGTGTCCGACTCTGCGACCCCATAGACGGCAGCCCCCCAGGTTCCGCTGTCCCTGGGATTCCCCAGGCAAGAACACTGGAGTGGGTTG
>SJYW01010280.1:727168-741655 GCA_006410735.1 Raphicerus campestris
AATTGTGGGAATTCTGGAGAGACTCCTGGGTGGGCAGATTTTGAGACCTGCCTGGGTCTGTGGTTTTAGCTGTGTCCTCTTCAGGGAGAGATCTCAGCTCTAGTCTGCTCCTCCCAGCTTGGTGTGCTCTTATCCCCATGTCACAGATTAGGAAACTGAGGCCTGGGGAAGCTTAGGAAAGTAACTTGCCCAGGGTCAGGTAGGTCCCAGCCAGCATTCATAACCAGGTTCCCCTTGCTCTGGCTCCCCAGTAATAACCACTTTCCCACACTGCCCTCCACGGCCTTCCTCCAGGATGGGTCTTCTTTGTGAGCTCCCCATCCAGGAATACCAGCGGAAGGCAGCTCCGCTGAGACATCTGAGAAGGAATCTGAACCTGGAGACAAAGAACCCATGGTGAAAACTTAGTAAGCTCCATATCCTGTCTGTTTGCGTCTTTGTTGTCCCTCGTCTGTTGCAGCACTGCAGTTTAAAAAATGTTTTTTAAAATTAAAATAATTTGGCTCAAGGTTATGTGCCAGCCTGGATGGGAGGGGGTTCTGGGGGAGAATGGATACATGCATATGTATGGCTGAAGCCCTTCACTGTTTCCCGGTAACTACGATAGCACTGTTAATCACCTATACCCCAGTACAAAATGTTTTGGTGTTAAAAAATTTAAAAAAATTTTTTTTAATTATTGAAGGATAATTGCTTTGAGTTCAGTTCAGTCGCTCAGTCGTGTCTGACTCTTTGTGACGCCATGGACTGTTGCACACCAGGCTTCCCTGTCCATCACCAGCTCCCAGAGCTTGCTCAAACTCGTGCCCGTTGTGTTGGTGATGCCATTTAACCATCTCATCCTCTGTTGTCCCCTTCTCCTCCTGCCTTCAATCTTTTCCAGCATCAGGGTCTTTTCCAATGAGTCAGTTTTTCTCATCAGGTAGCCAAAGTATTGGAGTTTCAGCTTCAATATTAGTCCTTCCAATGAATATTCAGGACTGATTTCCTTTAGGATGGACTGGTTGGATCTCCTTGCAGTCCAGGGGGCTCTCAAGAGTCTACTCCAACACCATAGTTCAAAAGCATCAACTCTTCGGCGCTCAGCTTTTGTTGTGGTCCAGCTCTCACATCCATGCATGGCCACTGGAAAAGCCACAGCCTCGACCAGACGGGCCTTTGTGGGCGCAGTAGGGCTGTAGGTGCTGCGTCAGTGTCTGCTCTGCAGTGCAGTGAGGCAGCTGTGTGAGCGCATCTTGCCCCCCGCTCTCAAGCCTCCCCCCACACCTGCTCCCTCATCCCACCCATCCAGGTCGTCGCAGAGCACCCAGCTGAGCTCCCTGTGCTACACTGCAGCGTCCCACTAACAGTCTATCTTACACGTGGTAGCGTATATATGTCTGTCCCAGTATTAAATGAAGGGTTTTGACCAGAGGAATAACCAATCTGTGGCAAGTGTGAAGAGGACATTGGTTGTGAGTGGCAAGCTGACTTGTAAAGGCACAGAATGAAAGCAGGGAGACAGGGAGGGAGCTGTCATGGTCGTCCAGAGGAGAGAGAATTGTTTGCTTAGGGATTTCAGTCTTGGGACTGTGACAACTGGTTGCATCGCAGAATGTAGGCTCTATTTTGAAGAAATGTACTTGATATGCAAAGTTTAGAAAAAGCAAGCTATCCATGCTACTCCATTAACTGTAAGATAAAATCCCTCTGCTTTATATTAATTTTTTAAAATGTTTTATCCAAGTATAGTTGATTTACAATGTTGTATTAATTTCTGCTGTACAGCAAAGTGAGTCAGCTATCCATTTAGACATTCCCTCTTTTTCGGATTTTATTTCCATTTAGGTCACCACAGAACACTGAATAGAGTTCCCTGTGCTATACAGTAGGTTCTCATTAGTTATCAATTTTATACATAGTATCAATAGTGTATATATGTCAACCCCAAGCTCCCAATTTATCCACCCCCATGTCCCCCTCGGTATCCATATGTTTGTTCTCCATGTCTGTGTCTCTATTCCTGTTTTGCAAATAAGATCATCTATACCATTTTTCTAGATTCCACATATATGCATTAATACATGATATCTGTTTTTCTCTTTCTGACTTACTTCACTCTGTATGACAGTCCCCTCTGCTTTTCTGATTCATGATCTGACTTCTGTCTCCAAAGCCTTTTTTGCCACCACATTCCAATATTTTATTTTCTTGTGATTGTTTTCTCTGTTTCCATATTTGTCCATTTTTGTAATATTCACTTTTTCATGCCTTCCAAACAAATTCAAGATTCACTTCTTCCGGGAAAACTTCCTCAAACTCTTAAAGCAAGATGAGGATGCTCCTATGTTTTATTAAACTTAAGCTTTCTGTCTCTCTGTTTCTTTATTTTTTGGCCCTACCTTGCAGCATTCCAGACTTTAGTCCCCTGACTAGGGATTGAACCTGTGCCTCCTGCTGAGGGAGCATGGCGTCTTAACCACTGGACCACCAGGGAAAGCCTTTAAATTCAGGTTTCTGTCTCTCACTGATACACATGCACTCACACTCCCAAAAAATGCACACAGACAGATATTGACACAGAATATATCTTATTTATTGTATCATGTGTGGATTTTCTTTTTTTTAATTGATAAAAAGATTCAGGATTAAAACTGGATTATCATGCCCTTTTATTTTAATTTATTTTAATTAGAGAATAATTACTTTACAATATTGTGATGGTTTTTGCCATACATCAACATGAATCAGCCACAGGTATACATGTGTACCCCCCATCCTGAGCCCCCTCCCAGCTCCCTCCCAACCCTATCCCTCAGGGTTGCCCCAGAACACCAGCTTTGAGTGCCCTGCTTCATGCATTGAAATTGCACTGGTCACCTATTTTACATATGGTAATATACAGGTTTAAATGGTATTCTCTCAAATAATCCCACCCTCACCCTCTCCCACTGAGACCAAAAGTCTGTTCTTTGTGTCTCTTTTGCTGCCCTGCATATAATATCATCAGTAATAGGATTTCTAAATTCCATAAATATGCATTAATATATAATATTTGTCTTTCTCTTTCTGACTTACTTCACTCTGTATAATAGGCTCCAGTTTCATCCATCTCATTAGAACTGACTCAAATGTGTTCCTCTTTATAGCTGAGTAATATTTCATTGTGTATCTGTATCCCAACTTCCTCATTCATTCATCTGCTGATGGACATGTCCTAGCTGTTGTAAATAGTGCTGCAAAGAATATTGGGGTAATATGTCTCTTTCAGTTCTAGTTTCCTCGGTGTTTATGCCCAGCAGAGGGGTTGCTGGGTCATATGGCAGTTCTAGTCCCAGTTTTTAAAGCAATCTCCACACTGTTCTCCATAGTGGCTATACCAGTTTGCATTCCCACCAACAGAGTAAGAGGGGTCTAACCATTTTATTCACACCCTCTCCAGCACTTATTGTTTGTAGACTTTTTGATGATGGCCATTCTAATTGGGGTGAGACAATACCTCATTGTTGCTTTGCTTTGCATTTCTCTATTAATTAGTGATACTGAACATCTTTAAAAGAGATGGGAATACCAGACCACCTTACCTGCCTCCTGAGAAATCTGTATGCAGGTAAAGAAGCACCAGTTATAACTGGACATGGAACAACAGATTGGTTCCAAATAGGAAAAGGACTACATCAAGGCTGTATATTGTCACCCTGCTTATTTACCTTATATGCAGAGTACGTCATATGAAATGCTGGGCTGAACAAAGTACAAGCTGGAATCAAGATTGCTGGGAGAAAAAACCATAACATTAGATACGCAGATGACATCACCCTTATGGCAGAAAGCAAAGAAGAACTAAAGAGCCTCTCGATGAAAGTGAAAGAGAAGAGTGACAAAGTTGGGTTTTGTATAGGGCCTGAATAGTAGTGGTAAGAGTTGGCATCCTTGTCTTGTTCCTGATTTTAGAATAAATGTTTTCAGTTTTTCACCATTGAGGATAATGTTTGCTGTGGGCTTGTTTTATATAGCTTTTATGTTGAGGTATGTTCCTTCTATGGCTACTTTCTGGAGAGTTTTATCATAAGTGAAAGTTGCTCAGTCGTGTCCAACTCTTTGCAACCCCATGGACTATACAGTCCATGAAATTCTCCAGACCAGAATACTGGAGTGAGTAGCTGTCCCCTTCTCCAGGAGATCTGCCCAACCCAGAAATCAAACCAAGATTTCCTGCATTGCAGGCAGATTCTTTACCAGCTGAGCCACGAGGGAAGCCCAAAAACACTAGAGTGGGTAACCTGTCCCTTCTCTAGCAGATATTCTTGTCCCAGGAATCAAACTGTGGTTTCCTACATTGCAGGCGGATTCTCTACCAACTGAGCTACCAGTGGGTGTTGAATTTTTTCAAAGGCTTTCTCTGCATTTATTGAAATAATAATATGGTTTTTATCTTTCAGTTTGTTAATATGGTGTATCACATTGATCGATTTGTGAATATTGCAGAATCATTGCAACCTTGAAATAAAGCCCACTTGATCATGATATGTGGTTGGCTAGAATTTTGTTGAGGATTTTTGCATCTATGTTTATTAGTGATATTGGCCTGTAGCTTTCTTTTTTTTGGTGGCATATTTGTCTGGTTTTGGTATCAGAACTGTGGTGGCCTCATAGAATGAGTTTTGGAATTTTTCTTCCTCTGCAATTTTCTGGAAAAGTTCAAGTAGGATAGGTGTTAGCTTTTCTCTAAATTTTTGGTGAAATTCACTTGTGAAGCCATTTTGTCCTGGGCTTTAGATTTTTTATTACAGTTTTAATTTCCATGCTTGTGATTGGTCTTTTCATACTTTTTTATTTCTTCATTTTTCCCAAGTTGTCCATTTTACTGGCATATATGAACTCCCTTTTCTTACTCCTAGAATATATAGACTCTAGGTTCTTTTAGGTAAAAGACACAATGATTTTATTTTGTATTATTGACTTCTAATTCAGGGCCAGATACATTCTAGATGCTAAATAGACAAATACATGAGGACATTTTTCTTAATTTTATATTATTTTTATAAAAACACATTTTATTTTGCCNCCAGACCACCTTACCTGCCTCCTGAGAAATCTGTATGCAGGTAAAGAAGCACCAGTTATAACTGGACATGGAACAACAGATTGGTTCCAAATAGGAAAAGGACTACATCAAGGCTGTATATTGTCACCCTGCTTATTTACCTTATATGCAGAGTACGTCATATGAAATGCTGGGCTGAACAAAGTACAAGCTGGAATCAAGATTGCTGGGAGAAAAAACCATAACATTAGATACGCAGATGACATCACCCTTATGGCAGAAAGCAAAGAAGAACTAAAGAGCCTCTCGATGAAAGTGAAAGAGAAGAGTGACAAAGTTGGGTTTTGTATAGGGCCTGAATAGTAGTGGTAAGAGTTGGCATCCTTGTCTTGTTCCTGATTTTAGAATAAATGTTTTCAGTTTTTCACCATTGAGGATAATGTTTGCTGTGGGCTTGTTTTATATAGCTTTTATGTTGAGGTATGTTCCTTCTATGGCTACTTTCTGGAGAGTTTTATCATAAGTGAAAGTTGCTCAGTCGTGTTCAACTCTTTGCAACCCCATGGACTATACAGTCCATGAAATTCTCCAGACCAGAATACTGGAGTGAGTAGCTGTCCCCTTCTCCAGGAGATCTGCCCAACCCAGAAATCAAACCAAGATTTCCTGCATTGCAGGCAGATTCTTTACCAGCTGAGCCACGAGGGAAGCCCCAAAACACTAGAGTGGGTAGCCTGTCCCTTCTCTAGCAGATATTCTTGTCCCAGGAATCAAACTGTGGTTTCCTACATTGCAGGCGGATTCTCTACCAACTGAGCTACCAGTGGGTGTTGAATTTTTTCAAAGGCTTTCTCTGCATTTATTGAAATAATAATATGGTTTTTATCTTTCAGTTTGTTAATATGGTGTATCACATTGATCGATTTGTGAATATTGCAGAATCATTGCAACCTTGAAATAAAGCCCACTTGATCATGATATGTGGTTGGCTAGAATTTTGTTGAGGATTTTTGCATCTATGTTTATTAGTGATATTGGCCTGTAGCTTTCTTTTTTTGGGTGGCATATTTGTCTGGTTTTGGTATCAGAACTGTGGTGGCCTCATAGAATGAGTTTTGGAATTTTTCTTCCTCTGCAATTTTCTGGAAAAGTTCAAGTAGGATAGGTGTTAGCTTTTCTCTAAATTTTTGGTGAAATTCACTTGTGAAGCCATTTTGTCCTGGGCTTTAGATTTTTTATTACAGTTTTAATTTCCATGCTTGTGATTGGTCTTTTCATACTTTTTTATTTCTTCATTTTTCCCAAGTTGTCCATTTTACTGGCATATATGAACTCCCTTTTCTTACTCCTAGAATATATAGACTCTAGGTTCTTTTAGGTAAAAGACACAATGATTTTATTTTGTATTATTGACTTCTAATTCAGGGCCAGATACATTCTAGATGCTAAATAGACAAATACATGAGGACATTTTTCTTAATTTTATATTATTTTTATAAAAACACATTTTATTTTGCCTAATAGTATATGTAGTGCATGTTAATTTAGATTACATAAATATTTCTGAAATATTGAATAACTTACGGTTATATATGACAACTTTATTTATGTGTAGTTACTTAAAGAAAAACAACTCTTTGAGGACTGTTTGGGGAAGAGGCTGATTTTTGCACCCCATAGAGTGCAGGTGTATTTAAACTATAAGGACTGTAGGAAGGCAATTTTGGCATAAACACATCTTTCTGTCTGTAAATATAAAGCTCATCTATTAAAAAATCCTTTATTATGTTTGAAGAATTCTTGAGAATTATAAATGAGATTTACTGAGTCATAAAACATAAAGCCCTTCATATTCCCTATTCTTGTTTAATATTTTATAGCAATACACTTTGGCAATTTATTAAAAGAACAAAACCCATCAAGTGATTATATTGAGACCTTTGTTACTGAAATATACTTGCAGAAAGTTTTCAAATACACATAATAACTTCTATAGTACTTTGCAGCTATTAATGTTGCATTTTTCCCCCCAAATCACACAATGTATTATTAAAACAACACAGTTCTAGAAAATACATTTCTTTCTGATCAGAGGTGTAAGATGAAAGTATATGATGTCTTCTGAAGGTTCAAGAACTATTTGTAAGACTTGTCCCTCAAGAATTGTGAAGCTTTCAAAGGATATATTATAGCAAAAGGAAAAGATAGTTTAATACACAGCCTTCTTATCATATGCTGTGAAAACTGTGATGCCAATTTTTGGATATTCAGCTTTGAATTAAAATAACACACTTTTAAAGTAATTCTTTCCCTTACAAATATGTACTTAACAGAAATGGGGTACCTAGAGTATATCCAAGTGACACAGTGTTCTTGTGGGATCTTCACTTCCCAAATAAGCATCAGACCTGAGACTCTGGCAATGAAAGTGCAGAGTCCTAACCACTGAATTGCAAGAGAATTCTCAATCATATTGTTATTTCAATCAGTTGTGTCAGTTACCTCCTACTTATAAACAACAGTAACTGTATATCTTAAAAGAAGAAACAAAAATCAGGGCTGTTCTGAGGCTTTAGAGCTGCTGTCATCAGAGCTCACATCATCACAGGAGTGCTAAACTGGTGGCCAGACACCTGAATTCCATCATCACCACAGTCTTTGCGTCAGTGGTTCAATAGCAAAACATTAAGTCACATGTCCTCTCCAGAAACCGTACAGGAAGTATTTGGTCTTATTTGTCCTTTTGCAAAGACTTGGAATCTTCCCTCAAAGAAAGCCATTATGATAACAATAAGAAAATATACTTAAATACTGAATGGTAAGACCAAGTCAAATATTTATTATATCAGTGCAGTTTATGCTACAGTCAGGAATAAAATTGTAATTTTCCTGTAGATAAGGCTCATCTTTTCCATCTGGAAAATCTGGGCTTTCTAATCTGAGATAGAATAGATATTTCCAGAGTTACAACTTGGACCAGCACATAAAGCTTTTTAACATACTTGCTCTATGACTATATTCTATACTCAGCAGTTCCTAAATGGTACAGACTGTCTTCCACATCTAGTTACTGAAGCAAGAATGAGAAACCATTTTCGGTGCTAAGCATTGTCCCATAACAGAAATCTTCTAATGTCATTACCATATCTGCCACACTGTGTCAAGCGGGCACCAGAGAGTCAGATGACAGAGATTATTTGGTGTCAAATAGTCTCTGGAGTAAAATTCAAATTTTACTCTTTGAAGAGGGTGCCATATAAATTCCCCAAACTTCTCTATGAGAATTGTACCTTAGGATTTTTCTAAAGATCCTTTAAGTTTCTTTGTCCTTTTTGGCACATAAATCCTAAGTTCTAACAGCTGATATGCACGTGGAGAATGAAGAATGCTTGCAGGCCAAATTTCTATACAACCCAAGCTCCCAAGCCCTTCAATCACTATTGAGATGCCACCTAAATCTTATTTACAAAGTTTTAAAGTGTGCATTCTTCTTAAACTTTAGCTTTGTTTTTTCATCCCAATAGAGCATTTCTTCACCCCAATCTGCTACAGCATATATTCCCTGGTGGCTCAGAGGGTAAAGTGTCTGCCTACAATGCTGGAGACCTGGATTCGATCCCTGGGTCGGGAAGATCCCCTGGAGAAGGAAATGGCAACCTGCTCCAGTATTCTTGCCTGGAGAATCCCATGGACAGAGAAGTCTGGTAGGTTACAGTCCATGGGGTCGCAAAGAGTCAGACATGACTGAGCAACTTCACTTTCTTCTTTCTTCATCCCAATCTGCTACAGAATATATCTACCCCTAACATATGTTTTAACTTTATATAATTTTTGTGTTAGAGATTTGACTAGCAAGTGTCAGGTAACCAGGTAACTTTTTTTTTTTTTTTTTTTTTGTGATCACTTGTTTCAGTGGGGCTTCCCAGGTGGCTTAGTGGTAAGGAACCCATCTACCAGTGCAGGAAAGACAGATTTTATCTCTGAGTTAGAAAGACCCTCTGAAGAAGGAAATGGCAATCATTCCAGTATTCTTGCCTGGGCAATCCCATGGACAGAGGAGCCTGGTGGGCTACAGTCCATAGGGTTGCGAAGAGTTAGACACGACTTAGTGATTCAGCAAGCAAACAAGTGGTTTTATTATATATTAATACACATTTATGCAGATATGGCATGTGTCAATGGAGAATGAATTTCATGTATTAGGCTAATACCTATGCAAACCGTCCCCAGACATTAGAGGCCTAACACATTAGAAATGTTTAGCTCACATTACAGTGCATCATTGTGGGTGATTTTCCATTCTGGCTCCTTTCAAGTGTGGCTCTGACATCCCTGAATGTTAGCATTCTCTCCTATACCTTCAGCATTTATGGGAAGATGAGGGAAAGACTGTGGAGAAGCATATGAGAGGTTTTCATGGGCCAAGGTTGGAAGTGGCCAAACACTACTTCATTCTCATTCTGTNAACTTAATGTCCAGAGACAAAGAAGTCACAGCAAGATGGTGGTGGTAGGAGGTGTGCTCCTGATACAATCAAATTCCATACAACCTGAGTGAGTAACCCTCAGCTAGAGAACAATTATATCACAGAATTTCCCCTGAAGGAGTCAGAGTTCTGAGCCCCACATCAGGCTCCCCAGACTAAAGGTCCAGCATCAGGAGGAAGAGCCCCAGAGCATTTGGCTTTGAAGACAGCAGAGCTTGATTACAGGGACTCCACAGGACTGGGGAAAACAGAGACCCCCCACTCTCAGAGGGCACACACAAGGTCTTACATGCACTGGGATCCAGGGCAAAAGCAGTAACTAGGAACTTGCGCCAGACCTGCCTGCTGGTCTCGGAGGGTCTCTTGGGGAAGTGGAGGGCATCTGTAGCTCACCCTGGGGACGTGAACAGTGGTGGCAGTGGCAGAGATATCAAGAATGTCATCTACAGGAACTCTTATTGAAGGTAGATATCTTGCTTGGGTCATAAGCACCAAGACCCAGCCGCACCCAATAGCCTGCAGGCTCCAGTGATGGGACACCTCAGGCCAAACAAGTCATAGAGAGGGAACATAGCCCCACCTATCAGCAGACAGGCTGCTTAAAGTATTCCTGACCCCACAGTCACCTCTAGATATAAACCATGCCCACCAGAGTGCCAAGACCCAGCTCCACCCACCAGTGGGCAGGCACCACAAGCAAGAAAACTATAATCCTGCAGCCTATGAAACGTCCTTAAACTCAGGTCAAAACCTAACCTGGGGCCAGGGAACAGCAAGACACTGGCCCTTACATGACAAGACGAGACTGTACTGCTGGGACANGGCACTACAAGCAAGAAAACTATAATCCTGCAGCCTATGAAACATCCTTAAACTCAGGTCAAAACCTACCCTGGGGCCAGGGAACAGCAAGACACTGGCCCTTACATGACAAGACGAGACTGTACTGCTGGGACACATACGACATCCTCAATAGCAGGCCACTCTCCAAGGCTGAGAAGTGTATCTAACCTACTACATAGATAAAAATACAAATAGATATTTAAACAAAATGAGACAGCAAAGGAATATTCTCCAGGTGAAGGAATGAGATAAAACCCTCAAAGAATGTTTCGGTGAAGTGGAGATAGTCTACCCAAAAGATTCAGAGTAACGATCATAAAGATGATCCAAGAACTTGGAAGTAGATTGGAGGCATAAAAAGAAAAGTTACAAGAAGTTTTTTTAACAAAGAACAACCAGAGTTGAAGAATACAATAACTGACATGAAAAATACACTAGAAGGAATAGATAGCACAATAAATGAGGCAGAAGGATGAATTAGTGAGCTGGAAGACAGAGTGGTAGAAATTACTGCTGCAAAACAGAATAATGATAAAAGAATGTAAAGAAATGAAGACAGTTTAAGCGACTTCTAGACAACATCAAATACAGAAAAATTCACATAATAGTGGCCCCAGAAGAAGAGAGAAGGACCTGAGAAAATATCTGAAGATATATTAGATGAAAACTTCCCTAATATGGGAAAGAAAACTCTCACCCAAGTCCAGGAAGTACAAAGAATCCCATCCTAGGAGGACAATGCCAAGATACACAGTAATCAAATGAACAAATATTAAGGACAAAGAGAAAATATTAAAAGCAACAAGGGAAAAGCAACAAAAAACATACTAGGGAATTCCCATAAGACTAAGCAGATTTTTCAGCAGAAACTTTGTAGGCTAGAAGGGAGTGACACAATATATTTCAAGTGATGAAAGGAGAAAAAAACAAAACAAAACAAACCTACAACCAGGAACATTATACCCAGCAAAGCTCTTGTTCAGATTTGATGGTGAAATCAAAAGCTTCAGAGGCAAGCAAAAGCTCCAAGAATTCAGCACCAGTGAACCAGTTTTACAACAAACGCTAAAGAAATTTCTTTAGGCAGAAAACAAAAGGTCACAACTAGAAACAAGAAACTTACAAAATGGGGAAGCTCACCAGTAAAGGCAAACATACAGTAATGGCAGGATCCACACAAAAATATGGTATTAAAACAAGGGATCATGAGAGGAAGAGAGTGCAAGTGCATATGAAATTAAGAGATCAGCAAATTAAAACAATCATAAATATATAGACTGCTAAACCAAAAGCTCATGAAACCAAAAGTCTATAATAGACATACACACAAAAAAGAAAAAGGAATTCCAGCACAACAATAAAGATAGCAAATCACAAAGAGAATGAAAAAGGAAAGAAAGAAAAAAATGTCCAATATAGCTAGTGAATCACTTGGTTTTGTTTTTTTGTTTTTGTTTTTGTTTTTGTTTGTTTTTTAAAATGGGGTCTAGTTGCTTTATATTGTATTAGTTCTTGCTGTAATTGAAATGAATCAGATACATGTATACATATATTCTCCCCCTCTTGGCTCTCCATCCCACCCCCTCATCCCCCTTGTCTAGGTCACCACAGAGCGCTGACTTAAATCAGTTCTGTCTGCTATATAGGAGGTTCCCACTAGCTGTCTATTTTGCACATGGTAGTGTGTGTGTATGTGTGTGTATATATATGTGTGTGTGTGTATATATATATATACACACATGTCAGTCCCACTCTCCCAATTCATCCTGTCTCCTTCCTTTCTCCTCTTGGCATCCATACTTTTGTTCTCTATGTCTTTCTCCTCTTGGCATCCATACTTTTGTTCTCTATGTCTGTGTAATTTCACTCTGTATGACAGACTCTAGGTCCATCCACATCTCTATCAATGACCTAAATTCATTGGTTTTCACAGCTTAGTAATATTCCACTGTATATATGTACCACATCTTTATCCATCCATCAATGGACGTTTAGGTTGCTTCCATGTCTTATCTGTTGTAGTGTTGCAGTGAACATTTGGAAGCATGCATCTTTTGAATTGGGGTTTACTCATAGTATATACCCAATGGTGGGATTGCTGGGTCATATAGTTTCTTTTTAGCTTTTTAAGGAACATCCATACTATTCTCCTTAGTGGCTATATCAATTAGCATTTCCATCAGCAGTGCAAGAGGGTGCCATTTTCTCCAAATCCTCTCCAGCATTTGTTTGTAGTAAACCCATGCATCTATGGTTCATTAATTTATGACAAAGGAGGCAAGAATATACAATGAAGACAGTCTCTTCAATAAGTGGTGCTGGGAAAACTGGACAGCTACAAGTAAAATTCAATGAAATCAGAAAATTGTATTCAATGAAATTAGAAAATTAAAAAAATTAAAATGAAATTAGAACACTATAAAACTCTTAGAGGAAAACATAAGCAGAATACTCTTTGACATAAATCACAGCAAGATCTTTTTTGATCCACCTCCTAGAGTAATGAAAATATAAACAAATGGGACCTAATCAAACTTAAAATCTTTTGCATAGCAAAGGAAACCAAACAAGATGAAAAGACAATCTTAATAAAGGGAGAAAATATTGGATTGATCAAAAATTCACTCAGATTTTTCCATACTATAGTATGGTAAAACCTGAATGAATTTTTTGGCCAATTCAATATTTGCAAATGAAGCAACTAATAAGAGATTAATCTCCAAAATATAAAAACAGCTCAAGCATCAATATAAAAAATAAAACAACTCACTCAAAAAATGGACAAATACCTTAACAGACTATCTGTTCAAGGAAGACATATAGATGGATACATGAAACGAAGCTCAACATCACTGATTATTAGATAAATGCAAATCAAAACTACAATGAGGTACCACCTCATACCAGTCAAAATAGCACTTATACTTTGAGCATACCTACTTCCTTTTGCTCATATCCTTGGACAAGGTGCTACACTAACTTCCAAACTGCCTAACCAACTGGGTCTGAATTCAAAGAACCTGGAGCAACCCTGAGGTCCATAGGCTAACATAAGAATCAGTTCAGTTCAGTTCAGTCACTCAGTTGTGTCTGACTCTGTGACCCCATGAACAGCAGCACGCCAGGCTTCCCTGTCCATCACCAACTCCCGGAGTTCTCTCAGACTCACATCCATCGAGTCAGTGATGCCATCCAGCCATCTCATCCTCGGTCGTCCCCTTCTCCTCCTGCCCCCAATCCCTCCCAGCATCAGAGTCTTTTCTAATGAGTCAGCTCTTCGCATGAGGTGGCCAAAGTACTGGAGTTTCAGCTTCAGCATCATTCCCTCCAAAGAAACCCCAGGGCTGATCTTCAGAATGGACTGGTTGGATCTCCTTGCAGTCCAAGGGACTCTCAAGAGTCTCCTCCAACACCGCAGTTCAAAAGCATCAATTCTTCAGCGCTCAGCTTTCTTCACAGTCCAACTCTCACATCCATACATGATCACTGGAAAAACCATAGCCTTGACTAGACGGACCTTTGTTGGCAAAGTAATGTCTCTGCTTTTGAATATGCTATCAAAGTTGGTCATAACTTTCCTTCCAAGAAGTAAGAGTCTTTTAATTTCATGGCTGCAGTCACCATCTTCAGTGATTTTGGAGCCCCCCAAAATAAAGTCTGACACTGTTTCCACTGTTTCCCCTTCTATTTCCCGTGAAGTGATGGGACCAGATGCCATGATCTTTGTTTTCTGAATGTTGAGCTTGAAGCCAACTTTTTCACTCTCCTCTTTCACTTTCATCAAGAGGCTTTTTAGTTCCTCTTCACTTTCTGCCATAACGGTAGTGTCATCTGCATATCTGAAGTTATTGATATTTCTCCTGGCAGTCTTGATTCTAGCTTGTGTTTCTTCCAGCCCCGCTTATCTCATGATGTACTCTGCATCTAAGTTAAATAAGCAGGGTGACAATATACAGCCTTGACATACTCCTTTTCCTATTTAGAACCAGTCTGCTGTTCCTTGTCCAGTTTTAACTGTTGCTTCCTGACCTGCACATAGGTTTCTCAGGCCAGGTGGTCTGGTATTCCCATCTCTTTCAGAATTTTCCACAGTTTATTGTGATCCACACAGTCAAAGGCTTTGGCATAGTCA
>SJYW01010280.1:748165-760279 GCA_006410735.1 Raphicerus campestris
CCTCTTGCTGATTGCATCGAATTCGAGTCCTGGTGATCTGAGAAGCGACGTCTCCCATGATTAGGCCGTTCGGGGCCTAACACCTCCTCTTATAAGCACATCAAAATCACAACTCACTAGACTGGAATCTATTATAAAACAACAACAACAACAACTTAATGTCCAGAGACAAAGAAGTCACAGCAAGATGGTGGTGGTAGGAGGTGTGCTCCTGATACAATCAAATTCCATACAACCTCAGTGAGTGACCCTCAGCTAGAGAACAATTATATCACAGAATTTCCCCTGAAGGAGTCAGAGTTCTGAGCCCCACATCAGGCTCCCCAGACTAAAGGTCCAGCATCAGGAGGAAGAGCCCCAGAGCATTTGGCTTTGAAGACAGCAGAGCTTGATTACAGGGACTCCACAGGACTGGGGAAAACAGAGACCCCCCACTCTCAGAGGGCACACACAAGGTCTTACATGCACTGGGATCCAGGGCAAAAGCAGTAACTAGGAACTTGCGCCAGACCTGCCTGCTGGTCTCGGAGGGTCTCTTGGGGAAGTGGAGGGCATCTGTAGCTCACCCTGGGGACGTGAACAGTGGTGGCAGTGGCAGAGATATCAAGAATGTCATCTACAGGAACTCTTATTGAAGGTAGATATCTTGCTTGGGTCATAAGCACCAAGACCCAGCCGCACCCAATAGCCTGCAGGCTCCAGTGATGGGACACCTCAGGCCAAACAAGTCATAGAGAGGGAACATAGCCCCACCTATCAGCAGACAGGCTGCTTAAAGTATTCCTGACCCCACAGTCACCTCTAGATATAAACCATGCCCACCAGAGTGCCAAGACCCAGCTCCACCCACCAGTGGGCAGGCACCACAAGCAAGAAAACTATAATCCTGCAGCCTATGAAACGTCCTTAAACTCAGGTCAAAACCTAACCTGGGGCCAGGGAACAGCAAGACACTGGCCCTTACATGACAAGACGAGACTGTACTGCTGGGACACATACGACATCCTCAATAGCAGGCCACTCTCCAAGGCTGAGAAGTGTATCTAACCTACTACATAGATAAAAATACAAATAGATATTTAAACAAAATGAGACAGCAAAGGAATATTCTCCAGGTGAAGGAATGAGATAAAACCCTCAAAGAATGTTTCGGTGAAGTGGAGATAGTCTACCCAAAAGATTCAGAGTAACGATCATAAAGATGATCCAAGAACTTGGAAGTAGATTGGAGGCATAAAAAGAAAAGTTACAAGAAGTTTTTTTAACAAAGAACAACCAGAGTTGAAGAATACAATAACTGACATGAAAAATACACTAGAAGGAATAGATAGCACAATAAATGAGGCAGAAGGATGAATTAGTGAGCTGGAAGACAGAGTGGTAGAAATTACTGCTGCAAAACAGAATAATGATAAAAGAATGTAAAGAAATGAAGACAGTTTAAGCGACTTCTAGACAACATCAAATACAGAAAAATTCACATAATAGTGGCCCCAGAAGAAGAGAGAAGGACCTGAGAAAATATCTGAAGATATATTAGATGAAAACTTCCCTAATATGGGAAAGAAAACTCTCACCCAAGTCCAGGAAGTACAAAGAATCCCATCCTAGGAGGACAATGCCAAGATACACAGTAATCAAATGAACAAATATTAAGGACAAAGAGAAAATATTAAAAGCAACAAGGGAAAAGCAACAAAAAACATACTAGGGAATTCCCATAAGACTAAGCAGATTTTTCAGCAGAAACTTTGTAGGCTAGAAGGGAGTGACACAATATATTTCAAGTGATGAAAGGAGAAAAAAACAAAACAAAACAAACCTACAACCAGGAACATTATACCCAGCAAAGCTCTTGTTCAGATTTGATGGTGAAATCAAAAGCTTCAGAGGCAAGCAAAAGCTCCAAGAATTCAGCACCAGTGAACCAGTTTTACAACAAACGCTAAAGAAATTTCTTTAGGCAGAAAACAAAAGGTCACAACTAGAAACAAGAAACTTACAAAATGGGGAAGCTCACCAGTAAAGGCAAACATACAGTAATGGCAGGATCCACACAAAAATATGGTATTAAAACAAGGGATCATGAGAGGAAGAGAGTGCAAGTGCATATGAAATTAAGAGATCAGCAAATTAAAACAATCATAAATATATAGACTGCTAAACCAAAAGCTCATGAAACCAAAAGTCTATAATAGACATACACACAAAAAAGAAAAAGGAATTCCAGCACAACAATAAAGATAGCAAATCACAAAGAGAATGAAAAAGGAAAGAAAGAAAAAAATGTCCAATATAGCTAGTGAATCACTTGGTTTTGTTTTTTTGTTTTTGTTTTTGTTTTTGTTTGTTTTTTAAAATGGGGTCTAGTTGCTTTATATTGTATTAGTTCTTGCTGTAATTGAAATGAATCAGATACATGTATACATATATTCTCCCCCTCTTGGCTCTCCATCCCACCCCCTCATCCCCCTTGTCTAGGTCACCACAGAGCGCTGACTTAAATCAGTTCTGTCTGCTATATAGGAGGTTCCCACTAGCTGTCTATTTTGCACATGGTAGTGTGTGTGTATGTGTGTGTATATATATGTGTGTGTGTGTATATATATATATACACACATGTCAGTCCCACTCTCCCAATTCATCCTGTCTCCTTCCTTTCTCCTCTTGGCATCCATACTTTTGTTCTCTATGTCTTTCTCCTCTTGGCATCCATACTTTTGTTCTCTATGTCTGTGTAATTTCACTCTGTATGACAGACTCTAGGTCCATCCACATCTCTATCAATGACCTAAATTCATTGGTTTTCACAGCTTAGTAATATTCCACTGTATATATGTACCACATCTTTATCCATCCATCAATGGACGTTTAGGTTGCTTCCATGTCTTATCTGTTGTAGTGTTGCAGTGAACATTTGGAAGCATGCATCTTTTGAATTGGGGTTTACTCATAGTATATACCCAATGGTGGGATTGCTGGGTCATATAGTTTCTTTTTAGCTTTTTAAGGAACATCCATACTATTCTCCTTAGTGGCTATATCAATTAGCATTTCCATCAGCAGTGCAAGAGGGTGCCATTTTCTCCAAATCCTCTCCAGCATTTGTTTGTAGTAAACCCATGCATCTATGGTTCATTAATTTATGACAAAGGAGGCAAGAATATACAATGAAGACAGTCTCTTCAATAAGTGGTGCTGGGAAAACTGGACAGCTACAAGTAAAATTCAATGAAATCAGAAAATTGTATTCAATGAAATTAGAAAATTAAAAAAATTAAAATGAAATTAGAACACTATAAAACTCTTAGAGGAAAACATAAGCAGAATACTCTTTGACATAAATCACAGCAAGATCTTTTTTGATCCACCTCCTAGAGTAATGAAAATATAAACAAATGGGACCTAATCAAACTTAAAATCTTTTGCATAGCAAAGGAAACCAAACAAGATGAAAAGACAATCTTAATAAAGGGAGAAAATATTGGATTGATCAAAAATTCACTCAGATTTTTCCATACTATAGTATGGTAAAACCTGAATGAATTTTTTGGCCAATTCAATATTTGCAAATGAAGCAACTAATAAGAGATTAATCTCCAAAATATAAAAACAGCTCAAGCATCAATATAAAAAATAAAACAACTCACTCAAAAAATGGACAAATACCTTAACAGACTATCTGTTCAAGGAAGACATATAGATGGATACATGAAACGAAGCTCAACATCACTGATTATTAGATAAATGCAAATCAAAACTACAATGAGGTACCACCTCATACCAGTCAAAATAGCACTTATACTTTGAGCATACCTACTTCCTTTTGCTCATATCCTTGGACAAGGTGCTACACTAACTTCCAAACTGCCTAACCAACTGGGTCTGAATTCAAAGAACCTGGAGCAACCCTGAGGTCCATAGGCTAACATAAGAATCAGTTCAGTTCAGTTCAGTCACTCAGTTGTGTCTGACTCTGTGACCCCATGAACAGCAGCACGCCAGGCTTCCCTGTCCATCACCAACTCCCGGAGTTCTCTCAGACTCACATCCATCGAGTCAGTGATGCCATCCAGCCATCTCATCCTCGGTCGTCCCCTTCTCCTCCTGCCCCCAATCCCTCCCAGCATCAGAGTCTTTTCTAATGAGTCAGCTCTTCGCATGAGGTGGCCAAAGTACTGGAGTTTCAGCTTCAGCATCATTCCCTCCAAAGAAACCCCAGGGCTGATCTTCAGAATGGACTGGTTGGATCTCCTTGCAGTCCAAGGGACTCTCAAGNGGGATTTGGGGTAGATACAGTATTTAAACATCTTCTAATTTTGTCCAATCATCTGTTCTCTCTAAAGAAGCCATTTATATTAAATCAGAAGAGAATAACTTTTCCTTCTTTAACACATGACTATAACTTGATGAGCTCATATCTTTTAGTAACAGTATTTACAGATGTGAGCAAAAATATTTAAAAATATAATTTCCATTAGTGAAATAGCATTTGTCTTAATTTATAAGACACACAATGAACTTAACCTCTGAAGTACACAGTTCTTAGTGCTGGAATATGTTAGTGAAAAATATAAGTAACAATTCCTGTCTTAATAAAGCTTTTATTTTTATGCAATGAGACAAACAGTACAAACACAATAGATAAGTAAATTTTGCTACATGTCAACTGAAGAGACTGTTTCCCCACCTCAGCCTCTCTTGAATGACTTTTTTTCTTCCTAAAGCACTTTTGCTTTCCAGATCTGCTGTTCCATATGGCCAACTACTCACTTGACCTGGAATTTCTGGACTCTCTGTTTTAAGGGCTGTGACTACCACAGCTGAAGCTGCTTGCCCAGTGTTTGCAGTTCCTCTTACCACTCAAGGACTTTAATAGGTGTGACATTCCATATTGCCACCAAAGAAGGCAAATAACATTAGCTCTTTTTCATTCATTTATTCAACAAATGCTTTTTCTTTACAATGTTCAAGGTCTGAAGGATACATCATTAAATGTCTTGGAGCTAATAATCTAGGAGGAGTCAGAAAACCAATAAGAAAGTATTTTATAAATTGATAAGTACAAAAGTACAAAAAAAAAAAAAAGATAAACCAAGGTAAGGGGGTTTTGGAGAGCTGGGAGTAGAGTGAAAGCAATTTTAAAGAAGGGAGTCGGGATAGGTTTCAATGAGGAGGGAGCAATTGAGAAAAGACTTGGAGGAGGACTGGAAATCAGATTCAGTGAGGGAGGAGCAGATAGAATAAAGGCAAAGAGGTAATTAGGATCAGCTCAGGTAGGATATTTGAACATTGTTGGCTTTCATTAATAGTTTGAGTGAAATGGGAATTGTTGCAAGATTTCGAGCAGAAGAGGGATGTGGTATGAAGAAAGAAAATGTNAGTAATTAGGATCAGCTCAGATAGGATATTTGAACATTGTTGGCTTTCATTAATAGTTTGAGTGAAATGGGAATTGTTGCAAGATTTCGAGCAGAAGAGGGATGTGGTATGAAGAAAGAAAATGTGTGTGTACGTATACACACAATTGGTACATAAGACAGCTGAATAAAAAACGCACTTCTCCCTGAACTAGGACCTCAGCCCTTCTCCTTTGATCTTGGGTGCTAAGCAACTAGAGGTAGGATAAGCAAGAATTCACATTTGCAATTAGCTCAACTATTGCTCTTGCTGATTGTCTTCTACGAATGCTGCTGCTCACAATCTCATATTAGTTCTCTATCAGACAACTGGGCTGTCCTAGTCTTAGTTCAGAAGCAAGGACATGATCTGATGGCTGATGTTACTGAAACATCTACTTGTGTAGTCCTACCATTTTAATTGAAAACAAACATGCATGCATACACATATACCCAAAAACCAACTAAGCCATGTAGCAGGTATTACACTTGAGTTGTCCAAGTAGTGGTGTTGGATTATCCTTGACACAAAATATATGATCTCTCTGACCAGTTCAGGACATAGTATCACTTTTAAAAGCCTGTTTTTTGCAAAATAAATCCTCATGGTACTTGTGTGACTCTGGTGACTCTGATCTTTTGGTTTCATCATATAGCTCTCTCTGTCCCTCAGTGTGTGGGCAGTGCCACAGAGCTATACCTAGGTGATTCACCCACAGCCTCATTCTGTCCCCCACCACTAGGCACTCTGACCTTCGGATCCTGCCTCTATGCTCACCTCTCCTGAACTCTTTCCAACTTCTAGTCATCTTTTCCCTTCAGTGTGCTCACTTTTCTTCTAAAACGTGGTATCCATCAAAATTTCCAGAACATCAGTTTATGAGAAGTCTAAGTATAAGCGGATTTCATGTACATTTAAATATGTATAATAGGATGGATATATATATATATAAATTGACTATGGATATAAACACATGGAATGTAACTATTTAACGTAACAACTGGCCCATCTACATAGATCCAGTCATTAACGTGCTATAGTAATGAGGCACTATTCAAAACAGGAATGAGTTGCCTAAAAGTATAGTGAATTCTTAATCACTTGATGTGCTAATGTAGATAAAATGTGGAGGACTGGAGGATTGGAAAAGGAAATGGCAACCCACTCCAGTGTTCTTGCCTGGAGAATCCAGGGGTGGCAGAGCCTGGTGGGCTGCCATCTATGGGGTCGCACAGAGTTGGACACGACTGAAGTGACTTAGCAGCAGCAGTAGGATTAGTAACACTGTAGAGAAAATCCAAATTGATTTGGAATGACTGCAACTAAAGAGAAGCATNCCAACTCTTCGTGACCCCATGGACTGCAGCCTATGAGGCTCCTCCGTCCATGGGATTTTCCAGGCAAGAGTACTAGAGGGGGATTTGGGGTAGATACAGTATTTAAACATCTTCTAATTTTGTCCAATCATCTGTTCTCTCTAAAGAAGCCATTTATATTAAATCAGAAGAGAATAACTTTTCCTTCTTTAACACGTGACTATAACTTGATGAGCTCATATCTTTTAGTAACAGTATTTACAGATGTGAGCAAAAATATTTAAAAATATAATTTCCATTAGTGAAATAGCATTTGTCTTAATTTATAAGACACACAATGAACTTAACCTCTGAAGTACACAGTTCTTAGTGCTGGAATATGTTAGTGAAAAATATAAGTAACAATTCCTATCTTAATAAAGCTTTTATTTTTATGCAATGAGACAAACAGTACAAACACAATAGATAAGTAAATTTTGCTACATGTCAACTGAACAGACTGTTTCCCCACCTCAGCCTCTCTTGAATGACTTTTTTTCTTCCTAAAGCACTTTTGCTTTCCAGATCTGCTGTTCCCTATGGCCAACTACTCACTTGACCTGGAATTTCTGGACTCTCTGTTTTAAGGGCTGTGACTACCACAGCTGAAGCTGCTTGCCCAATGTTTGCAGTTCCTCTTACCACTCAAGGATTTTAATAGGTGTGACATTCCATATTGCCACCAAAGAAGGCAAATAACATTAGCTCTTTTTCATTCATTTATTCAACAAATGCTTTTTCTTTACAATGTTCAAGGTCTGAAGGATACATCATTAAATGTCTTGGAGCTAATAATCTAGGAGGAGTCAGAAAACCAATAAGAAAGTATTTTATAAATTGATAAGTACAAAAGTACAAAAAAAAAAAAAAGATAAACCAAGGTAAGGGGGTTTTGGAGAGCTGGGAGTAGAGTGAAAGCAATTTTAAAGAAGGGAGTCAGAATAGGTTTCAATGAGGAGGGAGCAATTGAGAAAAGACTTGGAGGAGGACTGGAAATCAGATTCAGTGAGGGAGGAGCAGATAGAATAAAGGCAAAGAAGTAATTAGGATCAGCTCAGATAGGATATTTGAACATTGTTGGCTTTTATTAATAGTTTGAGTGAAATGGGAATTGTTGCAAGATTTCGAGCAGAAGAGGGATGTGGTATGAAGAAAGAAAATGTGTGTGTACGTATACACACAATTGGTACATAAGACAGCTGAATAAAAAACGCACTTCTCCCTGAACTAGGACCTCAGCCCTTCTCCTTTGATCTTGGGTGCTAAGCAACTAGAGGTAGGATAAGCAAGAATTCACATTTGCAATTAGCTCAACTATTGCTCTTGCTGATTGTCTTCTACGAATGCTGCTGCTCACAATCTCACATTAGTTCTCTATCAGACAACTGGGCTGTCCTAGTCTTAGTTCAGAAGCAAGGACATGATCTGATGGCTGATGTTACTGAAACATCTACTTGTGTAGTCCTGCCATTTTAATTGAAAACAAACATGCATGCATACACATATACCCAAAAACCAACTAAGCCATGTAGCAGGTATTACACTTGAGTTGTCCAAGTAGTGGTGTTGGATTATCCTTGACACAAAATATATGATCTCTCTGACCAGTTCAGGACATAGTATCACTTTTAAAAGCCTGTTTTTTGCAAAATAAATCCTCATGGTACTTGTGTGACTCTGGTGACTCTGATCTTTTGGTTTCATCATATAGCTCTCTGTCCCTCAGTGTGTGGGCAGTGCCACAGAGCTATACCTAGGTGATTCACCCACAGCCTCACTCTGTCCCCCACCACTAGGCACTCTGACCTTCAGATCCTGCCTCTATGCTCACCTCTCCTGAACTCTTTCCAACTTCTAGTCATCTTTTCCCTTCAGTGTGCTCACTTTTCTTCTAAAACGTGGTATCCATCAAAATTTCCAGAACATCAGTTTATGAGAAGTCTAAGCGGATTTCATGTACATTTAAATATGTATAATAGGATGGATATATATATATATAAATTGACTATGGATATAAACACATGGAATGTAACTATTTAACGTAACAACTGGCCCATCTACATAGATCCAGTCATTAACGTGCTATAGTAATGAGGCACTATTCAAAACAGGAATGAGTTGCCTAAAAGTATAGTGAATTCTTAATCACTTGATGTGCTAATGTAGATAAAATGTGGAGGACTGTAGTATTGGAAAAGGAAATGGCAACCCATTCCAGTGTTCTTGCCTGGAGAATCCCAGGGGCGGCAGAGCCTGGTGGGCTGCCATCTATGGGGTCGCACAGAGTTGGACACGACTGAAGTGACTTAGCAGCAGCAGTAGGATTAGTAACACTGTAGAGAAAATCCAAATTGATTTGGAATGACTGCAACTAAAGAGAAGCATCCATTAGTCTTTACATTCAGAGAAAGAGCTGGTTAAATCTTAGGATCCAGGAGGTCTAAATTTGTGGGAGACGATGTATGGCAGAAAAGCAACCCCAGAAAGAACATTAAGGGATAAAGGGTCATTCTGACTTGTCATTTTCCCACCAGGAAACTACAGGCAGATGACTATAGCAGAACCAGGTCTCAGGAAGTCAGAACCTCGAAGATCAGACATTTAGGCAGGTGTTCAGCAACAGTATCAGGAAGAAAGGTTCTGAAGAGGAAGTTAATCATGGTGCCTGAGTCACGGAGACTGCCATATCAAGACAATATTCTGCCCCAATAACCGCTTCTCTTTTACTCTGATTTTTTAAGAAAGAAGACTTTTCTGGGCATGACTGTATTAGGGCATAATGATTAAGACTAGAAANAGTCACGGAGACTGCCATATCAAGACAATATTCTGCCCCAATAACCGCTTCTCTTTTACTCTGATTTTTTAAGAAAGAAGACTTTTCTGGGCATGACTGTATTAGGGCATAATGATTAAGACTAGAAAGAGGTTGGGTGCATAAGTGGGACTGATTACAGTATAAGGATGGTAGAACTGACTCTTAGCTCTGGGCTTTTCCCCTGTTCTTAAACCCTCCCCACCTTCTCCATCTCTCACACACATATTCTGTTATTGTTAAAACTACACAACATAACTATTTTAATCATGAAAACTGTTGGATGGGAAAGTATTTTGTGTACCTTCTCAAATTGAATATTTTGACCTTCATTATTTTGACATCTTGATAGCTACAGGGCTTCCCTGATAACTCAGTTGGTAAAAAATCTGCCTGCAATGCAGGAGACCCCAGTTCAATTTCTGGGTCAGGAAGATCTGCTGGGCAAGGGATAGGCTACCCACTCTGATATTCTTGGGCTTCCCTTGTAGCTTAGAGGTAAAGAATCCACCTGCAATGTGGGAAACCTGGGCTCAATTCCTGAGTTGGGAAGATCCCCTGGAGAAGGGAAAGGCTACCCACTCCAGTAGTCTGGACTAGAGAATTCCACGGACTACAGTCCATGGAGTCATAAAGAGTGGGACATGACAGAGTGACTGTCACATATTGACATCTATATTAGCATCAACTATTTAAGTGTTTATGTGCATATGCCAAATTATAAAACCATTTGAAACCATACTACAAGTTATTGATCTTCCTTTGTGGTGGATTCATGTTGATGTATGGCAAAACCAATACAATATTGTAAAGTAATTAACCTCCAATTAAAATAAATACATTTATATTTTAAAAAAAGAAAAAATAATAAAATAAAATCTTTTCTAGGGGAAAAAAAAAAAAAACCAACATATATATATTTGTAGTCATGCATACTTTNCAAGGCCTTCTAGGACTAATAACAAAAACGATGTCCTTTTCATCATAGACTCTACATATGGATATTACCAGATGCTCAAAACTGAAATCAGACTGATTATATTCTTTGCATCTGTTGATGGAGAAGCTTTATACAGCCACAGAGATCGACTGTGGCTCAGATCATGAGACCTGAAGCTGACTGTGGCTCAGATTATGAGTTCCTTATTGCAAAATTCAAACTTAAACTGAAGAAAGTAGGGAAAATCACTAGGCCATTCAGGTATGACATAAATCAAATTCTTTGTGATTATACAGTTGATTTACAATATTGTATTCATTTCTAGGTATTTTATGGTTCCATTTAAATTTTAGGATTATTCTAGTTCTGTGAAAAATGTCATGGGTAAGTTAATAGGAATTTCACTAAATCTGTAGTTTGCTTTGGGTAGTATGGCCATTTTAACAATATTAATTCTATCAATCCATGTTATATTGTTCCATTTCTTTGAATCACCATCAATTTCCTTTATTAAAATTTTATAGTTCTCAGTGTATGTCTTTCATCTTCTTGGTCAGGTTTATTTCCAAATATTTTAGTTTGGGAGGGGTGCAATTTTAAAAGATTTTTTTGTTTTTTAACTTTTCTTTTGGGATATTTCATTGTTAGTATAAATAAATGCAACCAATTTATATATTTTAATCTTGAATCCTGCTACCTTGCTAAATTTGTCTATCAGTTCTGGTAGTTTTGCGTAGAGTCTTTAAGGTTTTCTCTATGTAGTATCATGTAATCTGCATTTAATGATAATTTTGCCTCTTCCCTTCCAGTTTGGATGCCATTTACTTCTCTTTCCTGTCTGACTGCTGTGGCTAAGACTTCCAACACTATGTTGAATAGAAGAGGGGAGAGTAGCGACCCTGGCATTGTTCTAGATTTTAGCAGGAAGGATTTCATCTTTTCACTGTTGAATATTATATTGGCTATGGGCTTGTCATAGTTTTTATGATGTTGAAATATATTACCTCTATACCAACTTTGATAAGTCATTATAAATGGATGTTAAATTTTGTCAAATGCTTTTTCTGTATCAGTTAAGATCATGTGTTTTTTGTCTATTTTTGATGTATAGGACATTGATTTGCATATGTGAACTATCCTTGTGACTTGGGATAAATACAGCTTGGTTGTGGTATATAATCTTTTTATGTGTTGTCAGAATTGGCTTGATAATATTTTGTTGAGAATTTTTGCACCTATATCCATTAAAGATATTGGCCTGTAATTTTCTTTTTTTTAGTGGTGTCTTTGTCTGATTTTGGAGTCAGGCTGATGGTGGCTTCATAAAATGTTGTTGGGAGTATTCCATGTTTTTGAAGTCTGAGAAGCATCAGTGTGTGTTCTTTTTATGTTTGGTAGAATTTGCCTGTGAAACCACATGGTACTGAACTTTTGTTTGTAAGGAGTTTGCATTAAAAAAAAAAAAAAGATTCTATTTAACTTCTGATATTTGGTTTGTTCAAATTATCTATTTCTTCTTGATTCAATTTTGTTGGGCTCTAAGGCAATGGCACCCCACTCCGGTACTCTTGCCTGGAAAATCCCATGGATGGAGGAGCCTGGTA
>SJYW01010280.1:788437-802438 GCA_006410735.1 Raphicerus campestris
AGAATTTTCCACAGTTTATTGTGATCCACACAGTCAAAGGCTTTGGCATAGTCAATAAAGCAGATGCTTTCCTGGAACTCTCTTGCTTTTTCCATGATCCAGCAGATGTTGGTAATTTGATCTCGGGTTCCTTTGCCTTTTCTAAAACCAGATTGAAGATCTGGAAGTTCATGGTTCATGTATTGCTGAAGCCTGGCTTGGAGAATTTTAAGCATTACTTTAATAGCATGTGAGATGAGTGGAATTGTGTGGTAGTTTGAGCATTCTTTGGCAGTACCTTTCTTTGGAATTGGAATGAAAACTGACCTTTTCCAGTCCTATGGCCACTGCTGAGTTTTCCAAATTTGCTGGCATATTGAGTATAGCACTTTCATAGCATCATCTTTCAGGATTTGAAATAGCTCAACTGGAATTCCATCACCTCCACTAGCTTTATTCATAGTGATGCTTTCTAAGGCCCATTTGACTTCACAATCCAGGATATCTAGGTCTAGGTGAGTGATCATACCATCATGATTATCTTGGTCATGAAGATCTTTTTTGTACAGTTCTCTTGTGTATTCTTGTCACTTCTTCTTAATATCTTCTGCTTCTGTTAGGTCCAGACCATTTCTGTCCTTTATCGAGCCCATCTTTGCACGAAATGTTCCCTTGGGATCTTTCATTTTCTTGAAGAGATCTCTATTCTTTCCCATTCTGTTGTTTTTCTCTATTTCTTTGCATTGATCGCTGAGGAAGGCTTTCTTATCTCTTCTTGCTATTCGGAACTCTGCATTCACATGCTTATAACTTTCCTTTTCTCCTTTGCTTTTCGCTTCTCTTCTTTTCACAGCTATTTGTAAGGCCTCCTCAGACAGCCATTTTGCTTTTTTGCATTTCTTTTCCATGGGGATGGTCTTGATCCCTGTTTCCTGTAGAATGTCACGAACCTCATTCCATAGTTCATCAGGCACTCTATCTATCAGATCTAGGCCCTTAAATCTATTTCTCACTTCCACTGTATAATCATAGGGGATTTGATTTAGGTCATACCTGAATTGTCTAGTGGTTTTCCCTACTTTCTTCAATTTAAGTCTGAATTTGGCAATAAGGAGCTAATGATCTGAGCCACAGTCAGCTCCTGGTCTTGTTTTTGCTGACTGTATAGAGCTTCTCCATCTTTGGCTGCAAAGAATATAATCAATCTGATTTCTGTGCTGACCATCTGTTGATGTCCATGTGTAGAGTCTTCTCTTATGTTGTTGGAAGATGGTGTTTGCTATGACCCGTGCATTTTCTTGGCAAAGTTCTATTAGCCTTTGCCCTGCTTCATTCTGTATTCCAAGGCCAAATTTGCCTGTTACTCCATGTGTTTCTTGACTTCCTTCTTTTATATTCCAGTCCTCTATAATAAAAACGACATCTTTTTTTCATAATTTTTTTAGGATATTCCACATTGTATCAATTTACATCCCCAACCAACCATGTACCAGGATTCCTTTCTCTCTATATCTTTGCACCATTTCTTATTTTCTTTGCAAAAATAGCCATTTAAACAAGTGTGAGGTGGAATCACATTGTGTTTTTGATTTGCATTTCCCTAATAATTAGTGACATTGAAAGTTTTTTCATGTACCTGTTGATCACTTGTACATTTTCTTTGGAAAGATGTCTATTAAGATGCCCATGTTTTGGTTTTTTTCTTGTTTTTAATTGGAGGCAAATTATTTTACAATATTGTATTGGTTTTGCCTATATCAACAAGAATCCGCCATGGGTGTACACATGTTCCCCATCCTGAACCTCCCTCCCACCTCCCTTCCCATACCATTCCTCTGGGTCTGTTTAAGTGGATTTTCTTTGTTGCTGTTGTTGATTTTTACTTTTCTGAATAATCTGGATATTAATCTTTTATCAAATACATAATCTGGAAATATCTACTTTCATTCAGTAGGTTGACTTTTCATTTTTATACTGGTTTCCTTTGCTGAAAAGAAGCTCTTTAGTTTGATACCATCCTATTTGCTTATTTTTGNTTGGTTTTGCCTATATCAACAAGAATCCGCCATGGGTGTACACATGTTCCCCATCCTGAACCTCCCTCCCACCTCCCTTCACATACCATTCCTCTGGGTCTGTTTAAGTGGATTTTTTTTGTTGTTGTTGTTGAATTTTACTTTTCTGTATAACCTGGATATTAATCTTTTATCAAATACATAATCTGGAAATATCTACTCTCATTCAGTAGGTTGACTTTTCATTTTTATACTGGTTTCCTTTGCTGAAAAGAAGCTCTTTAGTTTGATACAGTCCTATTTGCTTATTTTTGCTTTTGTTTCCTCTGTCTTTGGAGTCAGATACAATGCTAAGACTAATGTCAATGAGGCTACCCCCTATGTTTTCTTCTAGGAATTTTATGGTTTCAGGCTTTACATTCAGGTCTACCACATGACCAGATATTTCACTTCTGAAAACACAATTTTAAAAGATATATGTATCTTTATGTTCATTACAGCATCATTTAGAATATAAAAATATGTTAAAAAAAGAAGTACCCATTGATGGATGAATAATTAAAGAAGATGTGGTTAAAATATATTCAGTGGAATACTATTCAGCCATAACAAGTAAAATTCTGCCATTTGGAACAATAGGGATGGACCTTGTGGGTATTATGCCAAGTGTAAAGCAAAATAAAGTTAAAAACAAACAAACAAAAAAATGAAATAAAATGAAAAAACAAAACAAGAACAAATGAACAAACAAACAAAACAAATTCATAGATACATTGAGCCAATTAGTGATCACCAGATAGCAAGAGGGTTGGGGGCTGAACAAAGTAGGTGAAGGGAGTAAAATGTACAACAGTGAATGGTAACAAGACTTGTGATGATGATTACTTTGTAGTATATATTTGTGTTGAATTTTAAGACTGTACACCTGAAACTTATTTTGAAAAAGGAATGGGTATATTTGACTCTACAAGCTAATTTAGATCTCTAAAAGAAGCCTATTCAACTGAATTTAATATGATTGATATACCCTATGGATTTAGTGAATCAATTCAGCTCAGTCACTCAGTCTGGTCCAACTCTGCAACCCCACGGATTGCAGCATGCCAGGCTTCCCTGTCCATCACCAACTCCTGAAGTTTGCTCAGACTCATGTCTATCAACTCAGTGATGCCATCCATCTCATCTGCTGATGCCCCCTTCTCCTCCTGTTTTCCAGAATCAGAGTCTTTTGCAATGAGTCAGTTCTTCGCATCTGGTGGCCAAAGTATTGAAGTTTCAGCTTCAGCATCAGTCCTTCCAATGCATATTCAGGACTGATTTAGGAAGGACTGGTTGGATCTCCTTGCCATCCAAGGGACTTTCAAGAGTCTTCTCCAACACCACATTTTAAAAGCATCAGTTCTTTGGTGCTCAGTTTTCTTTACAGTCCAGCTCTCACATCCATGCATGACTACTGGAAAAACCAACTTTGACTAGATGGACCTTTGTTGGCAAAGTAATGTCTATGCTTTTTAGTGAATAGGGAATGATAAAAATGTAAATTCAATGAGTTAAAACTATTCATTTGAAAAAATTTTATAGTAAAAATTTAGAAAATAGTTGGAAAAATTATCAGTGATTCACAAGTTTGTTTTTATTCACATATTTATAAGCAAGGATTTCAATTTATTAACATAAACAAATGCATTATTATAAAGCTGACTGTAATACCTGTTTCTATAGGTCACAGACAAAACTACATTTTTGTCTAAAATCTCCTGTGATCATGGGAACAGGGTAAGGGTACTTTAAGTATCATGGTTGTTTGTTTGTTTGTTTGTTTGTTTTCTTTCTTTAAATTTGATGTTGTCCACTGTGAATATATATATGAGTCTATCTGATGCCCATCATGAGTAAAAAATTCTCTAAATGGTTGATCTAAGCACTTTCTTTAGTGAATAGTCCTGGGGACATAATATCTGAATCAAATTTGCCTATGGAGTCAAGCCATTTTAAAATAAGTATCAGTACCGAAAGAGAAATTAAATAGTTGAATAAAGAAAAAGAAAGAATTAAAGTAAAGCTTTGCCGAGAGTGGGAAGTGGTATTACCCAGAATAAAGCTCTAGTGTGGGTCTGACATTCTCCAGTAGTCTCCCTGGAGATGAAGTATAAGGCAATACTTCTTTTATTCATTTCATACCATTTCCTCCTCACGCTAGATTGGTCGTCTAGTTAGAAATAGATTTTTAGCTTAAAATGCATTTCCTTAACGATATCATTCTGTTTTTACTTTTCAGTATTATTGGGAAAAAGGCTAGAGTCATTATGAGTTTCACTAATATATATTTGCAATTTTTGTTTCTGAGTTTAATCCTCTTGGTTGTTATCTATCACATTCTGAATTGTGGAATATTGTGTCCTTAGAGCAAGTCTCCTTTAATTCACTCTGCTGAGCACTTGATATATACTTTAATCTGGAAACACTTTCATTCAGGAATAATCTAAAATACCATATTTTGTATGAAAATGTTTCTATCTGAAATAGCTAGAAGAGAAATGTTGGATCCTCCGTATTAATGTTTTGAATATTTCCTTCCTAATTTCAATCTTTTACATTTTCCTTCTCTTTGTGTTATTTTTCTTTTACTGTATTTCCCTTTTTAAAAAATTGATATATCGTTGACTTACAATGTTGTCTTAGTCTCAGGTGTACAGCAAAGTGATTCAGTTATATGTAAATATGTGCTCAGTTGCTTCTGACTCTCTGTGGTCCCCCAGACTCTAGCCCACCAGGCTCCTTTGTCCATGGGATTTCCTAGGCAAAAATACCGGGGTGGACTTCTATTTCCTTCTNAGATGGACCTTTGTTGGCAAAGTAATGTCTATGCTTTTTAGTGAATAGGGAATGATAAAAATGTAAATTCAATGAGTTAAAACTATTCATTTGAAAAAATTTTATAGTAAAAATTTAGAAAATAGTTGGAAAAATTATCAGTGATTCACAAGTTTGTTTTTATTCACATATTTATAAGCAAGGATTTCAATTTATTAACATAAACAAATGCATTATTATAAAGCTGACTGTAATATCTGTTTCTATAGGTCACAGACAAAACTACATTTTTGTCTAAAATCTCCTGTGATCATGGGAACAGGGTAAGGGTACTTTAAGTATCATGGTTGTTTGTTTGTTTGTTTGTTTGTTTTCTTTCTTTAAATTTGATGTTGTCCACTGTGAATATATATATGAGTCTATCTGATGCCCATCATGAGTAAAAAATTCTCTAAATGGTTGATCTAAGCACTTTCTTTAGTGAATAGTCCTGGGGACATAATATCTGAATCAAATTTGCCTATGGAGTCAAGCCATTTTAAAATAAGTATCAGTACCGAAAGAGAAATTAAATAGTTGAATAAAGAAAAAGAAAGAATTAAAGTAAAGCTTTGCCGAGAGTGGGAAGTGATATTACCCAGAATAAAGCTCTAGTGTGGGTCTGACATTCTCCAGTAGTCTCCCTGGAGATGAAGTATAAGGCAATACTTCTTTTATTCATTTCATACCATTTCCTCCTCACGCTAGATTGGTCGTCTAGTTAGAAATAGATTTTTAGCTTAAAATGCATTTCCTTAACGATATCATTCTGTTTTTACTTTTCAGTATTATTGGGAAAAAGGCTAGAGTCATTATGAGTTTCACTAATATATATTTGCAATTTTTGTTTCTGAGTTTAATCCTCTTGGTTGTTATCTATCACATTCTGAATTGTGGAATATTGTGTCCTTAGAGCAAGTCTCCTTTAATTCACTCTGCTGAGCACTTGATATATACTTTAATCTGGAAACACTTTCATTCAGGAATAATCTAAAATACCATATTTTGTATGAAAATGTTTCTATCTGAAATAGCTAGAAGAGAAATGTTGGATCCTCCGTATTAATGTTTTGAATATTTCCTTCCTAATTTCAATCTTTTACATTTTCCTTCTCTTTGTGTTATTTTTCTTTTACTGTATTTCCCTTTTTAAAAAATTGATATATCGTTGACTTACAATGTTGTCTTAGTCTCAGGTGTACAGCAAAGTGATTCAGTTATATGTAAATATGTGCTCAGTTGCTTCTGACTCTCTGTGGTCCCCCAGACTCTAGCCCACCAGGCTCCTGTGTCCATGGGATTTCCTAGGCAAAAATACCGGGGTGGACTTCTATTTCCTTCTCCAAATATATATATGTGTGTGTGTGTGTGTGTGTGTGTGTGTGTGTGTGTTTCTATATATTATAAATATTTACTTATAAATATTTATATATATGAATATTTATATTATATTTATTATTTATATATAAATTCATAAATATATACAAATACATATACTTTTTAAGATTCTTTTCCTTATTAAGTTATTACAGATGCTAACTATAGTTCTTTGTGCATTTTCTGACCTAATTTTTAATATATATTCTAGAAATTACCTAACATACTTTTAATTTCAAAGAATTTCTTTTACTGTTATAGGCCCTTTCATACAGCATATGTCCATTGCTTTTTTTAATGAATGTAATTGTGTTGTATTACCTTGAGGGTTTTAAAATTTTCCCACTGTTTCTTGTGTTATATCTGTTAACATAATTTTTTTTTCAAATTTTCTTATTGGTATTTGAGGAAGCTGTTTGGCAGACTAAGAAGGATATAAGTGATCTATTAATATATCTGGGGTGAGAGGGAAGATCTGACCTTTCAGGTTTTCAAATTTTCTCCTTCCAATGTAACTCCTCTAAAGAATAAATCCCTATTATTTGGCCTGTGTATAGGCACATGTGCAGAGCTGAAAGGGGAAACAGCTGTTTCATACATTTCAATATATTCTCCAGTCTTTTGCTTTATCCAGCCTATCAGTCATAAGGTCAATGTTTTTGGTTTATGTTTTTGTTTTTTATGGCTTCTGTAGGATGAATAGTTTCTCCTTTCAACATTTGTTTATTTTTCCTATATTTTAGTTGCTACTTCTTTTGGCCTATTAAATCATTTCCCCCGCCTATGTTTCTGCTTTAAAATATTCATTGAAGACTTGCATCTACTACCTATTTTATCAGTTGAGTTCAGTCGCTCAGTCTCACTCTTTGAGACCCCATGGACTGCAGCATGCCAGGCTTCCCTGTCCGTCACATCCTCTGTTATCCCCTTCTCCTCTTGCCCCCAATCCCTCCCAGCATCAGGGTCTCTTCCAATGAGTCAGCTCTTTACATCAGGTGGCCAAAGTATTGGAGTTTCAGCTTCACCATCAGTCCTTCCAATGAATATTCAGGACTGATATTCTTTAGGATTGACTGGTTTGATCTTGCAGTCCAAGGGACTCTCAAGAGTCTTCTCCAACACCACAGTTTAAAAGCATCAGTTCTTTGGCACTCAGCTTTCTTTATAGCCCAACTCTCATATCCACACACGACTACTGGAAAAACTATTGCTTTGACTAGATGGACCTGTGTTGGTAAAGTAATGCCTCTGCTTTTTAATATGTTGTCTAGGTTGGTGATAACTTTTCTTCCAAGGAGCAAGCATCTTTTAATTTCATGATTGCAGTCACCATCTGCAGTGATTTTGGAGCCCAAGAAAATAAAGTCTAGCACTATTTCTATTATTTCCCCATCAATTTCCCATGAAGTGATGGGACCAGATGCCATGATCTTCATTTTTTGAATGTTCAGTTTTAAGCCAACTTTTTCACTCTCCTCTTTCACTTTCATGAAGAGGCTCTTTGGTTCTTCTTTGCTTTCTGCCATAAGGGTGGCATATCTGAGGTTATTGATATTTCTCCCTGCAATCTTGAGTCCAACTTGTGCTTCATCCAGCCCAGCATTACACACAATGTACTCTTCATATAAGTTAAATAAGCAGGGTGACAATATACATCCTTGACATATTCCTTTCCCAAATTGGAACTAGTCCATTGTTCTATGTCTAGTTCTAACTGTTGCTTTTTTGACCTGCATACAGATTTCTTAGGAGACAGGTAAGGTGGTCTGGTACTTCCATCCCTTTAAGAATTTTCCACAGTTTGTTGTGATCCACACAGTCAAAGGCATTGACTGTGGATCAAAAAAGCAGAAGTAGATTTTTTTCTGGAATTTTTTTACTTTTTCAGTGATCCAATGGATATTGGCAATTTGATCTCTGGTTCCTCTCCCTTTTCATTATCCAGGTTGAACATCTGGAAGTTCATGGCACATGTACTATTGGAATGTGGCTTGGAGAATTTTGATCATTATTTTGCTAGTGTGTGATATGAGTACAATCATGCAGTAGTCTGAACATTCTTAGGCATTGCCTTTCTTTGGGATTGGAATGAAAACTGACCTTTTTCAGTCCTATGGCCACTGCTGAGTTTTCCAAATTTACTGGCATATTGAGTACAGCACTTTCACAGCATCATCTTTTAGGATAATAATCTTTCAAAATTTTAATTTAATAACAGTAGGTCTTGGCATAGGAGAGGTTAAAAAATGGGTACAAGTTCATTTTTTAAAATTTATTTTACTGGATTATAGTTGCTTTACAATGTGTTCATTTCTGCTGTACAGCAACATAAGTCAGACATATATATATATATAAAGTGGATGAAAGTTGCTCAGTCATGTCTGACCCCTCCCTACTCCATAGACTGTAGTCTGCCAGGCTCCTCTGTCCATGGAATTCTCAAGGCAAGAATACTGAAGTATGCGTAGCTGTTCCCTTCTCCAGGGGATCTACTTGACCCAGGGATCAAACCCAGGACTCCTGTATTGCAGGCAGATTTCTTACCATCTGAGCCACCAGGGGAGCCTGTATATATATATGCATGCTCTCCCTTTTGGACTTCCTTTTCCTTAAGGTCACCACAGTGCATTAAGTAGATTTCCCTATGTTGTATAGTATGTTCTCATTACATATCTATTTTATATATGTATCAATAGTGTAAATGCTTCGATCCCAATATCCTAATTTGTTCCACTGCCCATTAGCCCTTGGTATCCATACATTTGTTCTCTACATCTGTGTCTCTATTTCTGCTTTGCAGATAACCTCACTTATACCATTTTTCTAGATTCCACATATATACATTAATATATAGTATTGATTTTTCTCTTTCTGAGTTCACTCTCTGTTCCAGACTCTAGGTCCATCCATATCTCTATAAATGACTCAATTTCATTCCTTTTTTAATGGCTGAGTAATACTGCATTTTATATACATACACTACATCTTCTTTATCCATTCTTCTGTCAATGGACACTTAAGTTGCTTCCATGTCTTGTCTATTGTAAATAGCACTACGCATAGCAGATGGTGACTGTAGCNACTGAGTGACTGAACTGAATACCTTGGTTTGTCAAATCTTGATTTCCTGTACTCTAATGTTGTTTGGTTCAGCTTTGTTAACTGAACTTGGTCCGAGCTATTTTAACACTTCCAATCTTACACCTGATTTTAAACATGCAGATATTCTTCTACCATCATTACAGCTTTACTTGTTCTAGTATCTAGAGGCAGAGGAGAGAAGGAAACCAAAGCTTTGCAAGGTGATGTCACTGTCTTATGGAGAGAAGACAGTGATATCACTAAGTCAGGCTTTAATGTCTTCTGGAAAAAATCTCCAGCAGTTTCCTATAAAGTTAAACATACACCTATTGCTCCTTGATCAATAAAGATAACTCTGGTATTCACACAGAAGAGAAGAAAACCATACAAACACATCCAGAAATAAACTAGCAAAGAGACAAAAAACACTAGATTAAACTCTTCAAATAACTCTTCCGCATAACGACTGGTCAAGCCCCTTGACCATTTATCCTACTGTGCATGTGTGTGCATGTGTCTGTGTGTGTGTTAGTTGCTCAACTGTTTCAAACTCTTTGTGACTCCATGGGCTGTGGCCCACCAGGCTCCTCTGTCCATGAAATTCTCCAGGCAAGAATACTGAAGTGGGTTGCCATTCCTTTTTCCAGGGTTTGTTACTGACCCCAGGAACCAAACCCGAGTCTCCTACAGTGCAGGCAGATTCTTTACCATCTGAGCCACCAGGGATATCTTACTATCCTATATTAGTTTCCTCCCCATGTACAAATGGATAGTCCAAAAGCTCTCATGGGTTTTCCCACAGCAGTTTCCTGAGTAAGCCTTTTGCAACAAACTCTGCACTCCCATCAGTGCAGACATCACCCGCCTGACCATTCTCTTTTCCTGTTCCCAGCATATGGGGGAGGATGACTGGGGTGATGTGTGGCGAAGAAGAGCTGGTTCTCTCTCCAAGAAAGCCTTTGGGCAGGGTGCCTGGGTCCCCATTTTGGGTGGCTCTGGGGCACCTCTCTTTAGATCGGGCAACATTGCACATTTTATTCTTAATTCTGAGCCTGGCAAATTTTGGAAACACTAATATTCCCCTGAAAATCATGCTATACACACACTCACATAGGCACTAAAGATTAAGTGATGCAGTAGTTTCCAACCTGGGGTGGCTTTGCCGTCATGCAACAGTTGACAATATCTGGAGACATTTTTGATTTTCACAACTGAGGTGGAGGATGCTATTGGCATCCAGTAAATGTTTCTAGACATCCTAAAACACCATGTGCCCCCATAAAGAAAAGAATTATCTGGTTCAAAATTGAAAGAGTTGAGGCTGAGCAACTTTTAGTTACAAGAATCTCAAACTTTAGACTTTTATGAAGAAACTATAAATGCTGGAGAGGTTTAAAAAATCATACTCAGAGATATGGCACTTTATAAGAGTGAACCTATATGAAATAAACACACCATGCAATCAAGCTGCAGTTATTTACAGTGTTCATAGGCATTGTCTTCTCAACCTTCACACATCAAATCATTTCAATAAGCCTATACAGTTTTTTGGGAAGTAATTACAACTAGAAATGATAGCAAAACCATATTCTCAAAGGACAGTGTTGTACAGTAACCTAATGATGCAGATAGAATATCATTTAGTACGTTTTAAAAGAATTATGAAGAACACCGCCAATGACATTGTACTGTGTCCTTTAATGTATAACACAGTACTTTAAATATTAAAGAAATATAATGACTTTAAGTGATTCAAAGTTATCTACTAATTTTCAAAATTTATTTAAACCCAGGAAAAGAGTGCACCTATTTGTGCCATAACATATACAAATTCATTTCAAAAAAATTTGTTTTATAATTCGACCAGCACTAAATGATAAGTTTTGCAAGAGAATATATAGTCCTAATACACTCACCTCTGTCTACCTCCTAGAGTCAAATATTACTTCAGTCAATTTTGTATTATTAAAAAGAATGTAAAGAAATATTCAGTGTAAATTGACAAGTTTAATAAATATCACACATATATCTATTCATTTATTTGACAAATATTTATTGAGCTTACAATTGAACAAGCACTGGGCTAGGTGCTGAATGCATAGCAATGAACCGAAAAATAATGTCCTTATCCCAATGGAAAAAACATGCTAGAGCCACATTAAGTACTTTATATGTAGACTCTGTGAATCTTGAGCCAAAATAAGCTGACATCAGTAATTTTACCCATACCAAAATCACATTATGTAGACTGACTAATAATTTAAAAGTTCACTAAGAAGAACAAAATTTCAAAAATATATGTTTCATATTCTAAACTCATTGTTTTTAGCTTCTCTAAAAATTAAGTTTTGGCAATATATATATGCATAATATATATTTTATGATATAACTGCACACATATCTATATATAAACAAAATAAACACATTTTAATGTTTCATTAATAATTTTCCAAACTTAAAAAATATATCTTAAACATGTACCTAGAAAGCAACAGGCATTAACTGAATTCAGTAAAAGCACAGAAATATCTACCTTACAGTCATTATTTGATTTCTAGCCCAGATTTATATTGAGTCAAAGCTGTTACCGTCTGTTTACTATCTGGTGGCCAGTCTTAAGTGAATTGGTAATCTTAGTCCAGCTCATTCCTTGCTAACTCAGATCATGTTAAAAAAACAACTAAATTAGAAATAACTGAGACCAATGGTGGTCTAAATATCAACTTGAAAGATTGTTGGAATCCACTGTTAAATGAGCATGGCAGCTTACATATAACTTTTAAGGTTTCATACAATAGAAATGTCACAGAATTTCTGAGTGGTAATTTCAACATTGTTTTAGAAAATTAAAAAAGAAATAAATAAAAATGGTAACAAAGAGGCAACTTTAAAGTTTTATAAGACTAGTAATGAAGTGCTTATAGCCACTTAAATATGTACTTGTTCATTAAAGATTATGAAGTTATAAGTTCATTTGAACATATTAATCACAATTATAAGTGATAAACAATATGATTATATATATAATATACATAATAATATATACACATACACACACATACATATAAACATACACATGAAACAAATCTGTGAAATAATGCTGATATGTATTTCTCCTTACCCTCTGAGCACTATTGCATACTCTCAGTCGGTGATAGTACAATGGAATATCTCACTGGATAATATTGTCTAAGGAGTGTTTGGAACAGATGCTACCAGGCATCAACCAGATCATCCCTGAGGACTAAGAATTGCTAGGAATGCTGCTTAAGAAAGGCTTCAGCTCTCGGCCACTGGGCAACAGTCAAGTCAAATTCAATGACTGGCCAGACACAGGGATATGAACCCCTGGGTCCCTCACCCTTACGGAGTACAATTCTTAAAATGTGCTTCCCACTTCACAAGCTCTTTGTGGAACCAACAGAAGCCTCCATCAAGAGTTCATGACACAGATGTAGAGAACAAACTGATGGTTACCAAGGAAGGACAATGGGGTGGGATGGATTAAGGGGTTGGGACTGACATGTATACACTACTATGCATGAAATAGGTAATTAATGAAAAGCTCCTGTACAGCACAGGGACCTCTACTCAATGCTCTCTGGTGATCTAAATGGCAAAGAAATCCAAAAAGGAAAGGATATATGTATACTTATAGCTGATTCACTTCGTGGTACAGTAGAAACCAACCCAACATTGTAAAGCAATTATACTGCAAAAGAAAGACATATGTACCCCAGTGTTCACTGCAGCCCTATCTACAATAGCCAGAAGCAATCTAAATGTCCATCCACAGACATTTAGAAAAGATGGTGCCCATATACAATGGAATATGACTTAGCTTTTAAAAATAATGAAATTCGGTTATTTATAGAGATGTGAATGGACCTAGAGACTGTCATACAGAGGGAAGTCAGAAAAACTAGTATCATATATTAATGCATACTTGTGGGATCTAGAAAAACAGTACTGATGAACCTATTTGCAGGGCAGGAATAGAGAAGCAGGTGGACGTGGGGGAGAAGGGAAGGGAGGTGGGGATGAATTGGGAGAGTAGCATTGACATATATACAGTACCTTGTGTAAAACAGTTAGTGGGAAGCTTCTGTATAGCATAGGGAGTTCAGCTCAGCACTCTGTGTGTGACCTAGATGGGTGGGATGGAGGGTGGGAGGAAGATTCAAGAGGGAGGACATATATGTAAACATATAGCAGACTCACTTCCTTGTACAGCAGAAACTAACACAGCATTGTGAAGCAACTAGACCCCAATTAAAAAAAAAAAAAATACCAGGAGAGTTTTAAGAGGTTCCCGCCTTTAATAAATATACAAATCCACTGTGATTGAATCAGTTCAGTTCAGTTTAGTCACTCAGTCATGCCCAACTCTTTGTGACCCCATGTACTGCAGCGTTCCAGCCTTCCCTGTCCATCACCAACTCCTGGAGCTTTCTCAAACTCATGTCCATTGAGTTGGTGATGTGACTGAATAAAAGGCTCTATTATATTGACTTTAAAAATTACTAAAAAGAGTTCATGACAGAATTTTTCCCTTAGCTCACTTCCAATTCCATCTCTTCTCTACCCTGGTATTGATTGCAGAGGCATGCGTGCTTGCTAAGTCACTTCATTCGTGTTTGACTCTTTGCTACCCTAAAGGACTATAGCCAGCCAGGCTCCTCTGCCCATAGGATTC
>SJYW01010280.1:808380-819398 GCA_006410735.1 Raphicerus campestris
GAGAAGGGAAGGGAGGTGGGGATGAATTGGGAGAGTAGCATTGACATATATACAGTACCTTGTGTAAAACAGTTAGTGGGAAGCTTCTGTATAACATAGGGAGTTCAGCTCAGCACTCTGTGTGTGACCTAGATGGGTGGGATGGAGGGTGGGAGGGAGATTCAAGAGGGAGGACATATATGTAAACATATAGCAGACTCACTTCCTTGTACAGCAGAAACTAACACAGCATTGTGAAGCAACTAGACCCCAATTAAAAAAAAAAAAATACCAGGAGAGTTTTAAGAGGTTCCCGCCTTTAATAAATATACAAATCCACTGTGATTGAATCAGTTCAGTTCAGTTTAGTCACTCAGTCATGCCCAACTCTTTGTGACCCCATGTACTGCAGCGTTCTAGCCTTCCCTGTCCATCACCAACTCCTGGAGCTTTCTCAAACTCATGTCCATTGAGTTGGTGATGTGACTGAATAAAAGGCTCTATTATATTGACTTTAAAAATTACTAAAAAGAGTTCATGACAGAATTTTTCCCTTAGCTCACTTCCAATTCCATCTCTTCTCTACCCTGGTATTGATTGCAGAGGCATGCGTGCTTGCTAAGTCACTTCATTCATGTTTGACTCTTTGCTACCCTAAAGGACTATAGCCAGCCAGGCTCCTCTGCCCATAGGATTCTCCAAGCAAGAATACAGGAATGGGTTGCCATGCACTTCTCCAGGGGATCTTCCCAACACAGGGATCAAAGCTGTGTTTCTTAGGTCTCCTGCATTGGCAAGTAGGTTCTTTACCACTAGCACCACCTGGGAAGCCCACAGAAACATCTCCTAATAAATCACTTACACACTGGTCTCAGAGTCTGCTTCCTGTGGAAGCTGCAAGTGTTGTGACACATTCTGCCAATAATCTTCCCTTCTTAGTGCTCTCTGGCACCAGATGAGTTCACCATGGTTTGTCTATGTCTTCATTCAAGCCATTTATTGATATAGTTCCTAGAGAATTATTTAGATGCATGACAAAAATTGTTCAACTAGTAACAGAGACCCACAGAATAAAACGTATCACAGTGGACTGAAAATTGAGTTTCTGGAGTTTAGAATCCTTCAATAAAAATTAAGTAAACAGTGAGTAATGAAAAACAGGCAGCTAGAGATTTGTGGGAGCCCTTTGACATTCTGAAGAACACTGTGAACATCAAGGCAGCTTGAAATGAGTAGAAATTCCAGCAGGAATTCAGAGCTTCAGGTGTTTCAAAGAGAACAAAAAAAGGGAGATCAATGAGCGATGCTTGGAGAGGATCACAACAGGACTACACTGACTTTACCCCAAATTGTACTGATTCAGTCTTTGCTCCCATATTCCTAGGACTGGATCACCCACTTGAAAGAATATTTGACTATGTTGAACAGCAATGAAAAAAAAGAGCTCAAAATTCTGGACACAGTGATCAATATGATAAAACATTTACCCTCATGAAATTCAGCAAGTTTCAAAGGAAGTCATTTCAAGACTAACACATAATAACTTTTCTAACAGTTATCTCATCTTAAATATATATATTCCTATTTTTTATAGTTTCAATATGATAAAAATAAATAGATTAAAACTCTTGGTATAACACAATCCACTCAATTTATGAAGCTCTCTCTTCACTAATGATGGAATTAAATGATGCCAAATTACTGGAAATGTGTTCTTCCAAAAGCACCATCTGGATTCTTGATAGAGTATTGGCAGCTGGAATCTTAGTTCTTAAATTTAACAGTACTCTTGGGCCTCTAATTTGGCTAGTCCATTATAAGCTAGGTTAACTAACAAAGGGTCACTCTGCTTTGGTTATGTAACATTCTTTTCTCTTTCACTTTTAAAAAACAATGTTAATTTCAAAATGCAAGAGATGAAATTCTCAGCCATTCATTGTATTATATTCAACACTGTTGGTCCCTAAATACTTTCATAGAGAAAAAGGATATGAATTATTATTAATTCATTCAACTTTATTCATTTATGTAAGCTTCTAAACCCATGAGATCTGAGAACACTTTCTTTCATTCAATATTGTAAGACCAGCCCTTAGGAAGGAGAAGGGAATGGCAACCCACTACAGTATTCTTGCCTAGAGAATCCTGTGGACAGAGGAGCCCGGTGGACTGCTGTCCATAAGGTTGCACAGAGTCAGACATGACTGAAGCAACTTAGTATGCATGCATGCATTGGAGAAGTCAATGGCAAACCACTCTGGTACTCTTGCCTGGAGAATCCCAGGGACAGAGGAGCCCGGTGGGCTGCTGTCTATGGGGTCGCACAGAGTCAGACAAAACTGAAGTCACTTAGCAGCATCAGCCCTTAGGATAGTGCCTGTAACTTATTAAGAATTCATGTATTATTGAATATAAAAACATATATCCCCAAATGAATGCATGGATAAGTGCATGAACTAATTCTTCTTTTACCTCCCAGAATGGGCCTGAGTTACTTGTGCATCAGATACATTTTTTCAATTAACTAAATAATTTCAAAAGTAAACATGAGCTAAAACTTAATCAATCATACCAAAGCAAAACTTGTCCCCTAAGTATAAAGAAATAGCTTCAGCCAAGAGTTGACCTGAAAAAGATTTCATTGATTGCATCATAAATACACAGATTTTCATCTTGTACTGCCTGAAAAGATTCTAGTTTCAGTTTAAACTAATTTAGAAAAATCCTAACCATTCACAGTAATGTCTTCACAAGTTTTATTTATACAACAGAGGTTTTCTTCTACACAGTTGGAGGGAAAAAAAGCTAAATCAAATATAATTTGACTTTTCTCTAAGGGAGAGGGAATTTTTAGCTGAGCAAATCATCCTAGGTAGAGATTTCTTGAGTATTTTATACGACTAGTTAACAAATCAAGGTCCAAAAAATTATCTGGGCAAAATAAGAGAACAGAATTTCCAGACCTTGCACAAATTATGTTTCCTAACTTACAAAGTCAAGACAGAAACGGCATTTACAGGGACAGTTCACTGTTGATACAAGCCCTTAAGGAAATAACTTAAGAACGAACTGTCATTGTTTGCAGATTACATGATACTGTACTTAGAAAATTGTGAAGATCCTATCAAAAACCTACTAAAGCATATTAATGAATTCAGTAAAGTTGCAGGATACAAAATCAATACAGAAATTTCCTGCATTTCTGTACACTAGCACAGAAAGATTAGAAAGAGAAATTAAGAAAACAATCCCTTTTTATCACTGCATCAAAATGAGTAAAATACCTAGGCCTCTATCTGCCTAAGAAGACAAAAGACCTCTGCTCTGAAAACTATCAGATGCTGATGAAAGAAATCATGAAGACACAAACAGATGGAAAGAAACACTATGTTCTTGGATTGGAAGTGTCAACATTGTCAAAATGACTAGATGACCCACGGCCATTTACAGATTTAAATTACCAATACCATTTTTTTTTTTCACAGAACTAGAACAAAATTTAAAAATCTGTATGGAGTTACAAAAGTCCCCAGAAAGCAATCTTGAAGAAGAAAAATGGAGCTGGAGGAATCAAACTCCCACACTTCAGATAATACTAAAAAGCTACAGTCATCAAAAGATTATGGTACTGGGACAAAAACAGAAATATAGAGCAATGGGACAGAACAGAAAATCTAGAAATAAAGCACACAGCCATAGCTAATTAATCTATGACAAAGGAGACAACACTATACAATGGAGAAAATAGAGTTTCTTCAGGAAATGTTGCAGGGAAAATCAGACAGCTGCATAATACTGTGAAAGAATGAAATTAGAACATTCTTTAATACCATATACAAAAAATAAACTCAAAATGGATTAAAGACCTAGATGTAAGACTTGATGCTATAAAACTCTTAATGCAAAATACAGGCAGAACCCTTTGACATAAATTGCAGAATATCTTTCTCTGCCTCCTGGAGTACTGGAAATAAAAACAAAATCAAATGGAACCTAATTAAAATCAAAATCTTTTGGACAATAAAGAAAACATTAACAAAAAAAAAGACAACCCACAGAATGGGAGAAAATATTTGCAAACAGTGTAATGGACAAAGGATTAATCTTCAAAATTTACAAATAGCTCATGTAGACTGAAGCGAGTTAGCAGCAGCATGTAGCCCTATAGCAAAACAAACAACCCAATCAAAAATGGTCAGAAAAAATAAGCAGATATTTTTCCAAAGAAGACATACAGATGGCCAAGAGGCACATGAACAGATGATCAACATTGCTAATTATTAGGAAAAGGAAATAAAAACTACAATTAGCTAACACTTCACATCAGAGTGGCCATAATTAAAAAGTTGAAGGACAATAAATTCTAGAGAGAAAGTAGAAAAAGGAAACCCTTCGGCACTGTTAGTGGGATGTAAATTTATACAGCCAGTATGGAGAAGAGTGTGCATGCATGCTGTCAAGTTGCGTCAGTCGTGTCTAACTCTTTGTGACCTTACTGTTCATAGCCTGCCAGGTCCTCTGTCCATGGAATTCTCCAGGCAAGAACACCAGAGTGTGCTGCCATGTTCTCCTCCAGGAGATGCTCCCAATCCAGGGATCAAATCTGTGTCTCTTATGTCTCCTGCATTAGCAGATGGCTTCTTTTCCCCTAGCACTAGGTGGGAAGCCCAGAGTATGGAGTCTCCTTAAAAAGCTAAAGCCAGATCTACCGTATGTTCCAGAAATCTTACTGCTTAACATATACCCAGAGAAAACCATAATTCAAAAAGATACATGCAAGCTCAATGTTTGCTGCAGAACTGTTTACATTAGTCAAGACACGGAAGCAACTTAAGTGTCCATCAACAAAGGAATGGATAAAGATGTGGTATGTATATCCAGTGGAATACTACTCAGTCATTAAAAAAGAATGAAACAGTGCCATTTGCAGCAACAGGGATGGACATGGAGATTTCCATACTAAAGGAAGTAAGCCAAACAGAAGAAAACAAGAATCATATATCGCTTTTATGTGGAATCAAAAAAAAAAAAAACCAAAGGTACAGATGAACTGATTGACAAAATAGAAACAGGCTCACCGACTTAAGAAAATAAACATGATTACCAAAGGGGAAAGGTAGTGCCAAGGGATAAATTGGGAATTTGGGATTGATATCTACACAGTTATATATTTAGAATAGATAACCAACAAGGACCTATTTTATAGCACATGGAACTCAACTTAAAATTATTTAATAACCTAAATGGGAAAAATAATTTGAAAAAGAATAGATACACATATAACTGAATCACTTTACTGTATACCTGAGACTCACACAACATTGTTAGCCAACTATACTCCAATATAAAAGGAAATTACAAAAAAAAAATCTTTAAGAGGCTAGCACTCAAGATTAGAAGCTCCACTTCTTTTTTTCAATAATTCAAGAGTATATCTAGCTCTTAGAAATCTATTTAAAATAACTTCAAAAGATATATCCATAAATCATAATGTCAACTAGTTATATTGCACTCAGTGCTGATCATGTCCATTAAATATACATTTATACTGTGCTGCTGTAAAATGAAAGCCAGAATATGGGAGTTGAGGTAGTACTCGTCTAGTTTGTCCATGGCAGGAGAAAAGAAGAGCTGGCTTTCCTTGGCTCCAAAAGGAAGACACACCTCCCTGGTGGCTATTATTTTCCTCTCTTGCTGTTTCTCAAGGCAAGGCTGGAAACAGCTTTCAATTCCAGCTCTGTTTAAGGATTTTGGCAGGTTTCCCCACCCCTCTCTTTTTTAATGTTAAGCAATTAATTAGCATTAATTAGAATCAATACCTTACTGGAGACTATTAGTTTTGCATTCATTGTCTTAAAAGTCTAGAGTTATAAGGAACTAATTTTTTCTTATATTTTTTTATTGATTTCTTTCTTAGGTGACAAATTTACTTTGAAATTCTAAGCTACTATTTTAGTTGTAAATTTCTCAGGGTACATTTAGAACAATTTTGGCCTATGTACAGGCCTCCATTTGAAACTATAGGTTTTCTCTATCAGATGGATAACTTGTGACAACCTACTGGATAGCTCAGGAAATGCTACTCAGTGTTCTGTGGTGACCTAAAGGGGAAGGACATCCAAGGAAGAGGGCATATATGCATACGTGTGGCTGATTCACTTTCCTGTACAGCAGAAATTAGCATAGCATTGTAAAGCAACTATATTCCAATAAAAATAAAAAATAAAACTATAGGTTTTCTACAGCTACATGTACCCTCATCAAGCAAGAAGAGTTTATGCTTTTGTTCCAAGTCTGAAATACTGTATTTTTACATGTCTTACAGCACTGACCTTGTTCTTATCCTAGTATCAGTTCAGTTCAATCGCTCAGTCACGTCTGATTCTTTGTGACGCCATGAATCACAGCATGCCAGGCCTCCCTGTTCATCACCAACTCCCGGAATCTACCCAAACACATGTCCATCAAGTCTGTGATGCCACCCAACCATCTCATCCTCTGTCGTGCCCTTCTCCTCCTGCCCTCAATCTTTCCTAGCATCAGGGGCTTTGCAAATGAGTCAGTTCTCCACATCAGATGGCCAAATTATTGGAGTTTCAGCTTTAACATCAGTCCTTCCAATGAAAACCCAGGACTGATCTCCTTTAAGATGACTGGTTGGATTTCCTTGCAGTCCAAGGGACTCTCAAGAGTCTTCTCCATCACCACAGTAAAGCATCAGTGCTTTAGCTCTCAGTTTTCTTTATAGTCCAACTCTCACATCCATACATGACCACTGTCCTAGTATGGCTCCTTGTTATTTTCAGACTAATTCTAACATTTCTATTAGACTGTAGTTTCTTGTAGGTGGGAACATTGTTTCATTACATTATGCACTGCAACACTAAACAGAAGATCTGAACTACCTAGCAGTATCAACAAGATGTAGAATGGAATGATTTCACCAAAACAATCTATTACTTCTATGCATAGAGGCTGCATAGAAGAGGAGGATCTTTACTAACTTGCAAATTTCTAAATCCAAATAAAATATGTATTTGTTTGTACATATCTTATGATTCTACATGGAAAACATATTCATTCATTGTAAATGAAATCTTATAGCAAACTATGCTAACCAATGTCTAGGAAAATGATACCTGACAGTGCTCTCTCACAAGGTACAGACTGCATTTGACTCTATTACCTGGGATTAAATGTTCCATAATATATATCATATCTATCATTCAGGAATTTGTCATATTATTATGCAAATATATTGATTCTTATATTTAAATGAACCAATGAATAGAGATTCTGAATGGAAGATGGAGAAAAATAAACATAACTTTGTCAGTAGATTTTTTGCCAAGACTTCTTTTCTGATCCCAGATATACAAGTGCAGAGAAACAAATGTTCTATTTTCTTGCAAAGAAAGAGTTAACTGAAATTCTTCACCACTTGCTAAAAAGAACAAGCAGCAGGTCAAGGAGAACTCTCCATAACAGGCAACCAAATACAAGTCAGAGATGCAATTAAGAGCATTGAAATTTCAAAGGAACTGTGTGTATCTTAAATAAACAAATCAATAAGTTGTACTTATTCTCTGAGTTTGAATTGATTCTAACTGAGATAAAATGATCTAAGATACTAAATTGCTTAACGATATGTTTTAAATCATTTTATTTCTCTAGTTAAAACTGCACTACAGCTCTATATAAAATCTTTGTAATATTTTTATAACAGAAAGCTCAGTACATATTGTATTAACTAGTGAACTATCAATAATATTTAGTTTTTAACTCAGACTGAAAGCCTCACAGATTATGAAAATCATAACAAAGTCCTAAATGTGCTTGCACTTTAAGGATTTTACTCTAAAAGAACTAAATAATTAGCATTTATACCATCTTTAGTCCATAAATGACCTACACTCTCAAAGTACAGATTTTACAATAATTTTCTCAGATGCAGTTCAATAGTATTCTTGATATTTGAAAGTATAGCTAGTAGTACTTCTGGAATTTGCCAGTTTCTGGTTTTATTGTTTGTAATTATGTTTGGTACTTAATCATATATTTGTTAGATATTCTTGTTAAAGGAGATACTTTTCTGTTAACTTCCATGTTAAACATGAAAAAGAAACTGTGTAATAAAATAAACAGATATAAAGCAATCTTTTCAAAAATTTATATTTTTAAATTAAAAAGTAAAAAGCTTACTTACCATCACTATAATTACATAAGGCATAGTTAACCTCTTGTAATTTTATCTAAGAGTCCCTTCTTAACTTCATATTGATTTTCTACAGAGCACAGGAAAATGGAAGCTTGAAGAAAAAAACCTATTGAGTTCCAGTAATAGTGAAATTGAAACAAATATATCCATTAATGTGAATTCCTTTGTAAGGAAATTTGGATTTAAGTCTAGAAAGATTTAGATTGTTAACAACATCAATAAAATAGACATATAAAGTCAGGTGAAAAAAGTGTCTCTGATTAAAACATTGTTGTTGTTATTCAATTGCCAAGTCATGTCGGACTGCAACCTTGTGAACAGCAGCATGCCAAGCTTCCCTGTCCTTCGGCATCTCCATGAGTTTGCTCAAATCCATGACTAAGGCTCACACCAGGAACTCCTTATTGCCAAATTCAGACTTAATTTGAACAAAGTGGGGAAAACCACTAGACCATTCAGATATGACCTAAATCAAATCCCTTATGATTATACAGTGGAACTGAGAAATAGATTTCAGGGACTAGACCTGATAGACACAGTGCTTTATGAACTATGGACAGAGGTTCATGACATTGTACAGGAGAGAGGGATCAAGACCATCCCCAAGAAAAAGAAATGCAAAAAGGCAAAATGGCTGTCTGAGGAAGGCTTACAAATAGCTGTTAAAAGAAGAAAAGCAAAAAGCAAAGGAGAAAAGAAAGATATTAGCATCTGAATGCAGAGTTCCAAAGAATAGCAAGGAGAGATAAGAAAGCCTTCCTCAGCGATCAATGAAAAGAAATAGAGGAAAACAATAGAATGGGAAAGACTAGATATTTCTTCAAGAAAATTAGAGATACCAAGGGAATATTTCATGCAAAGATGGGATCAATAAAGGACAGAAATAGCAGGGACCTAACAGAAGCAGAAGATATTAAGAAGAAGTGGCAAGAATACATAGAAGAACTGTACAAAAAAGATCTTCATGACCCAGATAATGACAATGATGTGATCACTCACCTAGAGCCAGACATCTTGGAATGTGAAGTCAAGTGGGTCTTAGGAAGAATCACTATGAAGAAAGCTAGTGGAGGTGAGGGAATTCCAGTTGAGCTATTTCAAATCCTGAAAGNGACAATGATGTGATCACTCACCTAGAGCCAGACATCTTGGAATGTGAAGTCAAGTGGGTCTTAGGAAGAATCACTATGAAGAAAGCTAGTGGAGGTGAGGGAATTCCAGTTGAGCTATTTCAAATCCTGAAAGGTGATACTGTGAAAGTGCTGCACTCAATATGGCAGCAAACTTGGAAAACTCAGCAGTGACCACAGGACTGGAAAATGTCAGTTTTCATTCCAATCCCCAAAAAAGGCAATGCTAAAGAATATTCAAACTACCACACAATTGCACTCATCTCACAGGCTGGTAAAGTAATGCTTAAAATTCTCAAAGCCAGGCTTCAGCATTACGTGAACCGTGAACTTCCAGATATTCAAGCTGGTTTTAGAAAAGGCAGAGGACCCAGAGATCAACATTCAGAAAACTTAGATCATGGCATCTGGTCCCATCACTTCGTGGCCAACAGATGGGGAAACAGTGGAAACAGTGGCTGACTTTATTTTGGGGGGCTCCAAAATCATAACAGCCAGTGATTACAGCCATGTAATTAAAAGACACTTACTCCTTGGAAGGAAAGTTATGACCAACCTAGTCAGCATATTAAAAAGCAGAGACTTTACTTTGTCAGCCAAGGTCTATCTAGTCAAGGCTATGGTTTTTCCAGTAGTCATGTATGGATGCGAGAGGTGGACTATAAAGAAAGCTGAGTGCCGAAAAGTTGATGATTTTGAACTGTGGTGTTGGAGAAGACCCCCTTGGACTGTGGTGTTAGAGAAGAGTCCCTTGGACTGCAGAAGATCCAGCCAGTCCATCGTAAAGGAGATCAGTCCTCGTGTTCATTGAAAGGATTGATGTTGAAGCTGAAGCTCCAATACTTTGGTCACCTGATGTGGAGAGCTGACTCATTTGAAAAGACCCTGATGCTGGGAAAGACTGAGGGCAGGAGGAGAAGCAGACGACAGAGGATGAGATGGTTGGATGGCATCACAGACTCAATGGGCATGAGTTTGGGTGGACTCAGGAGTTGGTGATGGACAGGGGGGCCTGGCATGCTGTGGTTCATGGGGTTGCAAAGAGTTGGACACAACTGAGTGACTGAACTAAACTGATGTTAACATTTAAAATATATAATGCTGATAAAACTTGAGTAATACTTAAATTATACTTTCTCATTGTACAGTAGATATTACCTATGTAATATATGTGTGCCCTGATGTTTCTTTTTTATACTTTATATTATAGCAATTTTCCATCACATAGAAGGAAGAACAAATAATATAGTTAACATTTATATACCTATAATCTAGATTGGGCAACAGTGATAATTTATTACACTTATTCCTCTATGTTTTATGAAATATTTTTAAACATTTTACATATACTACAATATTTCATTCCTAAATATTTTAACATATAACACAAAAATATTATTCTACATGGCCAAACTATAATTTTTACTACCAACAAGATTAAAAATAGTTCCTTACTATCATAAATACTCAATTAAAATTAAAATTTCCCAAACTTCCGTTATAGTCTTTTATAGCTGTTTTGTTCCAGTTGTGATCAAATAAAACCATAAATTTAATGTACAGTAATTTTTATATCTCTTAAATTTTAATAATCGCTTTTCTGCACTGCCAGCTCTCACTCCAGAAAGCTGGCAAGTTGTCCTTTAGAAGGACAACTACCTGGATTCATCAGGTAGTTTACTCATGTTATA
>SJYW01010281.1:0-10223 GCA_006410735.1 Raphicerus campestris
ATTGCCTTTCTTTGGGATTGGAATGAAAACTGACCTTTTCCAGTCCTGTCGCCACTGCTGAGTTTTCCAAATTTGCTGGAATATTGAGTGTAGCACTTTCACAGCATCATCTTTTAGAATTTGAAATTGCTCAGCTGGAATTCCATCACCACTGCTTTGAGTGAAAAGCCAGTATTGGGCTATGATTTCAGTTTAGAGAGTTATAATCAGCCGTTTTCAAAAAATGAAAGAGAATGAAATAGGAAATACGAGAGTGCATTGCCCCTCATGGTAGTAACTTTTGTATCTTTTTTTCCATTTCATACAAACACACTCACATACATATATTTGTGTATTAACTCACAACAGAAGATATTTTTCAAATTATGGATTTTAGACAGAAATATTTTGCAGACTCTGGAGTAGAAAGTATCATCCCCTGTCTTCCCTGTGGCCCTGGTCCTCAGGCACTCAGAAGATCATTGCTTGACAGCTTGTGTTGGGAGGCCTAGCATCAAGAGGGCAGAGCTCAGGGTCCTGAGGCCCCAGGAAGATGATTTGATCTCTGTGTATCCTAGATCAAACCCCCTCATCCCAGCACTAATTTCCAGGGCCATGTTGAAAATTGAGCCCCCCAGAATGTCCCTTATTCATTTTAACTAGCTCTAATTATAACCTTAAGGCACTATAGTCTGCCTAGTAATGCTGGCTTTGCCACTAGCTCACCATATGCCCCTGGGTAGGAGATGGTAGGGCTCTGGGTTATTGTGGTCTCATGTATAAAATGGGGGGTGAATATAGTTGTCATATATACTTCATGGTTATTTTGAGGCACCAGTAAAGTCACAAATACTTGCACTCTTGAAGATCATGGAGAACTATGTAGAGGGAAGTCTGCAACACACACTCAGGATCCGTGATAAATCCCAGAGGCATCTAGTGGTAACCTCAGATGTTTTCTTGCAGAGAAAGTGCTGCAGTTTTCTGGGTTATGACATATGACCCTATTTGAGTGGGTCCAGAGGGCCCTTTAATAAGACAGACAAAGGTTGCACTGGAACCTAGCTAAGCTCTGTCCTGGGGGACTTGGGAAGGAAGAGTGCATCCTCAGGCCAAAGGGATACTGATACCTCTGATGTCCATGGTCAGAGGCAGAATTTGGGTCAGTTTTGTTCTGGCTAGTGGTTTCCATTAGTGTGTTTAGTTTGGCCTACATATCATAATGGATGACATTTAAAAATCAGACATTTTGCATCCAAGTCTAAATTTCCAGCCTGTCTTAAAAAGTCACAAGTCCCCCTAAACTCCTTTGTCACAGCATTGGCAGGCACTGAACACCACTGCCCTGCTGGACAGACCTACCACCCTCCTTGCTGGTCACTGAGCACATTTTATATGCCCTTGTTTCTTCTAAAAGTGGAACGATGAAAGGTCTGAGAAAGTTGTATGTTTCAGCAAAGAGCTCTAATCATACTTTGTGCAGGATATTCTGCTTTCCTCCCATGCTGACCTCCTGACTCTTGCAGGAGGCTGGCTATGTTTGGACCCCAAAGCCAAAGGAAGACATATAGAAAGAGAAAGAGGGTGACATGACAGCTTTTAAAAATGTCAGTCTAGGGCAAAATAGTCAAGATGCGGAAAAGAGGAGAATGGGAGATGAGGAGCTTCCCATCAATCAGATACCCTGGCAAACCCCAGATGTATACAGCAGGTGCTATGGCGTCTCCAATGAGATGGACAAGTCTGGAGATGAGGGAGTTCTCTGATTGGCATGGTTGCCAGAACCAGCCTACCTATAAGGACACTTTTGTGGAGGGAGGAGACTCACCTGGGAATCATAAAATAGGAAAACTCAGGCTTTAGAGTCAAGCAGACCTGGTTTCAGATCTTGGCTTTGATACTCACACCCCAGTCATCTTCAAGGTTTGACATCGCAGTTTTCTCATCTGTCAGATGGAGATTGGTTGGCAGGTTTATTAAATATGTATGAGAGGTACCAGGCTTCACCTTGCTTGCTTGCTAAGTCACTTCAGTCATGTCCGACTCTATGTGACCCCATAGACAGCAGCCCACCTGGCTCCCCATCCCTGGGATTCTCCAGGCAAGAACGCTGGAGTGGGTTGCCATTTCCTTCTCCAATGCACAAAAATGAAAAGTGAAAGTCAAGTCACTCAGTCGTGTTCGACTCTTAGTGACCCCATGGACTGCAGCCTACCAGGCTCCTCTATCCATGGGATTTTCCAGGCAAGAGTACTGGAGTGGGGTGCCATTGCCTTCTCCGAGGTGCAGTAAATCAGGAGTGAGCAAAAGTGTTAAGGCCCCTGCTTTCATGATGCTCACATATTAGTGCAAGAAAAGAGACAATAAGCAGGTAATTAATTATCTAGTGGTGATAACTGTGGATTGGTTGCTTACACCTTGGCTCATTTCCAGAAAAGTTTGGAGAAAATAAAAACATCTGGGGACATATGACATTTGATAATATATGTAAAGTGCTTATTGCGGTGCCTGAATGTAGTTGTTATTTCACATATTCTTAAGGAGCCCCTATTCTGTGTGAGGCCCTGTCTCAGGGCCCCTATACACATGTGATTCCCATCCAGGGGTACTGAAAAACTGGTGCCCTCTGACCTTCGATGTTAGCTTTCTTGATACCCATCACTGAAGGAGAGGCTCCAGGAATCTTCACAGGTGGAGAGATCACTGAGCAGGACAAGAAGGGGTTCATCATTACCGACTCTGAGTGCAAGTTCCCCCTGTGCCGCTTACGACTGCGAGGCCATGGAGCCCTCAGTCTGCAGAGCCTGAGGACTGTCATCCACAGCGCTGCAGGGTGAAGCGAGGCCCAGGATGGACCCCGGACTCGCCTTTCCCTCCTCGGTCCACAGCTCATGCCCTTTCTTCGATTTCTCGGGCTCCAGATCATTCGGCCCTGAGCGAGGCGAGGACCCTGTTCGTGGATGTGGAGGAGCGNTGACTCTGAGTGCAAGTTCCCCCTGTGCCGCTCACGACTGCGAGGCCATGGAGCCCTCAGTCTGCCATCCACAGCGCTGCAGGGTGAAGCGAGGCCCAGAATGGACCCCGGACTCGCCTTTCCCTCCTCGGTCCACAGCTCGTGCCCTTTCTTCGATTTCTCGGGCTCCAGATCATTCGGCCCTGAGCGAGGCGAGGACCCTGTTCGTGGATGTGGAGGAGCGCGGGCCGGAGGCCATGGACGTGAAGGAGAGGAAGCCATACCGCTCGCTGACCCGGCGCCGCGACGCCGAGCGCCGCTACACCAGCTCGTCGGCCGACAGCGAAGAGGGAAAGGCGCCACAGAAGTCCTACAGCTCCAGCGAGACCCTCAAGGCCTACGACCAGGACGCGCGCCTCACCTACGGCAGCCGCGTCAAGGACCTGGTACCGCAGGAGGCCGAGGAGTTCTGCCGCGCAGGTGAGGGCGGCCGGGTAGGGGGTTAGGATGCACCTGCGCACAGGTGTGCCCCGGGGGAGGCGGGGAGGGGCCAAGTGGCCCGGCTGGGGGGCGCGCATGCGCACAGGTGTGCCCTGGGCCGGCGGCGCACGTGGTTTACACTGGGGCTGCAGGTGAGCTGACAGGCGAGCCCAGCGGGGTGGAGCGCTCCCCATCAACGCCAACTCTCCGCTATTTGGGCCACCTGGCTCTGGTCAGAGCCTCGGCTGTAGTCCGCTCTTGGTTCATTCATTTGCCTGCTCACCCCTCTTGTGGGCGTAATGAGATGGTTAGGTGCTGGCTCCGTGTCGGCCCCTGCCTGGGGTTGAGTTCTGAGCAGTTTCCGGCTCTCCTCCAAGCCTCTCCGGTGAGAGGCTGTGAGCACTCTTTTCTACCCGGATTCGTCTCGAGGATTCATGAGAGGACGCGTTTAGGAGGTAAGTGGGATAGCACCGAGTGCTGAGTAAGCCCTAGTTATTGGTTTTGTTGTTTGTTCTATATGTATTCATTTAGCGAACATATCTTAGCAGCTTCTCTGCATTAAGAACTGCCCTGACCTTGAGGCTATGAGTAGCTCAGTGGGCTTCCCTCAAAGCTCAGTTGGTAAAGAATTCGCCTGCAGTGCGGCAGACCTGGCTTCTATCCCTGGGTTGGGAAGATGCCCTGGAGAAGGGAAAGTCTACCCACTCCAGTATTCATAGTCCAGGGGGTCGCAAAGAGTCAGACAGGACTGAGCGACTTACACTGACCTTGAGAGGAAGATGCTGGTGATCCGAGACCTAAGAATTTAGAAGTCTGGGGGGATATCTTGGTGCCTGACTCCTTCTCCTTCAATCCCTACACACCACAGTCATGAAAGCCTAGCCATCCAACTCCAGACTACCTTTCAAATCCATCCCTCTTCTCTATCCCATCAGCCACTGTCATCTCTCTTGGGGGTTGACTTTACTCAGTGCTGCCGCCTTTGGGCCGTGCTCAGCCCTGCAGCTAGAGCGAAGGAGAGCCTGACTCCCCATTGTCCTCACCTACCGTGAGTTCCTCAACACCAGGGTGCTTTCCCCAAGTCTTTGTCTTTCTGGGCTGTTTTATCCCCTGCCTTTCCACACCCCACCACCTACATCCAGCCCTGCAGGGCTGCTCGTTATTCCTACCCCAGCTGTGATATAAGTGGCCTACCCTGGTGCCTCAGTGATTCCTGTTTTTCTGCCTGCAGAGCCTCTTCAAGGCCGGGTAGGCCCCTACAAGTCCCTGACAGTTCACATGGCCCTCCCTGATTCTGCCCTGCCCACTCCCCTTCCATGGACAAGGTTAGCAGGGNCTCTCCGCTATTTGGGCCACCTGGCTCTGGTCAGAGCCTCGGCTGTAGTCCGCTCTTGGGTCATTCATTTGCCTGCTCACCCCTCTTGTGGGCGTAATGAGATGGTTAGGTGCTGGCTCCGTGTCGGCCCCTGCCTGGGGTTGCGTTCTGAGCAGTTTCCGGCTCTCCTCCAAGCCTCTCCGGTGAGAGGCTGTGAGCACTCTTTTCTACCCGGATTCATCTCGAGGATTCATGAGAGGACGCGTTTAGGAGGTAAGTGGGATAGCACCGAGTGCTGAGTAAGCCCTAGTTATTGGTTTTGTTGTTTGTTCTATATGTATTCATTTAGCGAACATATCTTAGCAGCTTCTCTGCATTAAGAACTGCCCTGACCTTGAGGCTATGAGTAGCTCAGTGGGCTTCCCTCAAAGCTCAGTTGGTAAAGAATTCGCCTGCAGTGCGGCAGACCTGGCTTCTATCCCTGGGTTGGGAAGATGCCCTGGAGAAGGGAAAGTCTACCCACTCCAGTATTCTGGCCTGGAGAATTCCATGGGCTGTATAGTCCAGGGGGTCGCAAAGAGTCAGACAGGACTGAGCGACTTACACTGACCTTGAGAGGAAGATGCTGGTGATCCGAGACCTAAGAATTTAGAAGTCTGGGGGGATATCTTGGTGCCTGACTCCCTCTCCTTCTATCCCTACACACCACAGTCATGAAAGCCTAGCCATCCAACTCCAGACTACCTTTCAAATCCATCCCTCTTCCTATCCCATCAGCCACTGTCATCTCTCTTGGGCGTTGACTTTACTCAGTGCTGCCGCCTTTGGGCCGTGCTCAGCCCTGCAGCTAGAGCGAAGGAGAGCCTGACTCCCCATTGTCCTCACCTACCGTGAGGTCCTCAACACCAGGGTGCTTTCCCCAAGTCTTTGTCTTTCTGGGCTGTTTTATCCCCTGCCTTTCCACACCCCACCACCTACATCCAGCCCTGCAGGGCTGCTCGTTATTCCTACCCCAGCTGTGATATAAGTGGCCTACCCTGGTGCCTCAGTGATTCCTGTTTTTCTGCCTGCAGAGCCTCTTCAAGGCTGGGTAGGCCCCTACAAGTCCCTGACAGTTCACATGGCCCTCCCTGATTCTGCCCTGCCCACTCCCCTTCCATGGACAAGGTTAGCAGGGGGCTGTGCCATGTAATTTATATGCATTCTGATGTTGTTAGTTAACCTTTAAAACAACCTCAATGATTCATTTGCACAAGATCACAGAGACAAGAGGAGCTGGACACACCCACACACCCACACACCCACAGCCACACACACCCCCACCCATAGAGCCTGACAGCCTAGCTGGCCTCTCCCCCAGGTTTCCATCCACGTGGAAAGCTGACCTGTTAGCAAGACTGCCTCTGGTGCTTTAAAGGCAAAGGGTCTTCAGCTCTTTCCCATTTGTGGTTAACAGCTCAGACTCTGACATCAGACAGATGTCAGACAGGTTTGAGTTGTGACTCTGCCATTTTTATTATCCTAAGTGTCTTCACCTGCATGGTGCGGTCACAGTGATGCTTCCTAATTATAGAGTGGTGGGGAGAATGAGGAGGACTGTCGATGGAGCACGTGGCACTTGCGTAAAGCAGATGCTTCAGAAACGCTGCCTGCTTCTAGTTGCCACCTCTGGGTCTCAGTGAGGGGAAGCGACCAGTGGTGCCAGCGCTCTTCTCCAGCTCTGTGCTGCCATGCTTGATGGAGCTCAGTGAGCCCTGCCGGGACCAGCAGGAGCCGCTCTCGTCTTCACAAATAACAGAGAGCGTTCTCAACTCATAAGCAGGCATGGGCACTGCAGCCTGCAAAGCTCTCTTCCTCCCTTTGCTCCCTGTGAAAGTCACTCAGTCGTGTCCGACTCTTTGTGACCCCTTGGACTATATACTTCATGGAATTCTCCAGGCCACAATACTGGAATAGGTAGCGTTTCCCTTCTCTAGGGCATCTTCCCATCCCAGGGATTGAAACCAGGTCTCCTGCATTGCAGGCGGATTAGCATCAAAAGTCCTATGATGTTAGCTAAGTTCTCTCCTCCCACCTTTATCCACCCCCCAGAGTGCTTGCTGCCAAAGTGTTTGTCTGATTATTTAACTTTTGCTGAGCTACTCTGTGCCAGACTGGACACAGAACTGACCAAGACCCTGGGCAGTGGCGGGGGGAAGGCACAGGAACTCTTGGTAAGAGTGAGGCCCACGACTGGGAGAGGAGGCCATCTCTGCTGGCTCCCCTCCTGCCTCGGAGGCAGTTCCTTCTCCCTTCCTTTGCCAGCTTGACCTCTTCAGGACTGCTCCGGAATGTCGCACCCTTCAAGGCACGTACAACCTCTCCTTGTCTCTTCTTACTCCACTCTTCACATTTACTCTGATCCACGAACCTGTCCTTTGAACTCCCACCCTCTGTGCCCCCAGAACTCTTTCCCTGCATCCTCCCATACTTAGGGCTTTAACCCTTCATATGGTTTGGGTTGTATCTCGCCTACTGACTGTGAGCTCTGTGAAGTCAGGAACCATGCCCTGTTCATTGCTGTACATCAGGAAAGACCCAGGGCTGGCTTGGTTGGGTGAAATGTGGTACTCCGTGATTGCAAGTCCATTTGCCACGTCAGTGGTTTAACTGGTGTATGGTTCTCAGTTCTCATCCACCTGTCCTTCCCCATCTCCCAAAACACTCATGAGAATGTTAGAGATCAGGAAGAAGCTGTGCCTGATGGGCACTGCAGAATGTGGAGGCTCCTTCCCATGGAAGCTCGTATCCCGTTTGTCCCGCAGACACTGAGCCCTGAATGAGCTGCCCTCATCCATGTCTTCCTGGCCACTGTCTCGGGCATCTTCAGGCTTTCCCAGGGCTCAAGAGACCTGCCAGCAGCCCTGAGCCTTGACTGTGTGCTTGGCTCCCTGGGTTGCCCCAGAGCCTGCTAACTCCTGTCACAGCCCACTGGCCTGACAAAGCAGAGGGCAGAGGCTCATTCCTTGTGCAAAGCCCACTTTTCTCAGCCTGTCACCATCTTCACTTTCCGGCTTCAGGCCTTCCTGACCTGGCCAGAAAGGAGCGTCGGGTCCTGGGGAGTCATTGGCATCTCATGGGCTAGGCTTCTGCCTTATTCAGGAGCCCTCCTTGCTGGCAGGCCCTCCCCGGCCTAGATGAGGAAAGCAGAAGCCCTCTGTCGTTGAGCAGACGTGTATTGAGCCCCATGGGTTGGGTCTCAGGTTGTGCCCTAGGCCCAGGGATTTAGGAATGAATGGGGTACAGTCCTCGCCCCAGTTAAGCCATCTCCAGCAGAGGGTCCAGGCCCTGAAGCACCTCTGTTCTGCAAAATGCCCAGGGCTGAGGACTCTCAGAGGGGGCTCAGAAAAAGAAGCAGTGACTTCTGCACAGAGTGTAGGATGAGGGGAGACTTCAAGGAGGGGCTGTTTAAGCTGGGCCTTCCATTAAGGGTTTGGGCTGGTGGGGAGGATGCAGAGGAAAGGCCTACGCATTGACCACCACTGTGAGTCAAAGGACAAGGGTGAGTCCTGGAGCAGGGGTCAGGCCTCTGGGGGGTGACCCCTGCCATTACCCTAACCCAGCTCCCTTGCCTTCCCTCCTAGGCACCAACTTCACCCTGCGCGAGCTGGGGCTGGGGGAGGTGACACCCCCGCACGGGACACTGTACCGCACAGACATCGGCCTGCCCCACTGCGGCTACTCCCTGGGCGCCAGCTCTGATGCCGAGCTGGAGGCAGACACCGCGCTGTCCCCCGAGCACCCTGTGCGGCTGTGGGGCCGCAGCACGCGGTCGGGACGGAGCTCCTGCCTGTCCAGCCGAGCCAACTCCAACCTCACGCTCACCGACACAGAGCACGAGAACACGGAGACTGGTGAGTGGCCCGCCCAGCCCGCGCCATGAGCCGGGGCTTACAGGCCCTGGGGCTTAATCACAGTGCTGATTTTCTGCTCCATTTCCTGGGGGCACCGGTGAAGGCAGTGGAAAATTGCCTACTCTCAGTGGTCAGAAGGCAGAACCTCTCACAGAGTCACATGCAATACCCCCACCCACGGGTGACAGGCCAGAGACAGGTCGCAGCTCTTTTCTTCCAGATGAGGGGGTGCCTAAGGGACAGGATTATGGCTTACAGGCTGCCTGTGGGTGGAGCGGAGGGGCCAGAGGGCAGCAGTAACCCACCCTCTACTGCCCACCTTCTGTGGCCTCAGCCGTGCCCCCTGCCCAGAACTCTGCTCACAAGCCTGCAGCCATCCTGGGCACTCGCCGGGAGTGCTGCCGCACCCCAGGGTCTTCTGCTGATGGGAGGATGGCTTCGCATAAGAGCTGTCATGTTGGAGTAGCTTAAAACTCTCCTCTCTCCCCCAGCTTTCCCATGATCTCATCTGCAGATCTGAGGAAGTGCTGGCTCTGGACTCTAGTCCACTCTCATCTCCGCAGCCCTGTTCCAAGGCCAGAGAGATGCTGGGGGAGAAAGAGATGACAGCTTGTTCACGAGCCTCCTTGGTGCGGGGGAAGGAAAGGGAGCCAGGTTTCAGGCTGTTCTGCCTCTCTCTGGAGCCTTGTTTGGCAGATCTCGGAGGGATTCCGAGTTGAACGCAGGCCTGCAGTGGGCCACCAAGGCGAGCTCTGTTTCTGCGATGCCTCGTGCTCTTGGGTCTCTGGGCAAAAGAGGTTCCCACGGAGGAGGAGGCTCCTGCTGGACTTTTTTTTTTTCTCAGAAGTCCAGGGAGGGGTTCTGCTGGCCCCTGCCACACCAAATGTGGAAGGGGGGACATGGGGAGGGCAAGCTGATTGAGAACAGGAAGAGCCAAGCTGCAAACCAGCGCCCCCCACCTGTTTCCAGCTCTAAACGCAGCATCCTGTGTGATTCCTACCCAGGATTTGGGGGGAATTGGGGAGCCAGGGTGGACACCAGGTCACAAGTGAAGGCTTCGGTGGGTTGCGGGTTTGCCTCTAACAAGGATGCTCCAGTGAGTTATATGCACGGCACAGCCCCAGGTTTGGGATCGTGTAGGAGTCTAGGTAAGGATACCATCCAGTGGAGAGATGTGATCTCCAAAGAGTCAAGAGCAGCAGGGTTGAAAATCCTTGTTCTACCNCAAAGCCCACTTTTCTCAGCCTGTCACCATCTTCACTTTCCGGCTTCAGGCCTTCCTGACCTGGCCAGAAAGGAGCGTCGGGTCCTGGGGAGCCATTGGCATCTCATGGGCTAGGCTTCTGCCTTATTCAGGAGCCCTTCTTGCTGGCAGGCCCTCCCCAGCCTAGATGAGGAGAGCAGAAGCCCTCTGTCGTTGAGCAGACGTGTATTGAGCCCCATGGGTTGGGTCCCAGGTTGTGCCCTAGGCCCAGGGATTTAGGAATGAATGGGGTACAGTCCTTGCCCCAGTGAAGCCATCTGCAGCAGAGGGTCCAGGCCCTGAAGCACCTCTGTTCTGCAAAATGCCCAGGGCTGAGGACTCTCAGAGGGGGCTCAGAAA
>SJYW01010283.1:6746-23888 GCA_006410735.1 Raphicerus campestris
GTTCTGGACATCAAATGTGTACTAACCAATACTAACCAATTCTCCAACTCTCCAGACATAACTGTGTCCTACAATTATCTGCCTGGAGTTAGTGTTAGACCTTGTCTTTGGTTAAGGACTCAGTCCCACAAAACTACCCCTTCTCCTCAACTTTAGAAGCCAGTCGTGAGTCCAGGTCATTACCTGTTATTCTCATGGATTGGTCATAAATCAGGGTTCCCAAAACCTCCTCTTTGGGTTTGGTAATTTCCTGGGGTGACTGACAACTCAGGAAAACAGTTTACTCAACTAGATTACTGGCTTATGATAAAAGGATTCAACTCAGGGAACAGCCAGATGGAAGAGATGTGGAGAGCAAAGTAGTGAGGAGTGGCAAAGGCTTCCAAGCCCTCTCCAGGAGAGTCACCCTCCCAGCACCTGCACATGTTCACTAGCCAGAAAGTTCTGTGAATTCCATCCTACTGGTTTTTTATTGAGGCTTCACAGAAGCATAGTTAGGCAAGGTTGATTAAAGCATTGGCCATTGGTGGTTGAACTGTTTCCAGTCCCTCTCCTCCTGGACGTGGAGGGTGGGATTGAAAGTTCCATCCTTTAAGCAGGCATTTGGTTTCATTGACAAGCAGGCATTCAAAAACTCAGGTGTAGCTAAAAGGGGCTTGTTGTAACTAACAAAATGCACCTCATCACTCTTAGTTCTCCTAAAGGTTTCAGGAGCTCTGAGCTGGGGAGCAGCATGAAGACCAACTCTATTTCTGATTATAAGTCACAATATCACAGTCTTTAAGGTTCATCCATGCTGCAGCATATGTCAGAATTTCCTTCCTTTTTAATGCTGAGTAATATTTCATTGTATGTTTATACCACACTTTGTTTATTTGTTCCAGAAATAACACTTCAGTATATTTATTTTCTTCATATATTTTCAGATGGTTTTCATATATGGAAAAAAAGCCTAAAGTTATTTATTTTCCTCTTGTACTTATATGCACTTATTAGCTCATTTACATTTATTTATTTATTTGAGGGGTAAACAAACCAAACTTTGACTTCTTGCTTATGTACTTTTCTCTGTGCATCAGTTCACTGCTGAGTAACTGTCCTTCATGCCAGAAGAAGAATGTGCTGTGGTCTTTCCTCTTTTTCTTCTCTTATCAAAGCAGGATTTCTCTAGGGCCAGCCTAGCAGTACAATATACCCTAGGGAACCTGAGACTGTCATCTAAATAGCCTAACTAGCTTTGTCTCTGTCAACTATGCTCATCTCCACTGACCAGTATTGGCAACTAGCCCTGTGTATCTCAGGCAGTGGAGGAAGCATAGTCCCTTCTTTGGTCCAGAGAGATGGAGAAATTTTTGAGTTACATGAAATGTTTTCAGAAATTGCAGTGCCCTCCTCTTTGTGATGAGGTGTGGATATCCTTGTCATGCACCAGTTCTGTGTTTCCTAAGACCTCCTGTGGGCAGGCTGTTGAGTAGGCACTTGAGTCCCAGGGAGCGGTCCATGGTGTCTTTAGCATCTGGGCCACTGGGGAAGCCAAAACCAGGACAGATCCAGCAATTATAACTATTAGCTCATTTCTTAAAAGCTGAAAATGAAACTAACAGGATTCTTTCTTCCTTTTCTCATAAAGATTAGTTTACATTTTACCTGTAAACAAAGTGGTGAGTGACTGACATATAGTAGATAATCAGCAAGTATATCTGGTAGATGGGTAAGTAAGAGCTGTTCTCATGTAAAATGTGACCAAAGAATCTAATTCTTAAAAAAATTTATTCTACAGCATGTTATTATGTAATCTGTGCTATTTTTGTTTTTTAAGCTCAGATATACTTTAGGATTGTGTTTTCTTTGCCTGGAAAATTTTTTAAAATCCCTGTATCTGCTGTGCAGGTTGATTTCCTCACCATTGTGATCATACTGTCTGTGGTCCCAGTCTGGAGACCACAGCATTTCAATTGTTCTACGGGACACGACTCTGACCCCATGTCAATTTGTTCTGTGGCAACCATTTGCCCCAGCAAAGTATTCTCATACACATCTAGCTTCCTGGTTCTAAATTACATCAAGCACATCAGAAACGTTGATGCAAAAGTGTTGGCTTTCACTATTATTCAACAAAGTTCTGAAAATCCTAACTACAGAAATCAGAGAAGAAAAAGAAAAGGAATCCAGATCAGACAAGAAGAAGTAAAGCTTTCACTGTTTGCAGATAACATGATACTGTACATTTAAAAAAATGAAAATAGTATCAGAAAATTACTAGAGCTAATCAGTGAATTTAGCAAAGTTGCAGGATACAAAATCAATACATGGGAATCACTTGCATTTCTATACACTAACAATGAAAAATCAGAAAGAGAAATTAAGGAATCCATCACATTCACCATTGCAACAAAAAGAATTAAATATCTAGGAATAAACTTACCTAAGAAGACAAAAGAATTGTACATAGAAAATTATGAGACACTGATGAAAGAAATCAAAGATGACATAAACAGATGGAGAAATATTCCATTTTCCTGGGTAGGAAGAATCAATGTTGTATAAATGACTATACTACCAAATGCAATCTACAGATTCAATGTGATCCCTATGAAATTACCAATGGCATTTTCCACAGAACTAGAACAAAAAATTTCACAATTCATATTGAAACAAAAAAGACAACAAATAGCCAAAGCAGCCCTGAGAAAGAAGAATGAAGCTGGAGAAATCAACCTTCCTGACTTCAGATTATACTACAAAGTTACAGTCATCAAGACAGTATGGTACTGGCACAAAAATAGAAATATATACCAATGGAACAAGATAGAAAGTCCAGAAATAAATCCATACACCTATAGATACCTTATTTTTGACAAAGGAAGCAAGAATATACAATGGGGCAATGACAGCCTCTTCTATAGATGGTGCTGGGAAAACTGGACAGCTACATGTAAAAGAATGAAATTAGAACACTTCCTAAGACCATACACAAAGATAAACTCAAACTGAATTAAAGACCTAAATGTAAGACCAGAAGCTATAAAACTTTTAGAGGAAAACATAGGCAGAACACTCAATGGCGTAAGTCAAAGCAAGATCCTCTATGACAACTTCCTAGATTATTGGAAATAAAAACAAAAGTAAGCAAGTGGGATCTGATTAAATTTAAAAGCCTTTGCACAGCAAAAGAAACTGTAAGAAGGTGAAGACAATCCTCAGAATGGGAGAAAGCAATAGCAAGTGAAACAACTGACAACGGATTAATTTCCAAAATATACAAGCAGCTCATACAACTCAATGCTAGAAAAACAAGCACCCAATCAAAAAGTGGGAAAAGAACTAAACAGACATTTCCCCAAAGAAGACATACATGCTAACAAACACATGAAAAGGTGCTCAACATCACTCATTATTCAGTTCAGTTCAGTTCAGTTGCTCAGTCATGTCCAACTCTTTGTGACCCCATGAATTGCAGCACGCCAGGCCTCCCTGTCCATCACCAACTCCTGGAGTTCACTCAGACTCGAGTCCATTGAGTCATTGATGCCATCCAGCCATCTCATCCTTGGTCATCCCCTTCTCTTCCTGCCCCCAATCCCTCCCAGCACCAGAGTCTTTTCCACTCTTCACATGGTGGCCAAAGTACTGAAGTTTCAGCTTTAGCATCATTCCTTCCAAAGGTATCCCAGGGATGATCTCCTTCAGAATGGACTGGATGGATCTCCTTGCAGTCCAAGGGACTCTCAAGAGTCTTCTCCCACACCACAGTTCAAAAGCATCAATTCTTTGGCACTCAGCCTTCTTCACAGTCCAACTCTCACATCCATACATGACCACAGGAAAAACCATAGCCTTGACTAGACAGACTTACTCAGGAAAGTAATGTCTCTCCTTTTGAATATGCTATCTAGGTTGCTCATAACTTTTCTTCCAAGGATTAAGCGTCTTTTAATTTCATGGCTGCAATCACCATCTGCAGTGATTTTGGATCCCCCCCAAATAAAGCCTGACACTGTTTCCACTGTTTCCCCATCTATTTCCCATGGAGTGATGATGGGACCAGATACCATGATCTTCGTTTTCTGAATGTTGAGCTTTAAGCCAACTTTTTCAGTCTCCTCTTTCACCTTCATAAAGACGCTTTTTAGTGCCTCTTCACTTTCTGCCATAAGGGTGGTGTCATCTGCAAATCTGAGGTTATTGATATTTCTCCTGGCAATCTTGATTCCAGCTTGTGTTTCTTCCAGCCCAGCGTTTCTCATGATGTACTCTGCACATAAGTTAAATAAGCAGGGTGATAATATACAGCCTTGATGTACTCCTTTTCCTATTTGGAACCTGTCTGTTGTTCCATGTCCAGTTCCGACTGTTGCTTCCTGACTTGCATACAGATTTCTCAAGAGGCAGGTTAGGTGGTCTGGTATTCCCATCTCTTTCAGAATTTTCCACAGTTTATTGTAATCCACACAGTCAAAGGCTTTGGCATAGTCATTATTAGAGAATGCAAATCAAAATGACAATGAGATATCACCTCACACCGGTCAGAATGGGCATCATCAAAAAGTCTAAAAACAATAAATGCTGGAGAGGGTGTGGAGAAAATGGAACACTCTTGCTCTGTTGGTGAGAATGTACATTTATACAGTCACTATGGAAGATGGTATGGAAAGTTCTTAAAAAACTAGGAATACAACCACCATGTGACTGAGCAATCCCACTCCTAGGCATAGGAGTAGGATAGGCAACCCTGAGGAAACCAGGGTTGAAAAAGACACATGTGTCCCATTGTTCATTCAGCACTATTTATTATAGCTAGAACATGGAATTAACCTAGATGTCCATCAAGAGATGAATGAATAAAGAAGCTGTGGTACATATACACAATGGAATATTACTCAGCCATAAAAAGGAACACATTTGAGTCAGTTCTGATGAGGTGGATGAACCTAGAACTTAGTATACAGAGTGAAGTGAGTCAGAAAGAGAAAGATAAATATTGTATTCTAATGCACATATACGGAATCTAGAAAAATGATACTAAAGAACTTATTTACAGGGCAGTAGTGGAGAAATAGACATAGAGAATAGACTTGTGGTCATGTGGAGAGGGTGAGATGGATGGAAAGAGTAACATGGAAACTTACATTACCATATGTAAAATAGATATCCAAAGGGAATTTGCTGTATGGCTTAGAAAACTCCAATAGGGGGCTCTGTATCAACCTAGATGGGTGGGATGGGGCAGGAGATGGGAGGGAGGTTCAAGAGGGAGGGGGCATATGTATCCCTGTGGCTGATTCATGTTGAGGTTTGACAGAAACCAACAAAATTATCTAAAGCAATTATCTTTCTATAAAAAATAAATTTTTTAAAATATTGGCTCTCTATTGGTGACTATAAAGCAATATCTAAAGCGGAGATAGAGGTAACCTTATCCCCCTTTCCACACACTCCACAGCCTTCCCACTGTCAACATCCCCCAACAGAGTGGCACATTTTCTACAACTGAACCCACACTGACACATCATCCAAAGTCTGTAGTTTACATTAGGGTTCATTCTTGGTGTTGTGTGTTTTATGGGTTTGGACAAAAGTATAATGACATTTCCATCATCCTGGTATCATGTAGAATATTTTTTACTGTCCTAAAAATCCTCTCTGCTCTCCCTATTCATCCCTTAACTCACACCTTTATTCTCTGGCAATCATCTTTTTACTGTCTTCATAGTTTTGCCTTTTGGAGAATGTCATATAGTTAGGATTACATAATACTCAGCCTTTTCAGATTGACTACTTTCACTTAATAATGAGCATTCAAGTATGCTCCATGTCATCTCATGGCTCAGTACCTCATCTTCTTTTGTGTGTGTGTGTGTTGAATAATATTCCACTGTCTGTTTGGACCAGTTTATCTATTCACCTACTGAAGGACATCTTGGTAGCTTCCAGAGTTTGGCAATTATGAATAAATCTGCTATAGGTAATTCATAGATATAAAAAATCTTTTCTTTCATTTAGGGAATATAGGGAATTCTATGATGTTCCAGGGGTTAGGATTCCATGCTTCCACTGATGAGGGGGCCTGGGTTCCATCCCTAGTTGGGTAACTAAGATCCCACAAGCTGCACATGGTGCAGCCAAAACACCAACAAACAAACATATAATCAACCAGCTTACTTCCAATGTGCATCCAATATAGATGGAAAAGTCACCTCATTTGGTCTACTTCATGTTCTATCTTCATGTTAATTGCATTATTGTTAGTGTTAGCATATTAATTTTTTCCATCTTTCATATATTTGTTTTAAAGAAGGAAAGTGTAATAAAGCACCTAAATGGATCTACAAAGAAGTGCCATTACAAAGAGATGGTTGTTTTTCGGAAACTGAACACGTTGACTAATAGGCAGAGAAGGATGACAATGCTTGATAGTCCATTGCTGGATGAAAATCTAAATTTGAAATAAGAAAAGTGGTTTGAAGGTAACAGAGTAGAGGTGGTAATCATATAAGACACACAGATGTGTGCTATAAATAATGTGCCTGGCTGTTTTGAATAACAATTAAAGATAAATTTCCCGACTACTTAAAAATGACAAATTACACGTACACACTAGTTGGTAAAGGAGCGGAAACTTGGTTTGGAATTTTGTCCTTAATATAGCCAGAGCAGCATTTCTCACCAGGATACAAGAAAGCTATGCTTCATGATTTGAGTCTGAAGTTTGCATGGATACATAGCATGGGCTTAAATGTATCCTTACAGACCAGTCATTTGAAGAGATGACATCTCAGGCTTTCTAACCAAAACTACCAGCTTTGGGCCAAAGGCCAGCTGCCCTTTCTCACTTCTTTATCTAGAGCTACCACCCTATTTTGGGTCTGCAGAAATAGAAAGTGAACCACAACTTTGAAAATTTGTACTAACCTTGTTAAATGGCAAAAAGGAACAAGTGCAGTTAATACTAGATATTTTTAAACCAATGTGTCAAAAATAATATTTCAACATGTAATCAAGGTAAAAATTGTTATTGAGCCAAAAATTGTTTTATACTGTCTTTGATATCCATTATGCACTTTACACTTACAATGCATCTCAGTTTGGACCTATGCATATAAAATCCCCAGAATCGTCTTGTGGACAGTGCTACTATATTGGATAACCCAGGGTTTACAGTATTATTAGTTAGAATTTTTATGGGTACAAGGGAGAGAACATATTTCTCAGTGATTAGAAGGACAGTTCTTAGTTTAGGTTCCCCAGTAGCAGGCCCTGAGTCAAGGATGTGAATGGAAGTAAGTTATTTTGGAAGTGATCCCAGGAAACACTTGTAGGGAGTAGAGAAATGAGACAGAGAAGGGAAGGAAGCCAATAGCAGTGTGTTAGCAAGTTTATTACTTAGGCAACTGGACTCCTTCCTGTGAGGTCACCCNGTTATTTTGGAAGTGATCCCAGGAAACACTTGTAGGGAGTAGAGAAATGAGACAGAGAAGGGAAGGAAGCCAATAGCAGTGTGTTAGCAAGTTTATTACTTAGGCAACTGGACTCCTTCCTGTGAGGTCACCCTGGGAGACAGAATTGTTGCAACTGATAGGCAAGGCCGCTGGAGTATTTGTCCACCCACTCTGCATCCATCATTGGTTGAGGGTTGACTCCAAGGGTTTTGACTTGACTTGAATATGGCTCCAGTGTGTTTCCACAGGCAGACAAAAGGCCCTTCAGCAGAGGGTATGAGCTGGGAAGTAACAGCTTCTGCTCCAGCAGGTCACACCTCAGGAACCCCAGAGACTTAATGTTACCAAGACTCTCCTTTACTCTGTCATGCTGTTCACTTATACATCCTTCCCGGAATAGTTCTTGGCACGCAGTAGGTGTTTAATAAATAGTTGTTGGCTGAACGACTTTCCTTTGGATTCCTGCTTTATTCTTTCAGGCCTCTCCATGTAAATGGAAGACAGGGACACCAGCAGTTGTAGGTCATATCCTTATAACTCCCTCACCAGAAAGGAATGAGAGAGTTTCTCTTTCTAAATCTAGGAAAAACAAAAATGAAAAGCAACAAAAATATTCTCAAGAATAAAAGCCAGTTGGCCTGGTGTGGGCCATGACGTCACATGGGCCATGGGCTAAGTCCTCTGGACATGGACATGGTGGATTTTGATCGGCTAGATTTGAGTCAGGTGTCCACTAACACCAGGGTGGATAGATTTCTAGAAGTAGGAGTAACAAATAAATTGTCACCATATTCAGAACTGTGTATACCCACTGATGTATGTTTAAATGTGAATGCTGTTTGTCCTTTAGGTCTTCACTGAAAATGCTTGAGGAGCAGCACTGTCTCAGCTGAACCATTTTGGTACTGCTCTTAAACCTGCTGCAGATTTAACACTTGATACTGCGACTATTGGCAAAGATTATATGGCTATTTAATAATTTATAGTTGGCACAGATACAAATTTGCATCATGTGTCCCTGAGATTTGTTTGGGACTTAATCATCAAATGCAATAAGATCAAATCTCCTTAGATGTCATCTTGTCATCCTCACTAGAGCCAATGGCTGGCTTCATTAACTTAGCATAATATATTCAGTGTTCGTCCATGTTCTAGCATGCATCAACATATTTATCTTTTATCTAGTTACATACCAAATAATATTTCAAATTACCACACTAATGCCATATTTCATTTTATCCATTTATCAGTTGATATACACTTGGATCCCCGATCCCAATTCATTTTGCACTTTTATGAATAGTGCTGCTCTGACAGTTATATAAAAGCTTTCATGTGCACAGTTGTTTCATTTATCTACCTAGGAGGAGAATTGCTGGTTCATGTAGTAACTTTGTGACTGTACCATTTTACATTCCCACCAGCAATGTATGAGGGTTCCAGTTTCTGTATATCCTCCTCATCACTTGCTATTGACTTTTAGTTAAAGTATTGAACCATTTAAGATCAAGAAACAAGTGCAGATAGAGGTCTTATCACATCTTCCCCTGTTTGTAAGCTCTGTGCTGGCCTATGGCCATGAACCTAGAATGCAGTCACTAAACATTTGCTCATTGATGAAAGGAAACTCTTTTATTTTTGTGTTCCCTTTGGTTTTACAAAGTAAATTCACAAATTGTGAGGTTCATGATAACCTTCTAGGGAGTAGGAAGAGGAGGGTTTTCCTATTGTAGACCTGAGACAGGTTATGTAATACGTGAAGCATCTAGAGCTCTAGTCCCCTGGCTCCAGATCCAGTCTTCTCTGTACAATTCAGCACTGGATTTCAACATCTCTTCAAAATATCCTATTAGTTAATGTTCAGAAAAGAATGCTAAGAAGTTTCAAGAGATCTTAGTTAAAAGCTAAAAAGACAGAAGACACTGAGGGACTGAGTGTATTTGGCAGTTTGGCGATGGCTAATTATGGTCCTGAGATAGCTATTGGGACTGGAGAGAACAGTGTGGGGAGTCTGCCAGAGAAGTCACTAATCTTCCAACCTCAGCAAGAAATTTCTTCATTTTTGAAGTAGAAGTAGTAGTGAGTGCTTACAGGACTGGGAAATGTAGGGAATTTAAAAGGGAATTGTAAATTAGGTGAGGACAGATTATATAAGTTATAGATTGCATTATCTGAGAAACAGCTAATATCAGAAAGCATGTAATTGAAAAATTACAGATTTCAGCTCTAAGTCATTTTTGGCAACAGAAAATTTTAAACAGTCATGAAATATCAAGAAAGTAGTATGATACATCCCCATTATGCCAATCAACAGAAAATGATTAAGTTTCTGCCATTTTTATGTTTGACCTATAACAATGTTTGAATATATTAAGGGTTTCTATAAAATCATATCTCCCCTGCTTTATTGATATATAATTGACAGTCAAAAATGTAAATATTTAAGACATACAAACAACCTAATGACTGGAATATGTGTGTGTGTGTGTGTGTGTGTGTGTAGTAAAACACCACAACCAGGGCTATCAACATAGCCATCACTTCACACCTTAACCATTTTCCTTTTTAATGTTGAGAATGTCTAAGAAAAGTAAATGTCTTAGAAAAGTAAAAATACACAGGGCAATATTCGTCAACTGTAGCCACATTTCTGTATACTAGTTGTGCAGAACTTATTCAATTTGTATAACTGAAGCCAAAAGCCATTATTTTAGAAAATAATTTACTTATTTATTTATTTTTGGCTGTGGTCTTTGTTGCTGCACATGGGCTTTCTCTAGTTGCAGAGGGCAGGGGCTACTCTCCAGTTGTAGAGCATGGGATTCTCATGGTGGTGGCTTCTCTTGTTGCAGAGCACAGGCCCTAGGGCACATGGGCTTCAGTAGTTCTGTCACATGTGGTTAGTTGCTCTTCAGCATGTGGAATCTTCCTGGACTAGGAATGGAACCCATGTCCCCTGCACTAGCAGGCTGATCCTCATCCACTGTTCCGCTAGGGAAGTCCTCAAAAGCCATTATTAATAACACCATTTTATCCAAGGTACAAGGGAAATTGTCAAAGAATTTTGATCTTTGATCTTGTTAAAAGCACCACAGATTTTGATCTTTCTTCATTTAGGGTGAAAGGTAAGAGAAACTGCTGAGCTGGTGATGGTTATACAAATAACTAAAGACTTATGAATGGAAGTTCAAGATTTTCTTCAGTCCTACAAGATTTTCTTCATTCAGTTCACACAGTGTACTGTACACACTTTGCATGTACACTGTACATCCACCAGTGAGACAGACCATGCTGGACTTGGACTTGAGCCCAAATCAGGATTCATCATTTACTTCTTCAAAGACCTTGGGCAGGAGCTCTCCTTGAGCCTTATCTTTCTTATCCCTAAAATAGGTATGATGATACTTGAATAGGGCATTGTTAGAGTCAAAAGTGAAGTAAGGTCCCCAGAAAGTGCCTAACTTGGGTTCTATAACATTTGCCATTGCTATTCCACAAGGCCCTGAGCATCTGATGAAAGAAATCATAATGCAGCCTCTCTCTCTTGCTCCATGTTCCTTTTTCTTAATCTAAGAGGGCGGTAAAAAGCTCACAGAAGTTCTCCACACAATGTAGTGTGTGAGATGCCAAAACCTGTCCTTAATGGCAGCATGGATTCATCTTCTAAAATCATTTGAGCTCCTCTAATCTGTTACCTTGCAGCTCTACAAACATAATCTGCTAAACCCTGCTGTTGTGTAAGGTCAGACGCTTGGCTACAGGTTGTGTTGTCCAATCCAAGTTCCAGTGTCCAGGGTACAGTGAGGCCAAAAAACCGAAATGTTGTAGTTTGGGACAAAGAAAGGTTTATTGCAATGGCCAACAAGAAGTACAAGCAGTTCATGCTTTAAAGACCCAAACTCCATGATGGATTTTGGGGAGGATTTTGGGGTGGCTCAATGGTAAAGAATTTGCCTGTCAATGCAGGAGATGTGGGTTCGATCCCTGAGTTGGGAAGGAAAGAGCAACCCATTCCAGTATTTTCGTCTAGGAAATCCCATGGACAGAGGAGCCTGGCAGGCTAGTCCAAAGGGTTGCAGGTCAGACAGGACTTACTGACTAAACAAACAATAACAAAGGGTGATAGTCCAGGTGGTGTGATTAACTCCTGCACTATTCTCTGACTGGTTGATGATGAGGTAACAGGGAAGTATCAGGGTTTAACATCATCAGTCCTCAGGTTCCAGCTGGTGTGGGGGCTCCCTGCTTATGGTCATCATGCAGTTAACTTCTTCCATCTGGTGGGGGGTTTAGTCTCTGCAGAACAACACAGAAATATGCATCAGACATTTTTATCTACCTACTTCAGGGAGGAACTAAAGATTCTGTGACTGCTGCATGGCTAATCTATTGCAAAAGTTTTTAGGTTATTACATGTTCACATTCTTCCAGTCATCCTTGAGCCAGCCTTTCGTGACTCAGAGGAGACCTGGGAGACTGAAGCTTTTCTACAAACAAGAGACAGGCAGAGGGCATGGGGTGGGATCTATTCCAGGAAGGACCCACAGGGTCCATCCAGCTCCATTACAATTGGAGACCCTCCCACAGCGTCCTTGTTTGGTCCTGATGAGGGCAGCGTGCCCAGAGAGCAGGCTGCTATCTCCTTCTGCCAGCTTTCTCCTTGTCTTCACCACAGCTAAGGGGCGGTTCTCATGTAGCCTGCCCCTCCCTCTCCGTCTTCTGGGTGGGGGCCTGGGCTCAGAGAGCGTCTTTTGGTAGCATTTGCAGCCCGGTGCCCAAACGTAGTTGCCTTTGTTGGGCACCTTGTGTGCGCAGTTTCTCTAACTGGCTCCATCAACTGCGCCTGCAGCCTCATCTCACACCTGCGTGTGGCCCCTGACAGGGTCTGCCTGCCACCCCTTGGTCCTGGGGCCTCCGCCGCTCCAGGTCGCAAGGAGCAGAGGCGCGGAGAGGGAGGCCAAGGGAGGTCAGGGCCTGGCAGAGCACCAGTGCTCCACTCCCTGAAGCAAGTGGTTCTGTCTCCCTAAGAGAGGACCGCGGTGGGACTGAGCCTCCAGTCTCCCCGCAGGCGCCTCCAGGATCAGCTCCCCCGCCAGAGCAGCGCGACCCCGGCCCGCGCCGCCTCCGCCGGCAAGATGGGGAAACCCAACCCGCTGCAGGACGCGAACTTCTGCTCCCGGCTGTTCTCCTGGTGAGAGCCCGCCTGGGCTGACACCCGCGCTGCCTCAGGGCCAGTGTCTGACTCCGCCTGCGCCTTTCAGGAGCTGACACGGTCCAGGACCAGGGCGAGGGAGCGGTTCCGCTTTCCGCTGGTTGTTTGTAGCCGGTGGGGTCACTTACCGGTGGCCGCGGGAGGTCCTTGCCTGCTTTCTGGACAGTGGTTCAGTGGTTGCGGGGAGGGCCGGCAGGATCTGGGAGAGTCACCTGGTGGCCGAGTACAGGGTCTCCCTGCCTTCCAGCTCACCGCCTGCCAACCTCCTGTGCCTGTGAGCCGGAGGGGCACCGGCAGGATCAGGAGGCAGGGAGGCTGAGAATCTAGACTGCCCAGCGAGAAGAGTGCACGCGCTCTCTCTCATTCTCTCTCTCCCCTCCCCCGCCATCCTTAGTGGCCTTCCCCAGTACTGCTCAGGAATTCTCAGTTCTGGACTAGATTGGCACCCTTGTTTCCCCCATAAGAAAACAGGTTATGAACAGCTTCATTTATCTAATTAGTGCCCTGAGTCCTTGTCATCTTCCAACAATGTCCCCACCTTTTTCCATATTCTTTAGGTGACAGCTGAGTTCCAACTGCACCAGGCTCCCTATGTCTGTGGGTTTATGACCGTGTCTCCCTCTCCCTCTGTGTGTGTGTCTCACTGTGTGTCCTGGTACCTAGTTGAAACACATTTCATGTGTGTAAAAACACTGTTTTTATGTAATGAATGGGGTTACTATTCTTGACTATGTTTTGCTTTTGCCTGGGACACAAAGTCTTGTCTGGAGTTATGTATTTGACCATCCCCTTTCCTTACTGTGAATATTTCCACTTCCACCTTTGAAGAGGACCACTCTGGGGATGGGGTCCCTGAAGAACCTGTGACTTCTTATCCAAATATCTAGCCTTTAGAGCAGCATGCATGGTCTTGAGGTAGGTGATGCTGCCCACATGTCCTATGGTTTTGAAATCACTAAAGGATCCCTGACCTGGGAGGAAACACACAGATGAAAAACAGCTCTTAACTAAAGTTTTCTGTGTAGTAACTGAAACTACTAACTAGTTGGACTTTAATCTTACTTGGATTATTAGATCTTTTGTTCCTGGACCCTAAGCCATTCATCTTTCCCATAGATTCTGATATTTCCTTTTTTTATATGGGAGATCCTTGGGGATCCCCATGGGATGGAAGCTCTTATGATTTTTTTGGTTGTAGAGTATTTAGTGTGTGCAGCTACATCTCTTGGCCATTTGGTGGTCCTTAAGGGAAGAGGGGCCTTCCCTGGTGGCTCAGTGTTAAAGAATCTGCCTGAAATGCAGCAGATCTGGGTTCAATCCCTGCGTCAGGAAGATCCCTTGGAGTAGGGCATGGCAACCTACTCCAATACTCTTGTTTAGAGAATTCCATGGACGAGGAGCCTGGTGGGCTACAGCCCATGGGATCGCATAGAAGTGACTAAGCAGCAGAAGCAAGCAAAGAGAGGCCTAGAAGAAGGAATGTGATATGGTTACTGTAAATAATAATGAGGCAAGCAAACATCTCCTTAACTTTAGGCAAAGCCAGGAACTCTCCAGGCATGTTCTGTTTGTGGATTTTTCAAAGTGCATGTGCCTGGAAGTGGAAAGGTGAGGACTTCTCATTGATTTGGGTAGACACCCATTTCCAGTTTTCCTGCTGGAGCAGAAGGAGCTGGTACCTCTTATTTCACACCTGAAGGCACCAAAGCAGAGAGGTTGAGTACTTTTTAAAAACTTTTTATTTTACCTTGAAGTGTAGCCAATTAACAATGTTGTGATAGTTTTAGGTGAACAGCAAAGGGACTCAGTCATACATATGCATGTATCCTTTCTCCCTCAAACTCTGGGAGGTTGAGTAAGTTGCCTACCTCCACACAGCTAGTGGTGAAAGACTTGGACCCCAAACCAAGCAGTCTGGTTCCCAGAGTCTTTGTCACCGGTTCATAACTGCTACACTGAGCTGCTTCTATTGGGATCCTTGTTCTTAAATGCAGAGAGAAGTCAATTCTAAAGACACTTGGTCTTGTTAGCAGGAGTCTCTCAAGGGAAGTTCTTAAAGTTCTTGCTGCTAGAGATGATGCATGTGAAATATCTCTATAATCAAGCGTTAGGGTGACTGTTCTCAAAATATGGCTCTCAGACCTGTAGTATCCTCCTTACCTGGGAGCTTGTTAAAAATCAACCCTCCGCCCCCCACCCCTGCAGTCCTTCTAGACCAATTCTGGAAAGTTAGAAACCCTGGCAATGGGGGTTAAACAAGCTCCAGGTGATTCTGATAGAAGGTGCAGGCTGGCTTCTGCTTTAATCCTCCCATTGGTAATGTTACTTCAATGTTAACTTTTAAAAAGGGGCCCAGACTTTGTGAAGTGAGACACTGACCATGATCACCGTCCTGTATGTAAAGTCTGAGCTACCTTCATGATTTCCTTGTGTCCCCTTGCTGTCCCGGGGAAAGTTGAAATGAGCCTAGGCAGGAAGTGCTTCCCAGAGACATGGTCCACCTTGGAGAGAAGAACTGAGTTTTCATCTTCTCATTGGAGTTTCCTTTTCTCACATTTCAGTTCAGTTCAGTCACTCAGTCGTGTTCAACTCTTTGACCCCATGGACTGCAGCACCCCAGGCTTCCCTATCCATCACCAACTCCCAGAGCTTGCTCAGACTCATGCCCATTGAGTCAGTGATAGCATCCAACCATCTTATCCTCTGTCGTTCCCTTCTCCTCCTGTCTTCAGTCTCTTCCGGCATCAGGGTCTTTTCCAATGAGTCAATTCTTCTCATCAATTGGCCAAAGTATTGGAGTTTCAGCTTCAGCATCAGTTCTTCCAGTGAATATTCAGGACTGATTTCCATTAGGATGGACTGGTTTGATCTCTTTGCAGTCCAAGGGACTCTCAAGAGTCTTCTCCAAAACCTCAGTTCAAAATCATCAATTCTTTGGTGCCCAGCTTTCTTTATGGTCCAACTCTCACATCCATACATTACACCTGCTTTCTAAACTTGTAACTAATGCCAGTAACTAGCTTACTGAGTTTATACAAATTACCTCACTGGGGTTTTAGTGTTTTCACGGCACACACTGGAGTTAGGGTCTAAAAGAAGTTGTATATTATAGCTAATGGTAGTTGTTGTGAATTTTAGAAAAGAATGTAAATTTTTCTATTTCTGTAAACAATTTAAAACTGTAGAAGAAAGGAATAATTAATTTCTATTAGCTAAGTATACTTGTTGGTATTTTGGTTGTTTCTCCATTTTTCTCCTAGAAATCTTTATGCACACACACAGTTCTCCTTTTATTTTTTAATAGAAATTATAGCTTGTGGTTTTTAAAATTAATTTTTACTGGAATATTATTGCATTACAGTGTTTTATTAGCTATGTAGACTGTTCTATAAAATTAAATATCTTTGAATCCTGATTCCTTCTTAATTTTCAATGGTTAACATTTATTTGTAGCATGAAAAATATTCAAAATGTGATACTTTTTAATTTATTCTCTGAATTAGACTTTTTATTTTCTATTAAAGTATATATCCAACTAACAATTCTGTGATAGTTTCAGGTGGACATCAGATGGACTCAGCCATACGTATACATGTATCCACTCTCCCTCAAACTCCCTCCTATCCATGCTGCCACATAACACTGAGCAGAGTTTCCTCTGCTATACAGTAGGTCCTTGTTGGTTAGCCATCTTAAATATAGCAGTGTGTACATGTCTTTCCCAAACACTCTAACTATCCCTTTCCCCCATCACTCTCCCTGGCAACCATGTTTCTTCTCTAAGTCTGTGAGTCTGTTTCTGTCAAATGTGGTATTTAATTGAAATGTATGCTATGGCACCCCACTCCAGTACTCTTGCCTGGAAAATCCCATGGATGGAGGAGCCTGGTGGGCTGCAGTCCATGGGGTCTCTAAGAGTCGGACACTACTGAGCAACTTCACTTTCACTTTTCACTTTCATGCGTTGGAGAAGGAAATAGCAACCCACTCCAGGGTTCTTGCCTGGAGAATCCCAGGGACAGGGGAGCCTGGTGGGCTGCCGTCTATGGGGTCACGCAGAGTCGGACACGACTGAAGTGGCTTAGCATCAGCAGCAGCAGCAGCATTCAGTCTTTCATTTTTTTTAACACAGTTTATTGCTAACAAGGATGTGGTGTATATCCATGACCATATATTTTGAGGCATCTTTTTTCTATATTTCCAGAAGTAGAATAATTGGTGAAAGGCCTTTTTCCATCAGATTTGGACCAATTCCTCCTCTTAAAAGCCCTACTGTGCTTACTTCATTGCCAACTTTGAGTACCTAAATTACATTTTTTTTCTAGGTCTAAATTTAAAAATAATTCAAACAGTTTTAATTTTTTTATTTTTTATTTTTTTTCTTTTAATACTTTATTCTATTTTACAGTACTGTATTGGTTTTGCCATACATTGACATGAATCAGCCACAGGTGTACACGATCTCCCCATGCTGGAGCCCCCTCCCAGCTC
>SJYW01010284.1:0-15333 GCA_006410735.1 Raphicerus campestris
GTTTTTCTGGAACTCTCTTGCTTTTTCCATGATCTAGCAGATGTTGGCAATTTGATCTCTGGTTCCTCTGCCTTTTCTACTGACACTGTCAGTAGATGACACTAAATTAGTATGTTATTTTTTTAATCTCCAACCTGCATAATGCAATTATGAGCATCATCAAGTCTGCAGACAGCATCAAGATAGAAGGGCTTAACACCTCAAAACTCACACACAAACAGCACAGTATAATCTTTTGAGTCAAGGAGCTTGAGAGCAGGTCCAAATCCTCTTCAGTGATACAGCAGTAGTCTGTGGCTTATCATTGCAGAAAGTACAGGGTTCTCTGCCTTCTGTAGAACCTGTTGAGCTGTAAGAATCACCTGGCTGACATTTTGTTCCAACTCAACAGCTTTGCATTAGCTGACACACAATAGACAGTAAAGCTTTATCTCTCAAAAACTGGCTCCAGGATGTTGGCTGTGTTTAAGTAGGCCTATGAAAATCTCCTCTCCCTTACAGTTCACTTCCTTGATAACACTTTGTCTTAACAGTTATAAATTTATTTGTTGATTTACTTGTTCTATAAGCACAGGACCAAGTATATCTTTTTTATTAATAATTCTAATGCCAGTTGTTATTCACCTATTTAATTTTTAACTGTGCTGGGTCTTTGTTGCTTTGAATGGGCTGTCTAAAGCTGTGGCTAGTGGGGGCTCCTCCTTGTGGGGCGTGTGGACTTCTCATTGCAGTGGCTTCTCTTATTGCAGAGCATGGGCTCTAGAGTGCTGGCTCAGTAGTAGTTTGAGGCTTGCTTGTTCCATGGCCTGTGGAATCACTCGCTCTGCGGCATGTGGAACCTTTCTGGACCAGGCAATGAACTCTTGTCCCCTGCATTGGCAGGTGGATTCTTATCAACTTTGCTACCAGGGAAGTCTCTAAGTATATCTTCAGAAAAATTTTATCCATGTATTTCTGGTATCCAATACCTAATGTGTTCTGTATTATTCGAAGACTGAATGAACCAAATTTAAATTCAGTGACTCACTGAAGTCCAGAATTCACCTGCATCAAGGGCTCCATTTTAAACCCAAGTTATGTCAGTTGCCAGGTTCAGACACATCTGGACTTCTTTTTTTGGAGGGTGGAAAGTACACTGGAATCTACATTTATTTTACTGAGTTAATGTGCATGGGAGGAAGAGGAATGAAAATATGATCTCCACACCTCCTGTGTGGAGCACGATGATGAAAGGTGGACAGAAAGTGAAGGATTACTTTCCATGAGGACTCTGTGAGTTGTGTGGCCACATATGGTCTATGACATAAGTGGATGAGAGACGATCATCTCATTGCTCCCAAGGTCGTTCTGGAGTCTCAAGGGCTGGCATATCTGGGAGGGCACAGGCATCACAGACACGAGTATTCACATGAGAGGACCAGTGCCATTGATAGAAGAGACACTTTCGATGAAGTGGACACCAAGTGGAGGGCAGAAGATAAGAAGAATGTGGCAAGGTATGTACTTCACTGACAGGTTCTTGATCCCAAGAGACACTTGGGCATTTCCAGATACAAACACAGGAGGATTTATGCCTTTTCAAACAGATGTATTTAAGAGCCAGTGAGATGTGCATTATTGCTGCATTGGTGATGCCATCTGCACCCATAGATTTAAGAGGCCTGGAAAAGCTTAGGTTACATTTCTACCAGGAAATTTTTTATACTTCTCTAGCCCATTGATTGGCAACCCTTAGTTAATATGGCCAACTGACATGTTTAACTTTATCTAGTTGTCTTTTGAGCTCCTAGTCCAAAACTAAACTTCTGGGTTGGAGATTCCATAAATCGCAGAAAATCCCTTCCTAATTTGTCATGTGGATGTTCCAAGAGGAGAAGTGATAGCCCAGGATTCATGTTCAACTAGTCTGTAGATTGTGGGTGTGAATTCCTGTCTTCACTGGGAAGTCCCAGAGGGGAAGGTTTGTATCTTATTCATTTCTGAGTCTTCAGGGCCTTGCTCCACATTGGGCACAGAGGAGACACTCAGGAAACAGTTCAGAACAGTATTTTATTTTAACTTTATAACCCTGAAAGGTGGAGTACATGAAAGTTGAATGTTCAGATAAAAGTATTATTTTCATTCACAAACAGAAAGGAAAAGCAAGTGAGGGTCTCAACAGATTCTTACAATGCACAGTTTCTGAATCTTTCTTGTTTGTTTTAAAGATTTATTTACACATGGCTGTGCTGGGTCTTCATTGCTGTGTGGGCTTTTGGTCTACTTGAGGCAAGTGGAGGTTTCTCTGTAGTTCCAGTGTATGTGAGCTTCTCACTGTGGGGGCTTCTCTTGTGGAGACGGGCTCGAGGGCATGTGGGCTTCAGCTGTTTTGCTGGGTGGATTCTGTAGTTGTGGCTTCTGGGCTCCAGAGCACAGGCTGGATAGTTGTGGCGCCCAGGCTTAGTTGTGCTGTGGTATGTGGGATCTTCCCAGACCAGTGATGGAACCCCTATCTCCTGCATTGGCAGGTGGATTCTTTACCATTGAGCCTCCAGGGAAGCTCCCCACCCTTTTTCTCTTAATTCAGTTTCTCACTTTTAGCCTCTACTCTAACAGTTGCGACCCTGACCTGCTCTCACATGTAGTTCTGAAGACACTATGCTACCCATCAGCCAGGTTCATGTTACCAGACAATACCACCCAGGCAGGAAGCACTCTGAAATGTGTTCAGTGTTCTTTTCCCCTAAGCGTCATTCTTCATACTAATAAGATGACTTTTGTGGGACAAGCTCCCTGGGATTTGCAGATTGAAATCCCTCACAGGAGGCAGGATGACACATGACCACTTCACCCTGCTCATCCTCCCTCCATAACATCTCCCTCCCTACATCACCCAGGCTACATCTCCTGCTAACTTGATTTTTTTTTTCTGAGGAACGCCAAATATTTAGAATGTCACAGACAGCCTGATTCTCATGGATGCTTTCAAGTCCTTTTAGAATTCTCTTAATAATTGCTGGAAAGAGTAAGGAGTGAAATAACCATGTAAAACCCCAAAGGTTTCACTGGCCTAGTTAAGCGTACAGTATCAGACTAAGAAATGTATCCATCTTTTTCTAAAACTGTAGTGGTGTCATGCTGCCAACATGGCTGGTCAATGGGAAGGACCATCTGTGCTGTAGGCTCCATTGAATGGAGAACACATAGGTAGTCCCTTCAAAAGGAACATACTGTAAGGGGTTGACTGGGACTCAGTATTGACTACTGCTGCTGCTGCTAAGTTGTTTCAGTCGTGTCCGACTCTGTGCAGCCCCATAGATGGCAGCCCACCAGGCTCCCCCGTCCCTGGGATTCTCCAGGCAAGAACACTGGAGTGGGTTGTTGCCATTTCCTTCTCCAATGCATGAAAGTGAAAAGTGAAAGTGAAGTCGCTCAGTCGTGTTCGACTCTTAGCAACCCCATGGACTGCAGCCTACCTTCTGTCCATGGGATTTTCTAGGCAAGAGTACTGGAGTGGGGTGCCATTGCCTTCTCCACAGTATTGACTAGGAGCTGGTTTTATTTTCTGTGCAGTGATGTGAGTATACATCCTGTGGTGTAATCCCAGGTTATGAGTGTCAAGCTCCATTCTGAGCCAAGGAGTGCACAAAGATCGACTTTTTAAAAAAATGTTCTGTGTCATAGTGTTCAGTTTAATTAAAAGGATAGTTACCTGTTTCATTTTTAGTTTCACTTAAATAAAACATTTCAAGTAGTAATAATGCCTTGTGATTCTTTTCTTGACCAAGATATATAAATTAATCCAGTTAGTTCAATGATACAGTCAAGATGTATTTATTGAGTACGTGCTATGTGCCAGATCCTCTTCCAGGACCTGGGAACATGCCAGTGAGCAAGTCTTTAAACAGTTTCAGTCAGTCAGTTCACTCACTCAGTTGTGTCCTACTCTCTGTGACCAAATGGACTGCAGCACACCAGGCTTCCCTGTTCTTCACCAACTTCCAGAGCTTGCTCAGACTCACGTCCATTGATTGGTGATGCCATCCAGCCATCTCATCCTCTGTCCTCTGCTTCTCCTCAGGCCTTCAGTCTTTCCCAGCCAGCACCAGGGTCTTTTCCAATGAGTCAGTCCTTTGCATTAGGTGACCAAAGTATTGGAACTTCAGCTTCAGCATCAGTCCTTCCAGTGAATATTCAGGACTGATTTCCTTTAGAATTGACTGACTTGTTCTCCTTGTAGTCCAAGGAACTCTCAAGAGACTTCTCCAACACCACAGTTCAAAAGCATCAATTCTTCGGCACTCAGCTTTCTTCACAGTCCCAACTCTTGCATCCATACATGACCACTGGAAAAACCATAGCCTTGACTAGACGGACCTTTGTTGGCAAGGTAATGTCTCTGCTTTTGAATATGCTATCTAGGTTGGTCATAACTTTTCTTCCAAGGAGTAAGCATCTTTTAATTTCATGGCTGCAATCACCATCTGCAGTGATTTTGGAGCCCCCCCAAATAAAGTTTCTCACTGTTTCCATTAGTTTCTCCATCTAGTTGCTATGAAGTGATGGGACTGGATGACATGATCTTAGTTTTCTGAATGTTGTTTTAAGCCAACTTTTTCACTCTCCTCTTTTACTTTAATCAAGAGGCTCTTTAGAGTTCTTTCAGTTCAGTTCATTCAGTCGCTCAGTCGTGTCCGACTCTTTGCGACCCCATGAATTGCAGCACGCCAGGCCTCCCTGTTCATTACCATCTCTTGGAATTCACTCAGACTCACGTCCATTGAGTCCGTGATGCCATCCAGCCATCTCATCCTAGGTCGTCCCCTTCTCCTCCTGCCCCCAATCCCTCCCAGCATCAGAGTCTTTTCCAATGAGTCAACTCTTCGCATGAGGTGGCCAAAGTACTGGAGTTTCAGCTTTAGCATCATTCCTTCCAAAGAAATCCCAGGGCTGATCTCCTTCAGAATGGACTGGTTGGATCTCCTTACAGAGTTCTTTAATTCGGGTTTATTTANGAAGTCCAGAATTCACCTGCATCGAGGGCTCCATTTTAAACCCGAGTTATGTCAGTTGCCAGGTTCAGACACATCTGGACTTCTTTTTTTGGAGGGTGGAAAGTACACTGGAATCTACATTTATTTTACTGAGTTAATGTGCATGGGAGGAAGAGGAATGAAAATATGATCTCCACACCTCCTGTGTGGAGCACGATGATGAAAGGTGGACAGAAAGTGAAGGATTACTTTCCATGAGGACTCTGTGAGTTGTGTGGCCACATATGGTCTATGCATAAGTGGATGAGAGACGATCATCTCATTGCTCCCAAGGTCATTCTGGAGTCTCAAGGGCTGGCATATCTGGGAGGGCACAGGCATCACGGACACGAGTATTCACATGAGAGGACCAGTGCCATTGATAGAAGAGACACTTTCGATGAAGTGGACACCAAGTGGAGGGCAGAAGATAAGAAGAATGTGGAAAGGTATGTACTTCACTGACAGGTTCTTGATCCCAAGAGACACTTGGGGATTTCCAGATACAAACACAGGAGGATTTATGCCTTTTCAAACAGATGTATTTAAGAGCCAGTGAGATGTGCATTATTGCTGCATTGGTGATGCCATCTGCACCCATAGATTTAAGAGGCCTGGAAAAGCTTAGGTTACATTTCTACCAGGAAATTTTTTATACTTCTCTAGCCCATTGATTGGCAACCCTTAGTTAATATGGCCAACTGACATGTTTAACTTTATCTAGTTGTCTTTTGAGCTCCTAGTCCAAAACTAAACTTCTGGGTTGGAGATTCCATAAATCGCAGAAAATCCCTTCCTAATTTGTCATGTGGATGTTCCAAGAGGAGAAGTGATAGCCCAGGATTCATGTTCAACTAGTCTGTAGATTGTGGGTGTGAATTCCTGTCTTCACTGGGAAGTCCCAGAGGGGAAGGTTTGTATCTTATTCATTTCTGAGTCTTCAGGGCCTTGCTCCACATTGGGCACAGAGGAGACACTCAGGAAACAGTTCAGAACAGTATTTTATTTTAACTTTATAACCCTGAAAGGTGGAGTACATGAAAGTTGAATGTTCAGATAAAAGTATTATTTTCATTCACAAAGAGAAAGGAAAAGCAAGTGAGGGTCTCAACAGATTCTTACAATGCACAGTTTCTGAATCTTTCTTGTTTGTTTTAAAGATTTATTTACACATGGCTGTGCTGGGTCTTCATTGCTGTGTGGGCTTTTGGTCTACTTGAGGCAAGTGGAGGTTTCTCTGTAGTTCCAGTGTATGTGAGCTTCTCACTGTGGGGGCTTCTCTTGTGGAGACGGGCTCGAGGGCATGTGGGCTTCAGCTGTTTTGCTGGGTGGATTCTGTAGTTGTGGCTTCTGGGCTCCAGAGCACAGGCTGGATAGTTGCGGCGCCCAGGCTTAGTTGTGCTGTGGTATGTGGGATCTTCCCAGACCAGTGATGGAACCCCTATCTCCTGCATTGGCAGGTGGATTCTTTACCATTGAGCCTCCAGGGAAGCTCCCCACCCTTTTTCTCTTAATTCAGTTTCTCACTTTTAGCCTCTACTCTAACAGTTGCGACCCTGACCTGCTCTCACATGTAGTTCTGAAGACACTATGCTACCCATCAGCCAGGTTCATGTTACCAGACAATACCACCCAGGCAGGAAGCACTCTGAAATGTGTTCAGTGTTCTTTTCCCCTAAGCGTCATTCTTCATACTAATAAGATGACTTTTGTGGGACAAGCTCCCTGGGATTTGCAGATTGAAATCCCTCACAGGAGGCAGGATGACACATGACCACTTCACCCTGCTCATCCTCCCTCCATAACATCTCCCTCCCTACATCACCCAGGCTACATCTCCTGCTAACTTGATTTTTTTTTTCTGAGGAACGCCAAATATTTAGAATGTCACAGACAGCCTGATTCTCATGGATGCTTTCAAGTCCTTTTAGAATTCTCTTAATAATTGCTGGAAAGAGTAAGGAGTGAAATAACCATGTAAAACCCCAAAGGTTTCACTGGCCTAGTTAAGCGTACAGTATCAGACTAAGAAATGTATCCATCTTTTTCTAAAACTGTAGTGGTGTCATGCTGCCAACATGGCTGGTCAATGGGAAGGACCATCTGTGCTGTAGGCTCCATTGAATGGAGAACACATAGGTAGTCCCTTCAAAAGGAACATACTGTAAGGGGTTGACTGGGACTCAGTATTGACTACTGCTGCTGCTGCTAAGTTGTTTCAGTCGTGTCCGACTCTGTGCAGCCCCATAGATGGCAGCCCACCAGGCTCCCCCAACCCTGGGATTCTCCAGGCAAGAACACTGGAGTGGGTTGTTGCCATTTCCTTCTCCAATGCATGAAAGTGAAAAGTGAAAGTGAAGTCGCTCAGTCGTGTTCGACTCTTAGCAACCCCATGGACTGCAGCCTACCCTCTGTCCATGGGATTTTCTAGGCAAGAGTACTGGAGTGGGGTGCCATTGCCTTCTCCACAGTATTGACTAGGAGCTGGTTTTATTTTCTGTGCAGTGATGTGAGTATACATCCTGTGGTGTAATCCCAGGTTATGAGTGTCAAGCTCCATTCTGAGCCAAGGAGTGCACAAAGATCGACTTTTTAAAAAAATGTTCTGTGTCATAGTGTTCAGTTTAATTAAAAGGATAGTTACCTGTTTCATTTTTAGTTTCACTTAAATAAAACATTTCAAGTAGTAATAATGCCTTGTGATTCTTTTCTTGACCAAGATATATAAATTAATCCAGTTAGTTCAATGATACAGTCAAGATGTATTTATTGAGTACGTGCTATGTGCCAGATCCTCTTCCAGGACCTGGGAACATGCCAGTGAGCAAGTCTTTAAACAGTTTCAGTCAGTCAGTTCACTCACTCAGTTGTGTCCTACTCTCTGTGACCAAATGGACTGCAGCACACCAGGCTTCCCTGTTCTTCACCAACTTCCAGAGCTTGCTCAGACTCACGTCCATTGATTGGTGATGCCATCCAGCCATCTCATCCTCTGTCCTCTGCTTCTCCTCAGGCCTTCAGTCTTTCCCAGCCAGCACCAGGGTCTTTTCCAATGAGTCAGTCCTTTGCATTAGGTGACCAAAGTATTGGAACTTCAGCTTCAGCATCAGTCCTTCCAGTGAATATTCAGGACTGATTTCCTTTAGAATTGACTGACTTGTTCTCCTTGTAGTCCAAGGAACTCTCAAGAGACTTCTCCAACACCACAGTTCAAAAGCATCAATTCTTCGGCACTCAGCTTTCTTCACAGTCCCAACTCTTGCATCCATACATGACCACTGGAAAAACCATAGCCTTGACTAGACGGACCTTTGTTGGCAAGGTAATGTCTCTGCTTTTGAATATGCTATCTAGGTTGGTCATAACTTTTCTTCCAAGGAGTAAGCATCTTTTAATTTCATGGCTGCAATCACCATCTGCAGTGATTTTGGAGCCCCCCCAAATAAAGTTTCTCACTGTTTCCATTAGTTTCTCCATCTAGTTGCTATGAAGTGATGGGACTGGATGACATGATCTTAGTTTTCTGAATGTTGTTTTAAGCCAACTTTTTCACTCTCCTCTTTTACTTTAATCAAGAGGCTCTTTAGAGTTCTTTCAGTTCAGTTCATTCAGTCGCTCAGTCGTGTCCGACTCTTTGCGACCCCATGAATTGCAGCACGCCAGGCCTCCCTGTTCATTACCATCTCTTGGAATTCACTCAGACTCACGTCCATTGAGTCCGTGATGCCATCCAGCCATCTCATCCTAGGTCGTCCCCTTCTCCTCCTGCCCCCAATCCCTCCCAGCATCAGAGTCTTTTCCAATGAGTCAACTCTTCGCATGAGGTGGCCAAAGTACTGGAGTTTCAGCTTTAGCATCATTCCTTCCAAAGAAATCCCAGGGCTGATCTCCTTCAGAATGGACTGGTTGGATCTCCTTACAGAGTTCTTTAATTCGGGTTTATTTAAATAAAATTCCCACTGTTTTAAANTGTGGTGTAATCCCAGGTTATGAGTGTCAAGCTCCATTCTGAGCCAAGGAGTGCACAAAGATCGACTTTTTAAAAAAATGTTCTGTGTCATAGTGTTCAGTTTAATTAAAAGGATAGTTACCTGTTTCATTTTTAGTTTCACTTAAATAAAACATTTCAAGTAGTAATAATGCCTTGTGATTCTTTTCTTGACCAAGATATATAAATTAATCCAGTTAGTTCAATGATACAGTCAAGATGTATTTATTGAGTGCGTGCTATGTGCCAGATCCTCTTCCAGGACCTGGGAACATGCCAGTGAGCAAGTCTTTAAACAGTTTCAGTCAGTCAGTTCACTCACTCAGTTGTGTCCTACTCTCTGTGACCAAATGGACTGCAGCACACCAGGCTTCCCTGTTCTTCACCAACTTCCAGAGCTTGCTCAGACTCACGTCCATTGATTGGTGATGCCATCCAGCCATCTCATCCTCTGTCCTCTGCTTCTCCTCAGGCCTTCAGTCTTTCCCAGCCAGCACCAGGGTCTTTTCCAATGAGTCAGTCCTTTGCATTAGGTGACCAAAGTATTGGAACTTCAGCTTCAGCATCAGTCCTTCCAGTGAATATTCAGGACTGATTTCCTTTAGAATTGACTGACTTGTTCTCCTTGTAGTCCAAGGAACTCTCAAGAGACTTCTCCAACACCACAGTTCAAAAGCATCAATTCTTCGGCACTCAGCTTTCTTCACAGTCCCAACTCTTGCATCCATACATGACCACTGGAAAAACCATAGCCTTGACTAGACGGACCTTTGTTGGCAAGGTAATGTCTCTGCTTTTGAATATGCTATCTAGGTTGGTCATAACTTTTCTTCCAAGGAGTAAGCATCTTTTAATTTCATGGCTGCAATCACCATCTGCAGTGATTTTGGAGCCCCCCCAAATAAAGTTTCTCACTGTTTCCATTAGTTTCTCCATCTAGTTGCTATGAAGTGATGGGACTGGATGACATGATCTTAGTTTTCTGAATGTTGTTTTAAGCCAACTTTTTCACTCTCCTCTTTTACTTTAATCAAGAGGCTCTTTAGAGTTCTTTCAGTTCATTTCATTCAGTCGCTCAGTCGTGTCCGACTCTTTGTGATCCCATGAACTGCAGCACGCCAGGCCTCCCTGTTCATTACCATCTCTTGGAATTCACTCAGACTCACGTCCATTGAGTCCATGATGCCATCCAGCCATCTCATCCTAGGTCGTCCCCTTCTCCTCCTGCCCCCAATCCCTCCCAGCATCAGAGTCTTTTCCAATGAGTCAACTCTTCTCATGAGGTGGCCAAAGTACTGGAGTTTCAGCTTTAGCATCATTCCTTCCAAAGAAATCCCAGGGCTGATCTCCTTCAGAATGGACTGGTTGGATCTCCTTGCAGAGTTCTTTAATTCGGGTTTATTTAAATAAAATTCCCACTGTTTTAAAGATATGTAGGCTCTGACAGGTAACCAAGAGGCACATGAAAAGATGTTCAACATTGCTTATTAGAGAAATGAAAATCTAAATTACCATGAGGTATCACTTCACACCAGTCAGAATGGCCATCATTTAAAGTCTACAAATAACAAATGCTGGAGAGGGTGCAGGGAAAAAAGGAATCCTCTCACACTGTTGGTGGGAATGTAAGTTGGTGCAGCCACTATGGAAAACAGTGTGGAAGTTCCTCAAAAAACCAAAACTAGAGTTGCCATTTGATTTAGCCATCCTACTCCTGGGCACATGTCTGGACAAAACTGTAATTCAAAATGGTAGTGCACCTCTATGTTCATAGCAGCCCTATTCACAATAACCAAGACATGGAAACAACCTAGATGTCCACTGACGGATGAGTGGGTAAAGAAGATGTGTACATATATTCAATGGAATATTACTCAGCTACAAAAAAGAATGAAACAATGCCATTGGCAGCAACATGGATGGACCTAGAGAAGACTAACACCAAGGGTCTAAGTGAAGTAAGTCAGAGAGAGAGACAAATACCACATGCTCTCACTTATAAGTAAAATTTAAAATATGACACAAATGAACTTATCTATGAAACTGAAACAGACTCACAGATATAAAGATGAGACTTGTTGTTGCCAAGAGAAAGGGGATATGGCGGAGTAATGGAGTGGGAGTTTGAGGTGAGCAGATGCAATAGCATTATATATAGAATCGAATAGATAGACAACAAGGTCCTACTGTGTAGTATAGGAAACTATATTCAATATCCTGTAATAAACTATAGTGGGAAAGAATATAAAAAAGAATGTACATATATATATATATATATATATATATATATATATATATAACTGAATCATTTTGCTGTTTAGCAGAAATTAATACAATATTGTAAATGAACTATACTTCAATAAAAAAGGTTCCAAGATAGCAGAGTCACAATGTAACAGGGTTTTAGTTTATTTTCTTATTGTTTACTGTTTCTGTAGAAACACTGACTTAGTTCTTAGATTTTCCCCTCCTTCTCCCTTCCCTTTCTTTCTTTTCTTTCACTTTTCTCCTTCCTACCTCCCTCTCTCCTTATTTTCTTTCTCTTCCTGACAATGTATGTCCAAGTGTCACAAGCACATATAAGACAGTGACTGACAATTTAATAACAGAGAATTAAGTCCTTGAGATGTCACTGGAAAGTAGAAAAATAGGATGCACACTCATGCAAAAAACACCTAAATGGTCTTTAAGATGCAGAGGCTGTTAAATGGAAGGACTGGTCCTTCCTTTCTGAGATATTCCTGAATTGAATCTGGCTGTCAATTAGCATCTACAGACACATGTGTCTTTCTTCACAGAAACCCTGTTATATGGAGAGATGGATTTGACAGGGGCCAGGTCTGACTTTAATTGTGGGTGATGTTGCTATTGTGTAGCCTCTCCCGAGGTGGGTGGGTTGTGGGGGGACGGGACCTGGACATGATTTGAAGGGCTGATTGATTCTGAGAACTCACCCAATAATCCCTGACTACCCCAGGTGGTATGCCGAAATACATTCCCTGATCTCTGGTTTTCAGTCATCATACCTTTCGACTCAGAATGCATTCTCCTTTCACCTGGTCCCTTTGTTGCCTCTAAAGGCCATCTGCAGAACTGGGTATCGTGATGGAGGCAGATGAGCAGTGGGCGGCTAAGCTGTGTGTTTACTTCTGGAGGAAACATGACCTGTAGAAGAAAGGGGTTCAAGGGTACTCTGCCTACTCCTCTGCCTGCAAGTACACTGAGCAGGTCCCAGATTCTGTGCTATCGCCACTGCCGACTTGAGTCCTTCCACCACTGCAGCTGGAGAAGAAAATGGTAATCCACTCCAGTATTCCTGCCTGGAGAATCCCACGGACAGAGGAGGACACAGGAACCTGGTGGGCTACAGTCCATGGGGTCGCAAGAGCTGGACACGACTGAATGACTAAACCACCACCACTGCACCAGTCTCTGGCTTCGCATACACTATTTGTGATTCTCAGTGAAGTTCATGTTTGTTTTGATCATGTTTTTTTTGGTTACTGTCTTTTTCTCCTCATTTAGTTTGAAACTACTTCAAGGTTGGGATTGTTTTAGTGTCTTCACATTTTAACATACATGAAATAAACTTTGAGTCACAAGAGGAAGAAAATAAATCAGTTCCCACCTATTTTCTTCATCTATTTAGTTGTTCATTTCTCTTTAAAAAATGTATATATTAAAAAGCTTTTAAACTATTCACCATGTTTATTTAATGGTAGCATTGTAAGGTCAGACTACTTGAATTGTGTCTTTAAAAAAAAAAACTTTTAATTTTATATAGGAGCATAGGGCTTCCTTGGTGGCTCAGTGGTAAAGAATCCACTTGCAATGCAGGAAACTCAGGTTCGATGCCTGGGTTGGGAAGATCCCCTGGAAGAGGGCATGACAAACCACTCCAGTATTCTTGCTTGGAGAATCCCACGGACAGAGGAGCCTGGCAGGCTATAGTCCACTGGGTTGCAAAGAGTTGGACATGATTGAAGCAACTTAGGACGTATAGTTAATTAACAACGTGGTGATAGTTTCAGGTGTACAGCAAATGATTCAGTTATACATATACATGTATCTATTCTTTTTTGATTTCTTTTCCCATTTTTGTTGTCACATAATATTGAGCAGAGTTCTCTGTGCTATAGAGTCAGTCCTTGTTGGTTATGCATTTTAAAGTTAATTTGTCTTTAGTTCAGTCAATACATATGCATTAAGCATCTATTTCATGCCATCCATTGTTATAGACATAGGGATATAGTAGTGAGCACAAAATTTCCTGATGTAGCATTCTAGAAGGGGGAGATAAACAAACAAATAAATGCACGATATGCCATATGGTGATAAGTGCTATGGAGAAAAATCCTTTAGGAATGGTCAGTTGCAATTTTAAACAAAGCAGTAAGAAACACCTTTCTGAGAAGGTGATATTTAAACTAAAAAATGAGTTGTATTTCCTATTCTACCTGGAATGGAATGCATTGTCCCCAGGCTCCAGAGTAATTTAGACTCTACGTGCTCTATAAAACACAGCCCCTTCAGTGGTCACGTTCATAACTTAGGCTAAGAAAAGTATTTTTGGGTTAACTGAGATTTAAATTTAACTGGGGCTCCTATGCTTTATCTGGCAGCCTTGGCAGCCCAATTTTTCCCTCAAGCTGGAAATATTCTTTCTTTTGAGCTGCCGTGTCATTCTCTTCTTCTTTTAAGCCACCATTGGACACTCATTATATTTCAGCAGTTACTTTATCAGCCTAGCTAAGCATTCCCTTGAAAGTCAGGAAGTAAAGTTAGAGAAAATGTGGTGGGATTCAGGATAGGGAGGTTTCAGCTGCAGAAAATCAGGTCATAAAGACCCAGAGTACAGAAAATTCCTAGGAGGTATTTGGAGAGTGCCAACATGAGGAAGTATTGTTAAATGGGAGCAGGAGAAAGTGCCAAAGTGAACTTCAAATTAGTTGAGGTTTTAGCAGATGAACAAGGAGAGAGCTTGATACTGAGGCAGAAAGTTAGGTTTTTCTCTCTTTAAGAAGTTGACCTTGCCGGAACTGGGGTGAAGCCTTTATTTCACCCTCTTTCTTTCCTCCAACAGGGACCTGATGCATATGCTCAACTAGCAGAAACAGCAGCAAGTGCAAACACCTGCTGGTACTGCTAATTACCAAGTGCCCCCCAGGATGAGGGCATAGGTTTAACACCTGGGCAGAGGTAGCTGACTGTTAGAACCAGAGAATGTTGACATTGCGGTTCTTGCAGATACCTGGGTCATTAATCAGAGCAATAGTGCTTTGTACCTAGGAAGCAGGGCCATGAAGAATCATTTACTTTTGATTACCAGGTGTTTGTTATTAAAAAAAAAAAAAAAGACACAAACAGATTTTCTTAGCTTTCCTGTAGCAGAGAATGTTGGCAGTTTGGACAAGCCTGATGTGAACTCATCTGTATTTAGGTAAAATTTGTTGCCTGAAACATTAATGAAAGGTGCACTCAACAGACTGCTTCCTGTATAAATGACCTTAGCACTTCTATCTGATCACATTGTGCACCTATTGATTTTAAAGGCAGGCACTTTGATAACATGGGCGATGTAGTGACTGTTAAAAGGTTTCCAGAGAACACTAGTTAACAATTTCCCTTTCCTTTTTACTATGCCCAGTAGCCTTTTCAGTGTTTTTTTAAATTTATTGTTGGAGGGATAATAATGGCAAAATTTTAAAGTATTTTTTCCACCCCATTGTCCCAGGTTGTGTGTTAAGGACTCCATAAAAATGATCTCATTGAATTCTTTTAACAACTCTATGAGGAAGGAAATTCCCTGCCCAAATTTACTTATGAAGAAACCAAGGCTGAGAAAGATGAAGAGATTTGTCTAAGGTCTTTCCTCTTTCCATCTGTCTGGCCAGCCTGCCCAGTTTGGTGCTTTTGCAACTATACAGTAGTAACAGCATACAGCGGAGAAGGCAGTAGCACCCCATTCCAGTACTCTTGCCTGGAAAATCCCATGGGCGGAGGAGCCTTATAGGCTGCAATCCATGGAGTCGAGAAGAGTCGGACATGACTGAGCGACTTCACTTTCACTTTTCACTTTCATGCATTGGAGAAGGACATAGCAACCCATTCCAGTGTTCTTGCCTGTAGAATCCTAGGGACGGGGGACCCTGGTGGGCTGCTGTCTGTGGGGTCGCACAGAGTTGGACATGATTGAAGTGACTTAGCAGCAGCAACAGCATACAGAAGGGGACTATCTCTTGGCACTCACCTTCGGAGGGAGATATTTTGACTTTCCTTCATCTGACCATTGGTCACACCTCAAGTTCTTTCCTTACTCAGCAAATTTGTGGC
>SJYW01010285.1:0-11902 GCA_006410735.1 Raphicerus campestris
CTTCTTCTTCTTCTCACCTTCTTCTTCTTTTCACCTTCTTCTACTTCTTCTCACCTTCTTCTTCTTTTCACCTTCTTCTGCTTCTCACCTTCTACTTCTTCTTGCCTTCTTCTTTTTGTTCCTCTTCTTCCCAACTTCTTCTTCTTCTACTTATCATCTTCTTCTTTTTCTTCTCTCCTTCTTTTTCTTCTTCTCACCTTCTTCTTCTTCTCGCCTTTTTCTTTTTCTTCTCACCTTCTGCTTCTTCTTTTACTTCTTCTCATCTCCGTCTTCTTATTCTTCTCATCTTCTTCTTCTTGTTGTTCTTCTTATTCTCACGTTCTTCTGGTTCTTTTTCTTCTTCTCAAGATGTGTATAAGAGACAGTTCTTCTTCTTCNTTCTTCTTTTACTTCTTCTCATCTCCGTCTTCTTATTCTTCTCATCTTCTTCTTCTTGTTGTTCTTCTTATTCTCACGTTCTTCTGGTTCTTTTTCTTCTTCTCACTTTCTTCTTCTACTTTTTCTTCTTCTTCTTCTTCTCACCTTCTTCTTTTTCTTTTCCCCTCTTCGTCTAGTTCTCACCATCTTCTTTTTCTTCTCATCTTCTTCTTCATCTTCTTCTTCTCATATTCTTTTTCTTCTTCTTTTTCATTTTCTTCTCACCGTATTCTTCTTCTTCTTCACACATTCCTCTTCTTCTTCTAAACTTCTTCTTCTTTTTCTCACCTTCTTCTTCTTCTTCTTTTTCTGCTTCTTTTTATTCTCACCTTCTTCTTCTTCTGACCTTCTTCTCCTTCTTCTTCTTACCTTCATCTTCTTCTCAACATCTTCTTCTTCTTCTCAACTTCTTTTTCTTCTTCTCACCTTCCTCTAGTTCTTTATTTTCTTCTTCTTCTTCTTCTTATTTTCTTCTTGTTTTACTCACCTTTTTCTGCTTCTTCTTCTTCTTCTTCTTCTTCTCACCTTCTTCTTGTTCTTCTTCTTCTGCTCGCCTTCTTCTTTTTCTCACCTTCTTCTTCTTCTTTTTCTCAACTTCTTCTTCTACTTATTCTTTTTCTCACCTTCTTCTTCTTCTCAACATCTTCTTCTTCTTCTTCTCACCTTCTTTTTCTTCTTCTTCTCAAATTCTTCTTCTTCTTCTGAACTTCTTCTTCTCACCTTCTTCTTGTTCTTTCTTTTCTTTCTTCTTCTTCTCCTTTTTTTTCTTCAACTTTTTTTCACCTTTTTCTTCTTTTTCTCACCTTCTTCTTCTTCTCACTTTCTTCTTCTTCTTCCTCTCCTTCTTCTTTACATATTCTTCTACTTCTTTTTCCTCTCCTTCGCACCTTTTTCTTCTAATCACCTTCTTCTTTTTCACACCTTCTTCTTCTTCTTTTTCTTCTTCTTCTCTTCTTCTCACCTTCTCCTTCTTTTCACCTTCTTCTTCTCAACTTTTTTTTCTTCTTCTCACTTTCTTTTTGTTGTTCCTCTTCTACCTACCTTCTTCTTCTTCTTCTACTTCTTCTTCTTCTTCTTCTCACCTTCTTCTTCTTCNCTCTTTGTGACTCCATGGACTGTAGCCTGCCGGGCTCATCTGTCCATGGGAATTCTCCAGACAAGAACTCTCCAGACAAGGGTGGGTTGCCATGCCTTTCTCCAGGGGATCTTCCCAACCTAGGGATTGAACCCAGGTCTCCTGTATTACAGGCAGATTCTTTACCAACTGAGCCACCAGAGAAGCCCTGCTCAACTATAAAGCTATAAATAAAAGCACGAGATGTGCTTCAGGTCATTAGGAAAAAGAAAAATGTTACCATCCTTCTACTGATTTGAATAAGCCTATAATAATCCTAGTTTGACCTCAGGGTCAGACGCTCTCCTGCCTGATACAAAGAAGGGGCTAGTGATGTGAGCCTTGAAAAAGGTGGTGTTTACCCCTGCCCCTTTTCTTTGACTGTGAAATTGTAGCCCACTTAATCCTTGGGGCAGAGCTCCCTCACCTGTCTGCTTGCATCTCTTACAAGCATCCCATACTAATAAATCTATTTCTTGCCTATCACTTTGCCTCTGGCTGAATTCCTTCTGTGCTGAGACACAAAGATCCTCAACCTCAGTAAGTCCAGACACCAGATGAGTGGTTCTAATTAAAAGATGGTGGGTTAGAGTCCCAAACAGGGTTTTGCTTGGGTTTGAGTCCAGGCACGTGGGTTTAAGCCCCAATCTGAGATGAATGGTTTCAAGCCAGTCCTGAGTTTTCTCTTCCTCAGTCAGCTGGTTATAGGGAACTCACCCTGAGGTTGTAGGGGCAGACTGGTAGAGAAAAGGTAATGCAGCAAGAGTAGTGACTGTGTATATTTGGGCCACTTCATACCAAAGAAAAAGAACTGAGATACTTGTGTATATATAGCCAACCATATATAACATACATTCATACATATATATTGCCATTATAATAGATATAATAAGATATACAATATATTGAAGTGTGAAGTGAAGTGAAGTCACTCAGTCATGTCTGACTCTTTGTGACACCATGGACTAGTAGCCTATCAGGCTCCTCCCTCCATGGGATTCTCCAGGCAAGAGTACTGGAGTGGGTTGCCCTTTCCTTCTCCAGGGGATCTTCCTGACCCAGGGATCAAACCTGGATCTCTCACATTCCAGGCAGACACTTTAACCTCTAAGCCACCTATATTCTCTCTATATAAAGAGATTTACTGTAAGTACTTGGCTTATGTGTTTTGGGGGGCTGGCTAGACAAGTTTGAAATCTGTAGGCTGGCAGGCTGGGACTGTAATAGGAATTGAAGCTTCAGTCTGCTAGCAGAATTTCTTCCTCAGGGAAACCTCAATTCCATTCAATTGATTGGATCAGGCCTATCAATATTATCCAGGATAATCTCCGTTCCTTCTTGCTTTCAACTGATATTAATCTCACCTACAAAACAGCTTCACAGCAACACCTATATTAATATGTGATTGAATAATTGAGTACCATAACCCAACCAAGATGACTCAAAACAACCAACAGAGTTTGTAAACTGAGAAAGATACAACTTCTCATAGAGGAATCCAAACGTTCAAAGAGGCAGGTCATTAAAAAAAACCAACACAGCTTTATTTTAGTGTAGTAGACATACAATAGTTCAGTTCAGCTGCTCAGGTGTGTCCAACTCTTTGTGGCCCCATGGACTGCAGCATGCCAGGCTTCCCTGTCCATCACCAACTCCTGGAGTTTACTCAAACTCATGCCCATTGAGTTGGTGATGCCATCCAACTATCTCATCCTCTGTTGTCCGCTTCTCCTCCCGCCTTCAATCTTTCCCAGCATCAGGGTCTTTTCTAATGAGTCAGTTCTTCATATCAGGAGAACTTCAGCTTCTCCTGTATTGGAGCTTTAGCTTCAGTCCTTCCAATGAATATTCAAGACTGATTTCCTTTAGGATGGACTGGTTTAATCTCCTTGCTGTCCAAGGGACTCTCAAGAATCTTCAACACCACAGTTCAAAAGCATCCATTCTTCGGCACTCAGCTTTCTTTATAGTTCAACTCTGACATCCATACATGACTACTGGAAAAACCAGTTATTTAAAGTGAACAATTTAATAAGTTTTGACATAGGTAGCTACTGCTAAAACTATCACTGCAATTAAGAAACATGCCCATCACACCCAAAAGTCTCTTCATAACTGCTTGTCGTTCTGCCCTTTCCTGTCCTTGCACCCTTCACCAGACAACCACTGATCTACTTTTTGTCACTGATAGGTTCGTTAATTTTGTAAAAATGGAATCATACAGTTCGCTCTTTCATACAGTGTACACTTTTGGGGTCTGGTGTCTTTCACTCAGCATAATTATTTTGAGATTCATCCATGTTGCTCTCCTGTGTATTATAGTTCATTCTTTTTTATTGTTGAAAAATATTGCAGTGTATGAATATGTAAGATGTACTATCTAATCCCCAACAGAAGGACATTCGGGTTTCTGTTTTGATGATTACGAGTACTGCTATTAATATAAATGTTTGTATACAGGTTTAATGGTAACGCTGGATAAATAAGAGTGGGATTACTGTATTTTATGGTGTTTGTTTAAGAGAGATTGCTTATGGGGACCTAAATGGGAAGGAAATCCGAAAAAGAGGGGATAGATATATATGTTTACAAAGGTGCAAAAGCAATTTAATGGAGGACAGAGTCTCCATTCACTTTGCTGTACCACAGAAACTAACAGTATTGTAAAGCAACTATACTCTAATAAAAATAAAGAAAGCTGCCAGACTATTTTCCAGAGTGGCCACACCATTTTACATTCCCACCAACAATATATGAGTATTATTTGCTTTCACCTTGTTGACACTAGCTATTGTTAGTTTTTCTTTTTTAATTTTAAGTTTTCAAATACTTTGGCCACCTGATGTGAAGAACCAACTCATTGGAAAAGACCCTGATTCTGGGAAAGGTGGAGGGCAGGAGGAGGAAGAGCAACAATGGATGAGATGGTTGGATGGCATCATCGACTCAGTGAACATGAGTTTGAGCAAACTTAGGGAGATAGTGAGGACAGGAATGCCTGGTGTGCTGCAGTCCATGGGCTTGCAGAGTCGGACGTGACTGAGTGAACAGTAACAGTATAGTGATACCTCATTGTGATTTTGGTTTATGTTTCCCAAATGGTAAAAGATATTGAGCATCTTTTCATGTGCTTATTTGCTACCTGTATACCTTTTTTCATCTTTTCAATGGGTTTGTTTTCTCATTGTTGAATTTAAAAAATTCTTATGTGTTCTGGATTAAAGTCCATTGTCAAATATATGATTTGCAAATATTTTCTCTTAGTGTCTGGCTTGTCTTTTCATTCTCTTGTCCTTTATAGAGAAAACATTTAAAACATTTAGAGAAGTCTAATTTTTCTTCTTTTTTGCATAGTGCTTTTGGTGTATCTAAGGACACTTAGCTTAACCCAAGGTAACAAGTTTCCTATATATTTTTTTCTATAAGTTTTAGAGCTTTACATATAGATCTATAATCCATTTGGAGTTAACTTTATGTATAATATGAGGTATGGATCCTGGTTTACTTCTCTTCTCCCCTCTCCCTCCCCCCACCTTTGTATGGTGTANTTCATACATATATATTGCCATTATAATAGATATAATAAGATATACAATATATTGAAGTGTGAAGTGAAGTGAAGTCACTCAGTCATGTCTGACTCTTTGTGACACCATGGACTAGTAGCCTATCAGGCTCCTCCCTCCATGGGATTCTCCAGGCAAGAGTACTAGAGTGGGTTGCCCTTTCCTTCTCCAGGGGATCTTCCTGACCCAGGGATCAAACCTGGATCTCTCACATTCCAGGCAGACACTTTAACCTCTAAGCCACCTATATTCTCGCTATATAAAGAGATTTACTGTAAGTACTTGGCTTATGTGTTTTGGGGGGCTGGCTAGACAAGTTTGAAATCTGTAGGCTGGCAGGCTGGGACTGTAATAGGAATTCAAGCTTCAGTCTGCTAGCAGAATTTCTTCCTCAGGGAAACCTCAATTCCATTCAATTGATTGGATCAGGCCTATCAATATTATCCAGGATAATCTCCGTTCCTTCTTGCTTTCAACTGATATTAATCTCACCTACAAAACAGCTTCACAGCAACACCTATATTAATATGTGATTGAATAATTGAGTACCATAACCCAACCAAGATGACTCAAAACAACCAACAGAGTTTGTAAAATGAGAAAGATACAACTTCTCATAGAGGAATCCAAACGTTCAAAGAGGCAGGTCATTAAAAAAAACCAACACAGCTTTATTTTAGTGTAGTAGACATACAATAGTTCAGTTCAGCTGCTCAGGTGTGTCCAACTCTTTGTGGCCCCATGGACTGCAGCATGCCAGGCTTCCCTGTCCATCACCAACTCCTGGAGTTTACTCAAACTCATGCCCATTGAGTTGGTGATGCCATCCAACTATCTCATCCTCTGTTGTCCGCTTCTCCTCCCGCCTTCAATCTTTCCCAGCATCAGGGTCTTTTCTAATGAGTCAGTTCTTCATATCAGGAGAACTTCAGCTTCTCCTGTATTGGAGCTTTAGCTTCAGTCCTTCCAATGAATATTCAAGACTGATTTCCTTTAGGATGGACTGGTTTAATCTCCTTGCTGTCCAAGGGACTCTCAAGAATCTTCAACACCACAGTTCAAAAGCATCCATTCTTCGGCACTCAGCTTTCTTTATAGTTCAACTCTGACATCCATACATGACTACTGGAAAAACCAGTTATTTAAAGTGAACAATTTAATAAGTTTTGACATAGGTAGCTACTGCTAAAACTATCACTGCAATTAAGAAACATGCCCATCACACCCAAAAGTCTCTTCATAACTGCTTGTCGTTCTGCCCTTTCCTGTCCTTGCACCCTTCACCAGACAACCACTGATCTACTTTTTGTCACTGATAGGTTCGTTAATTTTGTAGAAATGGAATCATACAGTTCGCTCTTTCATACAGTGTACACTTTTGGGGTCTGGTTTCTTTCACTCAGCATAATTATTTTGAGATTCATCCATGTTGCTCTCCTGTGTATTATAGTTCATTCTTTTTTATTGTTGAAAAATATTGCAGTGTATGAATATGTAAGATGTACTATCTAATCCCCAACAGAAGGACATTCGGGTTTCTGTTTTGATGATTACGAGTACTGCTATTAATATAAATGTTTGTATACAGGTTTAATGGTAACGTTGGATAAATAAGAGTGGGATTACTGTATTTTATGGTGTTTGTTTAAGAGAGATTGCCTATGGGGACCTAAATGGGAAGGAAATCCGAAAAAGAGGGGATAGATATATATGTTTACAAAGGTGCAAAAGCAATTTAATGGAGGACAGAGTCTCCATTCACTTTGCTGTACCACAGAAACTAACAGTATTGTAAAGCAACTATACTCTAATAAAAATAAAGAAAGCTGCCAGACTATTTTCCAGAGTGGCCACACCATTTTACATTCCCACCAACAATATATGAGTATTATTTGCTTTCACCTTGTTGACACTAGCTATTGTTAGTTTTTCTTTTTTAATTTTAAGTTTTCAAATACTTTGGCCACCTGATGTGAAGAACCAACTCATTGGAAAAGACCCTGATTCTGGGAAAGGTGGAGGGCAGGAGGAGGAAGAGCAACAGTGGATGAGATGATTGGATGGCATCATCGACTCAGTGAACCTGAGTTTGAGCAAACTTAGGGAGATAGTGAGGACAGGAATGCCTGGTGTGCTGCAGTCCATGGGCTTGCAGAGTCGGACGTGACTGAGTGAACAGTAACAGTATAGTGATACCTCATTGTGATTTTGGTTTATGTTTCCCAAATGGTAAAAGATATTGAGCATCTTTTCATGTGCTTATTTGCTACCTGTATACCTTTTTTCATCTTTTCAATGGGTTTGTTTTCTCATTGTTGAATTTAAAAAATTCTTATGTGTTCTGGATTAAAGTCCATTGTCAAATATATGATTTGCAAATATTTTCTCTTAGTGTCTGGCTTGTCTTTTCATTCTCTTGTCCTTTATAGAGAAAACATTTAAAACATTTAGAGAAGTCTAATTTTTCTTCTTTTTTGTATCTAAGGACACTTAGCTTAACCTAAGGTAACAAAAGTTTCCTATATATTTTTTTCTATAAGTTTTAGAGCTTTACATATAGATCTATAATCCATTTGGAGTTAACTTTATGTATAATATGAGGTATGGATCCTGGTTTATTTCTCTTCTCCCCTCTCCCTCCCCCCACCTTTGTATGGTGTAGTCCTTTCCAATTGATTCATTATCATTTTTGAAAAGACTCCGTTCTCCATTAAATTGCTTTTGCACCTTTGTAAACATTCAATTGGCCATATTTTTATTTCTGGACTCTGTGTTCTATTTCATCCATTTATTTGTCTGTCTGCCAACATTGTCCTGTAGCTTTATAGTAGGTCTTGTAAATCCTCCAAGGTTATTCCTTTTCAAAATTAATTTTGGTATTTTAGCCTCTTTGCCTTTGCATATAAATTTAAGAATCATGTTGTTAATACTTATAAGATATCTTTCTGGGATTTTTGTTTGAATTACACTGAATTCATAGATCAATTTGAAGACAACTGACATCTTAACAACGCTGAGTTTTCTGATCCATGAACCTGGAATTTATATATTTTTTAATTTTTTTTCCCATAAGTGCTCTGTAATTTTCAGCATATAGATTCTATATACATTTTGTTATATCTATTTCCTTTTTTGTGCTAGTACTTTTTACATGGGAATAATGTAGAATTTTTATTCTGTTGCATTTATATATTTATTTAACATGTCAACAACATTAATTACCATAGATTAAAAAAATATTTTATTATCCAGTAGAGAGAGTTACTTGTCATTATTCTTCTTCAGAATATTTTTAGGTGTTTTGCTTGCTTAAATTTTTCTTTTGTTTCGATTGAATTTTTATTTTATATTGGGGTATAGTTGATTTACAATATTGTGCTAGTTTCAGATGTACAACAAAGTTGTCAGTTATACATACACATATATCCATTCTTTTTCAGGTTCTTTTCCCATATAGGTTATTACAGAATATATATATTTATGTATGTGTGTGTATATACATATCTACATATACATACATACACATTTGCCAAGGGGCATGTGGGCTTTTAGTTCCTTGATCAGAAATCAAACCTGTGCCCCTTGCAGTGGAAGCAGAGAGTCTCAGCCACTGGATTGCCAGGCAAGTCGCAGATTATTACAGAATGTTGAGTAGAATTCCCTCTGCTATATAGTAGGTCCTTACTGATTATTTCATACATATTAGTGCGTATATGTTAATCCCAAACTCCTAATTTAACCCTGTCTCTTATNCTGGATTGCCAGGCAAGTCGCAGATTATTACAGAATGTTGAGTAGAATTCCCTCTGCTATATAGTAGGTCCTTATTGATTATTTCATACATATTAGTGCGTATATGTTAATCCCAAACTCCTAATTTAACCTCCCTCTACCTTTCCCCTTTAGTAACCATAAGTTAGTTTTCTTTATCTGTGAGTCTGTTTCTGCTTTAATTTGTATCAGTTTTTTTAGATTTTACATATAAGTGATATCACATGATATTTGCCTTTCTCTGTCTGACTTGCTTCGCTTAGTTTGATAATATCTAAGGCAACTTTAAAAGAATGTCTGTTAACTGGTGTATGGATGAAGGAAAGTGGTATATCCATACTGTGCAATTTTTTTGGCCATAAAAAGCGATGGAAGCAATGGCATATGTATTCATGTGTATAACATGGAAGAACCTTGAAAATGTTATGCTAAGTGAAAGAAGTTGGATCCCAAAGGCCACATAAAACCTGGTGAGATAACAGAAGTTTATTGCTTATGCTAGTAAATTTTGAAGTAATTTGTTACATAGCAATAGCTAATGAGAGCTTCCCTGGTGGCTCAGATGGTAAAGAATCCACCTGCAATGCAGGTCCCTAGGTGGAGAAGATGCCCTGGAGAAGGGCATGGCTACCCACTCCAGTATTCTTGCCTGGAGAATTCCATGGAAAGAGGAGCCTGGCGGGGTACAGTCCATGGGGTTGCAGAGTTGGACACAACTGAGCAATTAACACAAACACAACACAATAGCCAATGGATGCAGTGGGTTTGTAAGGATTTGTGTGAATAGGGGAATATATGTGAGATGTTTAACATGTAGAAGGGCCACCATGATAAATGCTGGCTAATGTGAGTGGGAAAGCTGGCCTCCAGTTCCAGTGGTGGTCTCTTGTGGGCAACCAGAGATGAGGACAAGGGTGGACCCAGGGGAAAGGCCCCAGCACTTGACTGTGCTAGGCAGAGACCCCTCAAGTCACTTTTACCCTCTGGCTGCCCCAGAGTAAGAGGACACAGATACATACATAGTCCCTCACTCCTTTAACTGTATTTACCTACCTTAGGGTGTTAGCACTTTGTTGTATAAATGTAAATACTAGTTATATACTGTATAACTAGCACATCGCTAATAATTGCATATATAAATAATATATGCCAGCTATGTAAATACTCCTTAGTATTCATATGCCCGAGAGCAGAGCCTCGTCTCGTTTACTTCTGCACATCTAACACAGTGCTCTGCACACAGCAGATGCTCAGTGCAGATATGAGAAAAGGACACACGAATAATAATGTGGGGAATAACTGTGAACAAAAGAAGAGTGACCCACGTATACTGACCCAGCTCACTTCTAGGATCCATCAGAAAGGAGTGTGAAGGAGAAAGCCACATGTCCAAGGATGGTTGTTTGCAGCCTTGCTCGAAATGGTCAGGAAGGAAAACTTGGAAACAACCTGTCAATCCTCAAGGGAGTGGGTGAGCAAATTGTGTCCTGTCCGTATTCAGCAATGTCATCTAGCTCTTCAAAGAGAATGAGCTGAGAGTCTATCCTTTGACCTGAAAGTTTAAGATGATGTTAGGGGAGATAAGCCGGAGAAGGCAATGGTGACCCACTCCAGTATTCTTGCCTGGAAAATCCCATGGGTGGAGGAGCCTGATAGGCTGCAGTCCATGGGGTCGCTAAGAGTCGGACATGACTGAGTGACTTCGCTTTCCCTCTTCACTTTCATGCATTGGAGAAGGACATGGCAACCCACTCCAGTGTTCTTGCCTGGAGAATCCCAGGGGCGGAGGAGCCTGGTGAGCTGCCGTCTATGGGGTTGCACAGAGTCAGACACGACTGAAGCGACTTAGCAGCAGCAGCAGCAGCAGCAGGGGAGATAAGCAAGTGGCATGATCCTGTGTTGTCAAACAATGACCAAAGCACCCTCTAAGCAGGATGTGTGTGTTTGGATACGGCTGTGTGAGTATGGTGACGTGGGTAGAGAATCACATTGAGCAGCTAGTACTGGGGAGGTGAGGAAGAGATTAATCACTTATTCTTTTTTTAGGGGGACATTATACAGCTGTCTCATTGAATACAATCAGCGTAAGTTATTTTTGTGACTTTTGAAGAGTTTAGTAAAATTCTAAAGGAAACCAACAATAAGATCTTGGACCTAACTGTTGCCACCTTCATTTGCCTGGAGGTGAATCCCAGTTGTTTTATTAGTGAGTCAGGTGAGAGGAACGTGGATCCACTTCACCCTAATTTTAAGGTCCACCACCCTCTTGCCTTCCTGACTGAACCAGGTGAGAGCTACCAAGCTTCTGCCGAGGGGTTGCCTCCCCGTTGCCCTGCATCTGGCCTGGGAGTGAACTCTTGCCTGTTCTCTAGGGAGAGAGTTCCTTCTCAACCAGAGAAAAAAAGATATCCGTGGCTACGGCCCCGGCTTTGAGGGCAGGAAGTGTGGAAATCAGGTCTAACCTGACTGTGTGCACAGTCCTTTTAAAGGGAAAATACTCCCAGGAACTCTGTGATGACAAGTTAATGTCATTATAATATTACTTAAGCAGGTAGAAGTATGAAACTCGGTATAATCGTATGCTTATAGCTCTTATGTGACTATGAAACCAAAAGCAAATTTACAAATTAAATACGAACAGAATTACAAAATTTCTAAAATTCAAATGAGTGACACTAATGTAATTTTTTTCTTTCTACATCCAAGTCGCACTTTCTGACAGACACTAGTACCCACTAGCCACAGCACGGGGCGGCACGCCCTGGGGTGTGCCAGGCAGCTCACTCACTCCTCCCCAGCCTTGCCTTGATTTAAACCCCTATAAATCTTCCCTTCTAACAATGTATCTTGGAACCATTTGACTTTCACGTGGTATGAGTGTATCATTTAGGTATTAGGTCTCTCTCTTTTTTGTCTCTCTCGTTGGCTCTGAATAATTAAAGTGGCTGGAGCCATCAGAAAATATGAACAAGGACACTGAAATTGGGAGGCAGCTATTAGTTTTAAAGTGCCCATTCATTAAAAAAAAAAAAAG
>SJYW01010289.1:35689-61099 GCA_006410735.1 Raphicerus campestris
CCACCCGCCCCTCAGGGTGTCACTACCTCGCCCGCCCAGCCTCCACTTCCTCATCTGTCCAGCCAGCCACCCCTGAGGGTGGCATTCCCTCGCCCGGGCAACCACCCGCCCCTGAGTGTGGCACTCCCACGCCTGGCAGGCCACACTCTGATGATGGTGGTACTCCCTCGCCGACCAGCCACCTGTCCCAATGTTGGCACTCCCACGCCCGGCTGGCCGCCCGCCCCTGAAGGTGGCACGCCCTCGCTTGCCCTTCCAACCGCCCCTCAGGGTGGCCCTCACTCGCAAGTCTGGCCACCCGAACCTCAGGTTGGCACTCCCTAGCCCAGCTGGCCCCCCGCCCCTGAAGGTGACACTCCCATACCCGACCGGCTACCAGCCCCTGAGCATGGCACTCCCTTGGCCGTCCAGCCACCCACCATTGAGGGTGGAACTCACTCGCTCGGCCGGCCATCCACCCCTGAGGGTGGCACTCACTTGCACTGCTGGCCACCTGCTCCTCAGGGTTTCACTCCCTCGTCCAGCCGGCCACCCACCGCTCAGGGTGGTACTCCCTCACCCGCACTTCCTCCCACCCATCAGGGTGGTACTTCCTCACCCGCCCTTCCTCCCGCTTCTGGAGGACCCAGTGACGACTGGGGATGAAACCCTAGAGGTGCCTCGCAAATCGATCGGAGACTCTCCTATCCTGTGGCCACAAGGGTGGGTTTCTGGGGTCCTGTTGTAACTCGAGAGGACCCCACCAGCACTCGAGAAAAACTAGAAACTTATCCCATGCAGGTGCAGTGAGGCCCTTGCCACGGGGGCATCTCTGGGGAAATCGCCCCTTCCCTCCTAAATCTCGAAAGGCTCCTTCACACCGTTGTTGTGACTAAAGAAGTTCCCCGCCCCACCCATCACCACTCGAGAGTAACCCTGAGGGTCCCACCAAAACTCAAGAGGAGCCCCGTTTTACCCTGCTGAGCTCCAGATGAAGGGGCGTTTCCCTGTTCTGTCGGGAAAGATTTTGCGATGTTCCCCTCGCATGTCAAGAGGAGGTGCTTGCACCTGGAGAGTCAGGAGGAGTCTCAAAGTTTGGGCCACCATTCCCCAAGACCCCCAAATGCTTCGTCCACTCGAGATGAACCTGACTGCCCTGCACTGTCTCAACTGTCACCCTGAGGCAGGACTCCTGACACAGTGGCACGTGAGACAGCCCTGGGGTATCTCGAGGGAAAGCCACACATCCCTATGTCTGCTTGAAGGGGAGCCGGACACTGCCGCTAAAGTTGGGGAAGAAAGAGGCTGTACAAGTCTCCAGGCGAGACAAGGCCTGACTCCACTGTGCGGGCTCCCGGGGAAGCCCAAGAGAAATGTCAGCATGGGTGAGGCAATCTCAGTCTCCAGACTCAGCACCAGAAGGGGACTGAAGTCTTGGCACAACTGGGGAGGAATCCCCAGATGTGCCTCGCCCCTGACACGGAGACTGGCCTATCCTGGGGCCACAGGGGTGGATCCCTGTGGTCCCCATCATAACTCGAGTGGACCCCACCAGAACTCAAGAATAACCAAAAGCTTCTCCCTTGCAGGCGGGGTGAGGCCCTTATCTGCTGTGGCTTCCTGGGGGAAATCACCCGTTCCCTCTTGGACCTCGAAATGCTCCTACACACCCTTGCTGTAACCCAAGAAGTTCCCCGCCCCATCTGTTCCCACTCGAGAGGACCCTGAGAGTCCCGCCGCGACTAAAGAGGACCTCCATTGTCCCATGCTCAGCTTCAGATGAGGGGCCCTTTCCCTGCTCCATCGGGAAATGGTTCCTGGCTCTCCCCTCGCATTCCGAGACGAGGCCCTCACACCAGGCGAGTCCAGAGGAGCCTCAGGTGTCGGGTCACATTTCCCCAAGACACCCAAATGCCTGGTCCACTCCAGATGAAACAGACTGTCCAGCACTGCCTCGACTGTCACTCCGAGTCTCAACTCCGACACACTTGCACGTGTGATAGCCCTGGGGTACCTCGAGGGCAAGCCAATGATCCCTGTATCTGCTCGACAGGGACCTGGATACTGTTGGTGCAGTTGGGGAGGAAAGCGGCTGTGCACGTCTCCAGGCGAGCCGAGCCCTGACTCCCCTGTGGGGGCTCCAGGGGAACCCCAAGACATATGTCAGCACAGGCAAGGTAAGCACAGGCTCCAGCCTCCGCATCAGGCGAGGACTGAAAACCCCGCGACATATGGAGAGGAATCCCCAGAGGTGCCTCGAAACTCACATGGAGACTGGCCTCTCCTGAGACCAGAGCGAAGGGTCCCTGGGGTCCCCGTCCTAACTCAAGAGGACCCTGCTGCATTCGAGAAAAACCAGAAGCTTCTCCACTGCAGGGAGGGTGAGACCCTTGTCCGCTGTAGCATCTCGGGGGAAATCACCCTTTCCCTTTTGACCCTCGAAAGGCTCCTTCATACCCTTGTTGTGACCAAGGAAGTTTCCCGCCCCAACCGTCCCCACTGGAGAGGACCTCCGAGGGACCTGCCAAGACTCAAGAGGAGCCACGTTTTCCCTTGCTGAACTCAAGATGAGGGGACCTTACCCTGCTCCATCAGGAAAGATTTATTGGTGCTCCTCTCACATCCCAAGAGGTGGCCTCACATCAAGAGAGTCGGGAGGAGCCTCAGGTGTCAGACCACCACTCCCCAAGATCCCCAAATGCCTCGTCCACTTCACATGAACCTGACTGCCCTGCACTGCCTCGACTGTCACCCTGAGGCTCGACTCACCACACACTGGCACGTGAGACAGCCCTAGGGTACCTTGAGGGCAAGCCACAGATCCCTGTGTCCACTTGACAGGAAGCTGGTCACTGCCGCTGCTGTTGGGGAAGAAAGAGGCCGTGCAAGTCTCCAGGCGAGACGAGGCCTGACTACCCTGTGGGGGCTCTAGAGTAACCTCAAGACCTATGAAAGCATGAGCGAGGAAATCTCAGGCATCGACCTCAGCACCAGACGAGGACTGAGGACCCGGAAACGACTGGGGAGAAATCCCCGTAGGCGCCTCACAGCTCGCCCTGAGACTGGCCTCTCCTTAGGATATAGGGGCGGGTCCCTGGGGTCCCCATCGTAACTTGAGCGGACCCCGCCAGAACGTGAGAAAAACTGGAAGCTTCTCCCCTGCAGGCGTAGTGTGCCCCTTTTTGGCGGCGGCATCTCAGCGGAATTCACCCCATCTCTCGAGGACCACGAAAGGCTCCTTCACTCCCTTGCTTTGACCCAAGAAGTTTCCCGCCCCCCGTTTCCACTCAGGAGGAACACCGAGCATCTCGCCAAGATTGAAGAAGAGCCCAATTTTCCCCTGCTGAGCTCCAGATGAGGGGCCCTTTCCCTGCTCCATCGGGAAAAGTTTCACGGTGTTCCCCTCACATCCCAAGAGGAGGTGCTCGCACCTTGAGAGTCGGGAGGAGTCTCATAGATTGGGCCACTATTCACCAAGACCCCAAAAAGCCTCGTCCACTCCAGATGAACCTGACTGCCCTAAATGCCTGGACATTCATCCTGAGGCTCGTCTCTGGCACACTGGCACCTGTGACAGCACTAGGGCACCTCGAGCGCACGACATAGATCCCTGTATCTGCTCAACAGGGACATGGACACTGTTACTGCAGTTGGGAAGCAAAGCGGCCGTGCATGTCTCCAGTCAAGACGAGGCCTGACTCCCCTCTGTGGGCTCCAGGGGAAGCCCAATACAAATGTCAGAACGGACTAGGCAATCTCATTCTTCAGTCTCAGCACCAGAAGGGGACTGAGGACGTGGCGCCACTGGGGAGGAATCCCCAGATGTGCCTCGCTCCTCGCATGGAGACTGGCCTATCCTGGGGCCACAGGGGCGGATCCCTGTGGTCCCGTCCTAACTTGAGAGGACCCCACCACAACTCTAGAGAAACCAGAAGCTTGCAGGCAGAGTGAGGCCCTGGTCCGCTGCGGCTTAACGGGGGAAATCACCCTTTCCCTCTTGGACCTCGAAATGCCCTTAGAAACCCTTGCTGTGACACAAGAAGTTCCCCACCACACACGTCCCCACTAGAGAGGACCGCCAAGGGTCCCACCGTGTCTCAAGAGGAGCTCCATTTTCCCATGCTCAGCTACAGATGAGGGACCATTTCCGTGCTCCATCGGGAAAGGGTTTCCAGCTCTCCCCTCGCATCCGAAGAGGTAGCAATCACACCAGGTGAGTCCAGAGAGGCCTCAGGTTTCGGGTCACATTTCTGCAAGATCCCCTAATGCCTAGTCCACTCCAGATGAATCTGACTGTCCTGCACTGCCTCGACTGTCACCGGGACGCTCGACTCCATCACACTGACACGTGTGATAGCCCTGGGGTACCTCGAGTTCAAGCCACTTATTCCTGTTTCCACCCGACAGGGACCCGGACACTGTTGCTGCAGTTGGGGAGGATAGCGGCCGGGCAGGTCTCCAGGCAACACGAGGCCTGACTCCCCTGTGGGGGCTCCAGCGCTAACCCAAGTCCTATGTCAGCATGGGTGAGGCAAGATCAGACGCCAGCTTCAGCACCAGACCAGGACTGAGGACACAGCAATGACTGGGAAGGAATCCCCAGAGGCGCCTCACAAATCATTTGGAGACTGTCCTCACCTGTGGCCCCAAGGGCGGGTTTCTGGGGTCCCATCGTAACTAGAGAGGACCCCCTGCCGGCACTCGAGAAAAACCAGAAACTTCTCCCCTGCAGGTGGAGTGAGGCCCTTGTCTGCGGGGTCATCTCAGGAGAAATCACCCCTTCCCTCCTAGACCTCAAAAGTCCCTTTACACCCTTGTTGTGACCAAAGAAGATGCCCGACCCACCCGTCCCCACTGGAGAGGAACCCTGAGGGTCCCGCCAAGACTCAAGAGGAGCCCTGCTTTCCCCTGCTGATCTCCAGATGAGGGGTCCTTTAACTGCTCCATCAGGAAAGGTTTTCCGGCACTCCCCTCGCATCCCAAGAGGTGGCCTCGCATCAGGCGAGTCAGGAGGAGCCTCAGGTGTCCAACCACCACTCCCCAAGATCCCCAATGCCTCGTCCACTCCAGGTGAACATGACTGCCCTGCACTGTCTCGATTGTCACCCCGAGGCTCGACTCCCAACACACTGGCATGTGAGACAGCCCTGGAGTACCTCGATGGAAAGCCACAGATCCATGTGTCTGCTTTACGGGGAGCCGGACACTGCTGCTGCCGTTGGGGAAGAAAGAGGCCGTGCAAGTCTCCAGGCGAGAAGAGTCCTGACTCCCCTGTGGGTGATCCAGAGTAACCTCAAGTCTTATGAAAGGACGAGCAAGGAAATCATAGGCTTTACCTCAGCATCAGACGAGGACTGAGGACCAGGCAGCAACTGGGTAGGTATCCCCAGAAGCGTCTTGCAACTAGCACTGAGAATGGCCTCTCCTGAGGATACAAGGGCGGGTCCCTGGGTTCCCCGTCGTAAAGGGAGTGGACACCACCACAACTCGAGAAAAACCAGAAGCTTCTCCCCTGCAGGCGTGGTGTGGCCCTTTTCCACAACGGCAACTCAGGGGAATTCATCCCGTCGCTCGTGGACCTCGACAGGCTCCTTCACAACCTTGCTGTGATCCAAGAAGTTCCCCGGCCCACCCGTCCCCAATAGAGAGGAACCCGGAGGGTCTCACCAAGATTCAAGAGAAGCTCGGTTTTCCCATGCTGAGCTCCAGATGAGGGGCCCTTCCCTGCTCCATGGGGAAAGATTTCCCTGTGTTCTCACACCCCAAGAGGAGGTGCTCACACCTGCAGACTCGGAAGGAGTCTCACAGATTGGGCCAACATTCCTGAAGACCCCCAAATGCCTCGTCCACTCCAGATGATCCTGACTGCCCTACACTGCCTCGACTTTCACCCCGAGATTCGACTCCGGACACACTGGCACGTTTGACAGACCTCGGGTACCTCGAGGGCAAGACACTGATCCCTGTATCCGCTCAACAAGGACCTGGACACTGTTGCTGCAGTTGGGGTCGAAAGCGGCTGTGCATGTCCCCGGGCGAGCCGAGGTCTGTCTCCCCCGTGGAGGCTCCAGCGGCTCCACAAGACCTATATCAGCATGGGGAGGCAAGCACAGGCTGCGGCCTCAGCACTAGACGAGGACTGAGGACCCGGGGATATCTCGGGAGGAATCCCTACAGGTGCCTCGCAACTCGCATGGAGACTGGCCTCTCCTGAGGCCACAGCAGCGGGTCCCAGGGTCCCCATCGTAACTTGAGAGGACCCCGCCACAACTCTAGAAAAACCAGAAGCTTCTCCACTGCAGGGAGGGTGAGTCCCTTGTCCGCTGCAGCATCTCGGGCGAAATCACCCCTTCCCTCTTGGACGTCGAAAGGCTCCTTCATACCCTTGTTGTGACCAAGGAAGTTCCCCGCCCCAACCGTCCCCACTCGAGAGGAACCCCGAGGGTTCTGCCACGACTCAAGAGGAGCCCTGTTTTCCCTGCTGAGCTCCAGATGAGGGGCCATTTCCCTGCTCCATCGAAAAAGGTTTTCTGGAGCTCCTCTCACATCCTAAGAGGTGGTCTCGCATCAGGAGAGTCGGGAGGAGCCTCAGGTATCCGACCATCACTCCTCCAGAACCCCAAATATTTCCTCCACTTCACATGAACATGACTGCCCTGCACCGTCTCGACTGTTACCCCGAGGCTCGACTCCCAACACATTGGCTCGTGAGACAGCCCTGGAGTACCGCGATGGCAAGCCACAGATCCCTGTGTCCGCTTTACGGGGAGCCAGACACTGCCGCTGCAGGTGGGGAAGAAGGAGGCCGTGCAAGTCTCCAAGCAAGAAGAGGCCTGACTCCCCTATGGGGGCTCCAGAGTAACCTCAAGACCTATGAAAGCATGAGCTAGGAAATCTCAGGCTTTGACCTCAGCACCAGACGAGGTCTGAGTAACCGGCATTGACTGGGGAAGAATCCCCAGAGGCGCCTTGCAACTCGCACTGAGAATGGCCTCTCCTGAGGATACAGGGGTGGGTCCCTGGGGTCGCAATCATAAATGTAGAGGACCCCGCCGCAACTGGAGAAAAACCGGAAGCTTCTCCCTGCAGGCATGGTGTGGCCCTTGTCTGCAATGGCATCTCAATGGAATTCACCCCATCCCTCATGGATCTCGTAAGGCTCCTTCACACCCTTGCTGTGAATGAAGAAGTTCCCCGCCCCCCTGGCCCCACTCGAGAGGAAACCCAAGGGTCCCTCCAATTCTCAAGAAGAGCCCCTTTTTTCCCTCCTGAGCTCCAGATGACAGGGTCTTTTCCTGTTCCATTGGGAAAGGTTTTGCGGTGTTCCCCTCACATCCCAAGAGGTGGTCCTCGCACCTGGAAAGTCGGGAGGAGTTTCACAGGTTGGGCTACCATTCCCCAAGACCCCCAAATGCCTCGTCCACTTGAGATGAACCTAACTGCCCCCCCACTGCCTCGACTGTAATCCCGAGGCTCGACTCTGGCACACACTGTCGTGTGTGAGAGCCCTAGGGTACCTCGAGCACAAGCCATAGATCCCTGTATCCACTCAGCAGGGACCCGGACACTGTTACTGCAGCTGGGAAGGAAAGCATCCGTGCATGTCTCCAGTCGAGACGAGGCCCTTCTCCCCTCTGCGGGCTCCTGGGGAACCCCAATACAAATGTCAGCAAGGGCGAGGCAATCTCAGGATGCATCCTCAGCACCAGAAGGGGACTGAGGACTTGGCGTCACTAGGGAAGAATCCCCAGATGTGCCTCGCCCTTCGCACGGAATCTGGCTATCCTGGGGCCACAGCGGCGGATCCCTGTTTAATCCATGGTAACTCGAGAGGACCCCACGGAAACGGGAGAAAAACCAGAAGCTTCATGCTTGAATGGGGAGTGAGGCCCTTGTCCACTGCGGCGTCCCGGGGGAAATCACCCTTTCCCACTTGCACCTCGAAATGCTCTTTCACACCCTTGCTCTGACCCAAGAAGTTCCCCGATCCACATGTCCCCACCTGAGAGGACCGCCGAGGGTCCTGCTGCGACTCAACAGGAGCTCCATTTTCCCATGCTCAGCACCAGATGAGGTGCCCTTTCCCTTCTCAAGCGGAAAGGGTTCCCGGCAACCCCCTCGCATCCCAAGTGGAGGCGCTCACACCTGGCGACTTCAGAGAAGACTGAGGGGTCGGGTCACATTTCCTCAAGGCCCCCAAAATGCCTAGTCCACTCCAGATGAATCTGACTGCCCTGCACTGCCTCGACTGTCACCCCGAGTCTCGACTCCAGCACACTGTCATGTGTGATAGCCTTGGGGTACCTCGAGGTCAAGCCACTGATCCCTGTTTCCACTTGACAGGGACCCGGACACTGTTGCTGCAGTTGGGGAGGAAAGCGGCTGTGAATGGCCCCAGGGGAGAGGAGGCCTGACTCCACTATGGGCCTCCAGGGAAACCCCAAGACCTATGTCAGCATGGGCGAGGCAAGCAAGGCTTCGGCCTCAGCACCAGCCGAGGACTGAGGACCCGGCAACGTCTCCGGAGGAATCCCCACAGGTGCCTCACAACTCGCATGGAGACTGGCCTCTCCTGAGGCCACAGTGGCGGGTCCCTGGGGTTCTCTTCGTTACTCGAGAGGAACCTGCCGCAACTCGTGAAAAACCAGAAGCTTCCCCCCTGCAGGAAGGGCTAGTCCCTTGTCCACTGCAGCTTCTCGGGGGAAATCACCCCTTCCCTCTTGGACCTCGAAAGTCTACTTCACACCCTTGTTTTGACCTAGTAAGTTCCCTGCACAACCGTCCCCATGTGAGAGGAACCCCGAGGGTCCCGCTGAGACTCAAGAGGAGCCCTGTTTTCCCCTGCTGAGCTCCTGATGAGGGGCCATTTCCCTGCTCTTCAGGAAAGGATTTGCTGCGCTTCCCTCGAATCCCAAGAGGTGGCCTTGCATCAGGAGAGTCGGGAGGAACCTTAGGTGTCCGACCACCACTACTCAAGACCTGCAAATGCCTCGTCCACTCCAGCTGACCATGACTTCCCTGCACTGTCTTGACTGTCACCCCGAGGCTCCACTCCCAACACACTGACACGTGAGACAACCCTGGAGTACCTCGATGGCAAGTCAAAGATCCCTGTGTCTGCTTTACGGGTAGCTGGACACTGCCGCTGATGTTGGGGAAGAAAGAGACTGTGCAAGTCTCCAGGCGAGAAGAGGCCTGACTCCCCTGTTGGGGCTCCAGAATAACCTCAAGACCTATGAAATCATGAGAGAGGAAATCTCAGGTTCCGACTCAGCACCGGACGAGGACTGAGGACCTGGCGATGACTGCGGAAGAGTACACCGAGGCGTCTTGCCACTGGCACTGAGAATGGCCTCTCTTGAGGATACAGGGCCTGGTCCCTGGGGTCCCCGTTGAAACTCGAGGGGACCCCGCCGGAACTCGTGAAATACCGGAAGCTTCTATCCTGCAGGCGTGGTGTGGCCCTTGTTCGCAATGGCATCTCAGGGGAATTCACCCTTTCTGCGTGGACCTCGAAAGGCTCCTTCACACCCTTGCTGTGACCCAAGAAGTTCCCCGCCCCACCAGGCCGCACTTGAGAGGAACTCTATGGTCACGCCAAGAGTCAAGAGGAGCCCCGTTTTCCCCTGCTAAGCTCCAGATGATGGGCCATTTCCCTGAACCGTCAGGAAAGGTGTCGCGGTGTTCCCCTCACATCACAAGAGGAGGTGCTCCCACCTGGAAAGTCGGGAGGAGTGTCACAGGTTGGGCCACCATTCCCCAAGACCCCCAATGCCTCTTTCAATTCAGATGAACCTGATTGCCCTTCACAGCCTCAACTGTAACCATAAACTGCTCCACTCCGGCACATGGCATGTGTGACAGCCCTAGGTTACCTCGATCGCAAGCCATAGATCCTGGTATCCGCTCAACAGGGACCCTGACACTGTTACTGCAGTTGGGAAGGAAAGAGACCCTGCACGTCTCCAGTTGAGACGAGGCTTGACTCCCCTCTGTGGACTCCAGGGGAAGACCAATACAAAGGTCAGCATAGATGAGGCAATCTCAGGTTGCAGCCTCAGTACCAGAAGTGGACTGAGGACTTGGCGCCACTGGGGAGGAATCCCCAGATGTGCCTCGCCACTCCCATGGAGACTGGCCTCTCCTGGGGCCCCGTCGAAACTCGAGAGGACCCCTCCACAACTCGAGAATAACCAGAAACTTCACAGTGGCAGGCGGAGTGAGGCCCTTGTCCACTGCGGCATCCCGGGGGAAATCATCAGTTCCATCTTGGACCTCAAAATGTTCTTTCACACCCTTGCTGTGACCCAAGAAGTTCCCCCACCCCACTCGTGCCCACTTGAGATGATCGCCGAGGGTCCGGCCGTGACTCAAGAGGAGTTTCATTTTCCCATGCTCAGCTCCAGATGAGAAGCCCTTTCCCTGCTCCAGCGGGAAAGGTTTCCCGGCTCTCCCCTGGTTTCCCAAAGTTGAGACTCACACCAGGCGAGTCCAGAGAAGCCTCAGGCGTCGGGTCACATTTCCACAAGACTACCAAATACCTAGTCCACTCCAGATGAATCTGACTATCCTGCACTGCCTCGACTGTCACCCCGAGGCTCGATTCCGGCACACTGGCATGTGTGATAGCCGTGGGGTACCTTGAGGTCAAGCCCCTTATCCCTGTTTCCACTCGACAGGGACCCGGACACTGTTGCTGCAGTTGGGGAGGAAAGCAGCTGTGCATGTTCCCAGGTGAGACGAGGCTGACTCCCCTATGGGGGTTCCAGGGAAACCCCAAGACCTATATCAGCATGAGCAATGCAAGCACAAGCTCCGGCCTCAGCACCAGACGAGGACTGAGAACCCGGCGACGACTTGAGAGGAATCCCCACAGCTGCCTTTCAACTCGAATGGAGACTGGCCTCTCCTGAGGTCACAGTGGAGGGTCCCTGGTGTCCCCATCGTAACTCGAGAGGACCCTGCTGCAACTCGAGTAAAACCAGAAGCTTCTCCCCTGCAGGGATGGTGAGTCCCTTGTCCCCTGCAGCATCTCAGGGGAAATTACCCCTTCCCTCTTGGACCTCGAAAGGCTCCATCATACCCTTGTAGTGACCTAGGAAGTCCCCCGCCCTAACCATCCCGACATGAGAGGAACCCCGAGGGTCTGGCTGCGACTCAAGAGGAGCCCCGTTTTGCCCTGCTGAGCTCCAGATGAGGGGCCCTTTCCCTGCTCCATTGGGAAAGGTTTTCTGGGGCTCCCCTCGCATCCCAAGAAGTGGCCTCACATCAGGAGGGTCTGGAGGAGCCTCAGATGTCCGACCACCACTCCCCAAGATCCCCCAATGCCTCGTTCACTCCAGATGAACATGACTGACCTGCACTGTCTCGACTGTCACCCCGAGGCTCGACTCCCAATAACTGGCATGTGAGACAGCCCTGGAGTACCACGATGGCATGCCACAGATCCCTGTATCCGCCTTACGGGGAGCCGGACATTGCCGCTGCAGTTGGGGAAGAAAGAGGCCGTGCAAGTTTCCAAGCGAGAAGAGGCCTGACTCCCCTGTGTGGGCTCCAGAGTAACCTCAAGACCTATGAAAGCATGAGCGAGGAAATCTCAGGCTCCAACCTCAGCACCAGACGAGGACTGAGGACCCGGAGATGACTGGGGAGGAAGTCCCAGAGGCACCTGGCAACTCGCACTGAGAATGGCCTCTCCTGAGGATACAGGGGCGGGTCCCTGGGGACCCGGCCTAATTCAGGATGACCCTATGGCAACTCGAGAAAAACCTGAAGCTTCTCCCCTGCAGGTGTGGTGTGGCCCTTGTCCGCAACGGCATCTCACGGGAATTCACCCCATCCCTCGTGGAGCTCGAAATGCTCCTTCACACTCTTGCTGTGACACAAGAAGTTCCCCACCTGACCCGTCCCCACTGGAGAGGAACCCCAAGGGTCACGCCAAGACTCAAGAGGAGCCCCATTTTCCCCTGCTGAGCTCCAGATGAGGGTCCTTTTCCCTGATCCTTCGGGAAAGGTTTCGGAGTGTTCCCCTCCCATTTCAAGATGAGATGCTCCCACCTGGAAAGTCGGAAGGAGTGTCACAGGTTGGGCCACCATTCCCTAAGACCTCCAAATGCCTCGTCCAATTAAAATGAATCTGACTGCCCTGCACTGCCTCGACTGTAATTCCGAGGTTCGACTCTGGGACACTGGAACGTGTGACACCACTAGCATACCTTGATCGCAAGCCATTGATCTCTGTATCTGCTCGACAGAGACCCGGACACTGTTACTGCAGTTGGGAAGGAAAGACGCCGTGCTCGTCTCCAGTCGAAATGAGGCCTGACTCCTCTGTGTGGACTCCAGGGGAAGCCCAATTCAAATGTCAGCATGGGCGAGGCAATCTCAGGCTGCAGGCTCAGTACCAGAAGGGGACTGAGGACTTGGCGCCACTGGGGAGGAATTCCCAGATGTGCCTCGCCACTCCCAAGGAGACTGACCTATCCTGGGGCCACAGGGGCGAATCCCTGTGGTCCCAGTCTCAACTCGAGAGGACCCTGCCACAACTCGAGAATAACCAGATACTTCACAGTGGCAGGTGGAGTTAGGCCCTTGTCCACTGCGGCATCACGGGGGAAATCATCCGTTCCCTCTTGGAACTCAAAATGCTCTTTCACACCCTTGTTGTGACCCAAGAAGTTCCCCTGCCCCACACGGGCCCACACGAGATGATCACCGAGGGTCCCGCGGCAATTCAAGAGGAGTTTCATTTTCCCATGCTCAGCTCCAGATGAGGAGCCCTATCCCTGCTCCAGCGGGAAAGGTTTCCCAGCTCTCCCCTTGCATTTCAAGAGGTAGTACTCACACCAGGTGAGTCCAGAGAANAGATGACTGGGGAGGAAGTCCCAGAGGCACCTGGCAACTCGCACTGAGAATGGCCTCTCCTGAGGATACAGGGGCGGGTCCCTGGGGACCCGGCCTAATTCAGGATGACCCTATGGCAACTCGAGAAAAACCTGAAGCTTCTCCCCTGCAGGTGTGGTGTGGCCCTTGTCCGCAACGGCATCTCACGGGAATTCACCCCATCCCTCGTGGAGCTCGAAATGCTCCTTCACACTCTTGCTGTGACACAAGAAGTTCCCCACCTGACCCGTCCCCACTGGAGAGGAACCCCAAGGGTCACGCCAAGACTCAAGAGGAGCCCCATTTTCCCCTGCTGAGCTCCAGATGAGGGTCCTTTTCCCTGATCCTTCGGGAAAGGTTTTGGAGTGTTCCCCTCCCATTTCAAGATGAGGTGCTCCCACCTGGAAAGTCGGAAGGAGTGTCACAGGTTGGGCCACCATTCCCTAAGACCTCCAAATGCCTCGTCCAATTAAAATGAATCTGACTGCCCTGCACTGCCTCGACTGTAATTCCGAGGTTCGACTCTGGGACACTGGAACGTGTGACACCACTAGCATACCTTGATCGCAAGCCATTGATCTCTGTATCTGCTCGACAGAGACCCGGACACTGTTACTGCAGTTGGGAAGGAAAGACACCGTGCTCGTCTCCAGTCGAAATGAGGCCTGACTCCTCTGTGTGGACTCCAGGGGAAGCCCAATTCAAATGTCAGCATGGGCGAGGCAATCTCAGGCTGCAGGCTCAGTACCAGAAGGGGACTGAGGACTTGGCGCCACTGGGGAGGAATTCCCAGATGTGCCTCGCCACTCCCAAGGAGACTGACCTATCCTGGGGCCACAGGGGCGAATCCCTGTGGTCCCAGTCTCAACTCGAGAGGACCCTGCCACAACTCGAGAATAACCAGATACTTCACAGTGGCAGGTGGAGTTAGGCCCTTGTCCACTGCGGCGTCACGGGGGAAATCATCCGTTCCCTCTTGGAACTCAAAATGCTCTTTCACACCCTTGTTGTGACCCAAGAAGTTCCCCTGCCCCACACGGGCCCACACGAGATGATCACCGAGGGTCCCGCGGCAATTCAAGAGGAGTTTCATTTTCCCATGCTCAGCTCCAGATGAGGAGCCCTATCCCTGCTCCAGCGGGAAAGGTTTCCCAGCTCTCCCCTTGCATTTCAAGAGGTAGTACTCACACCAGGTGAGTCCAGAGAAGCCTCAGGCGTCAGGTCACATTTCCGCAAGACCTCCAAATACCTAGTACACCCCAGATGAATCTGACTGTCCTGCACTGCCTCGACTGTCACCCCGAGGCTCAACTCTGGCACACTGACACGTGTGATAGCCCTGGGGTACCTCGAGGTCAAGCCACATATCCCTGTTTCCACTCAACAGGGACCTGGATACTGTTGCGGCAGTTGGGGAGGAAAGCAGCTGTACATGTCCCCAGATGAGACGAGGCTGACACCCCTATGGGGGTTCCAGGGGATCTCCAAGACCTATATCAGCATGGACGAGGAAAGCACAGGCTCCGGCCTCAACACCAGACGAGGACTGAGGACCCGGCGACATCTCGGGAGGAATACCCACAGCTGCCTTTCAACTCGCATGGAGACTGGCCTCTCCTGAGGTCACAGCGGCGGGTCCCTGGTGTCCCTGTTGTAACTCGAGAGGACCCAACTGAAACTCGAGAAAAACCAGAAAATTCTCCACTGCAGGGAGGGTGAGTCCCTCGTCTGCTGCAGCTTCTCGGGGAAAATCACCCCTTCCCTCTTGGACCTCGAAAAGCTCCATCATACCCTTGTTGTGATCTAGGAAGTCCCCACCCCAACCATCTTGACATGAGAGGAACCCTGAGGGTCTCCCCGTGACTCAAGAGAAGCCCCGTTTTCCCCTGCTGAGCTCCAGATGAGGGGCCCTTTCCATGCTCCAACTGGAAAGGTTTTGCGGCGCTCCCCTCACATCCCAAGAGGTGGCCTCACATCAGGAGAGTCGGAAGGAGCCTCAGGTGTCCAACCACCACTCCCCAAGATCCCCCAATGCCTCGTCCACTCCAGATGAACATGACTGACCTGCACTGTCTCGACTGTCACCCCGAGGCTCGACTCCCAACAACTGGCACGTGAGACAGCCGTGGAGTACCTCGATGGCAAGCCACAGATCCCTGTGTCCGCTTTATGGGGAGCCAGACACTGCTGCTGCCGTTGGGGAAGAATGAGACCGTGCAAGTCTCCAGGCGAGAAGAGGCCTGACTCCCCTGTGGGGATTCCAGAGTAACCTCAAGATCTTGAAAGCATGAGCGAGGAAATCACATCCTCCGACCTCAGCATCAGACAAAGACTGAGGACACAGCGATGACTGGGGAGGAATCCCCAGAGGCGCATCGCAACTCGCACTGAGAATGGCCACTCCTGCGGATGCAGGGGCAGGTCCCTGGGGTCCCCGTCATAACTCGAGAGGACCCTGCCACAACTCAAGGAAAACCAGAAGCTTCTCCCCTGCAGTCGTTGTGTGGCCTTTGTCCGCAATGGCATCTCAGGGGAATTCACCCTGTCATTCATGGAACTCGAAAGGCTCCTTCACACCCTTTCTGTGACCCAAGAAGTTCCTTGCCCCACCCGCCTCCATTAGAGAGGAACACGGAGGGTCCCACCAAGACTCAAGAGGAGCTTGGTTTTCCCCTGCTGAGCTCCAGATGAGGGGCCCTTCCCTTCTCCATGGGGAAAGGTTTCCCTGTGTTCCCCTCGCATCCCAAGAGAAGGTGCTCACACCTGCAGAGTCGGAAGGAGTCTCACAGATTGGGCCACCATTCCTCAAGACTTCAAAATGCCTCGTCCAATTCAGATGAACCTGACATCCCTGCACTGCCTCGACCGAGGCTCAACTCCGGCACACTGGCACGTGTGACAGCCCTAGGGTACCTCGAGCACAAGCCATAGATCCCTGTATCCGCTCGACAGGGACCCAGACACTGTACTGCATTTGTGAAGGAAAGCGGCCGTGCACGTCTCTGGTCAAGACAATGTCTGACTCACCTCTGCAGGCTCCTGGGAGCACGGGCGAGGCAATCTCAGGCTGCAGCCTCAGCACCAGAAGGGGAATGAGGACTTGGCGCCACTGGGGAGGAATCCCCAGATGAGCCTCGCCCCTCGCACGGAGACTGGCCTATCCTGGGGCCACAGGGGCGAATCTCTGTGGTCCCCGTCATAACTCGAGAGAACCCTGTCCCAACTCGAGAAAAACCAGAAGCTTCACCCTTGCAGGCCGATTGAGGCCCTTGTCAACTGTGGCGTCCCGGGGGAAATCACCCGTTCCCTTTTGGACCTCGAAATGCTCTTTCACATCCTTGCTGTGACACAAGAAGTTCCCCACGCCACACGTTCCCACACGAGAGGACTGCCGAAGGTCCCACCATGACTCAACAGGAGCACCATTTTCGCATGCTCAGCTCCAAATGAGGGGCCCTTTCCCTGCTTCATCAGGAAAGGGTTCCCGGCTCCCCCCTCGCATTCTCAGAGGAGGCACTTACACCAGGCGAGTTCAGAGAAGCCTCAGGAATAGGGTCACATTTCCGAAGACCCCCAAATGCCTCCTCCACTCCAGATGAACATGACAGCCCTGCACTGCCTCGACTGTCACCCCGAGGCTCAACTCCCAACACACTGGCACGTGAGACAGTCCTGGAGTACCTCGATGGCAAACCACAGATCCCTGTGTCCGCTTTACGGGGAGACGGACACTGCTGCTGCAGTTGGGGAAGAAAGAGGCCATGCAAGTCTCCAGGCGAGACGAGGCCTGACTCGCCTATGGGGGCCCAGGGGAACCCCAAGACCTAGGAAAGCATGAGCGAGGAAATCTCAGGCTCCGAACTCAGCACCTGACGAGGACTGAGGACCAGGCGATGACTGGGTGGAATCCCCAGAGGCGCCTCGCAACTCGCACTGAGAATGGCCTCACCTGAGGATACAGGGGTGGGTCCCTAGGGTCCCGTCGTAACTCGAGAGGACCCAACCGCAACTGGAGAAAAACCGCAAGCTTCTCCCCTGCTGGTGTGTTGTCACCCTTGTCCACAACAACATCTCAGGGGGATTCACCCCATCCCTCTTGGACCTGCAAAGGCATCTACACATCCTTGCTGTGACTCAAGAAGTTCCACACCCCACCAGTCCCCACACGAGAGGAACCCCAAAGGTCCCTCCAAAGCTTAAGAGGAGCCCCGTTTTCCCATGCTGAGCTCCAGATGAGGGGCCCTTTCCTTGCTCCATCAAGAAAGGGATCGCGGTGTTACCCTCGCATACCAACAGGTGGTGTAAGCACCTAGAAAGTCGACGGGAGTCTCAAAGTTTGGGCCACCGTTCCCCAGGACACCCAATTGCCTCGTCCACTTCAGAAGAACCTGACTGCCCTGCACTGCCTCGACTGTAACCCTGAGGCTCGACTCTGGCAGAATGGCATGTGTGATGGCCCTAGGGTACCTCGATCACAAGGCATAGATCCCTGTATCCGCTCAACAGGGACCTGCACACTGTTACTGCAGTTGGGAAGGAAAGCGGCGGAGCACGTCTCCAGTGGAGTCGAGGCCTGACTCCCCTCTGTTGGCTCCAGAGTAACCTCAAGGCCTATGGAACCATGAATGAGGAAATCTCAGGCTCCGACCTCAGCACCAGACGAGGACTGAGGACCTGGCGAAGACTGGGAAGGAATCCCCAGAGACGCCTGGCAACTCACACTGAGACTGGCCTCTCCTGAGAATACAGGGGCGGGTCCCTGGAGTGCCNTTCTGTGACCCAAGAAGTTCCTTGCCCCACCCGCCTCCATTAGAGAGGAACACGGAGCGTCCCACCAAGACTCAAGAGGAGCTTGGTTTTCCCCTGCTGAGCTCCAGATGAGGGGCCCTTCCCTTCTCCATGGGGAAAGGTTTCCCTGTGTTCCCCTCGCATCCCAAGAGAAGGTGCTCACACCTGCAGAGTCGGAAGGAGTCTCACAGATTGGGCCACCATTCCTCAAGACTTCAAAATGCCTCGTCCAATTCAGATGAACCTGACATCCCTGCACTGCCTCGACCGAGGCTCAACTCCGGCACACTGGCACGTGTGACAGCCCTAGGGTACCTCGAGCACAAGCCATAGATCCCTGTATCCGCTCGACAGGGACCCAGACACTGTACTGCATTTGTGAAGGAAAGCGGCCGTGCACGTCTCTGGTCAAGACAATGTCTGACTCACCTCTGCAGGCTCCTGGGAGCACGGGCGAGGCAATCTCAGGCTGCAGCCTCAGCACCAGAAGGGGAATGAGGACTTGGCGCCACTGGGGAGGAATCCCCAGATGAGCCTCGCCCCTCGCACGGAGACTGGCCTATCCTGGGGCCACAGGGGCGAATCTCTGTGGTCCCCGTCATAACTCGAGAGAACCCTGTCCCAACTCGAGAAAAACCAGAAGCTTCACCCTTGCAGGCCGATTGAGGCCCTTGTCAACTGTGGCGTCCCGGGGGAAATCACCCGTTCCCTTTTGGACCTCGAAATGCTCTTTCACATCCTTGCTGTGACACAAGAAGTTCCCCACGCCACACGTTCCCACACGAGAGGACTGCCGAAGGTCCCACCATGACTCAACAGGAGCACCATTTTCGCATGCTCAGCTCCAAATGAGGGGCCCTTTCCCTGCTTCATCAGGAAAGGGTTCCCGGCTCCCCCCTCGCATTCTCAGAGGAGGCACTTACACCAGGCGAGTTCAGAGAAGCCTCAGGAATAGGGTCACATTTCCGAAGACCCCCAAATGCCTCCTCCACTCCAGATGAACATGACAGCCCTGCACTGCCTCGACTGTCACCCCGAGGCTCAACTCCCAACACACTGGCACGTGAGACAGTCCTGGAGTACCTCGATGGCAAACCACAGATCCCTGTGTCCGCTTTACGGGGAGACGGACACTGCTGCTGCAGTTGGGGAAGAAAGAGGCCATGCAAGTCTCCAGGCGAGACGAGGCCTGACTCGCCTATGGGGGCCCAGGGGAACCCCAAGACCTAGGAAAGCATGAGCGAGGAAATCTCAGGCTCCGAACTCAGCACCTGACGAGGACTGAGGACCAGGCGATGACTGGGTGGAATCCCCAGAGGCGCCTCGCAACTCGCACTGAGAATGGCCTCACCTGAGGATACAGGGGTGGGTCCCTAGGGTCCCGTCGTAACTCGAGAGGACCCAACCGCAACTGGAGAAAAACCGCAAGCTTCTCCCCTGCTGGTGTGTTGTCACCCTTGTCCACAACAACATCTCAGGGGGATTCACCCCATCCCTCTTGGACCTGCAAAGGCATCTACACATCCTTGCTGTGACTCAAGAAGTTCCACACCCCACCAGTCCCCACACGAGAGGAACCCCAAAGGTCCCGCCAAAGCTTAAGAGGAGCCCCGTTTTCCCATGCTGAGCTCCAGATGAGGGGCCCTTTCCTTGCTCCATCAAGAAAGGGATCGCGGTGTTACCCTCGCATACCAACAGGTGGTGTAAGCACCTAGAAAGTCGACGGGAGTCTCAAAGTTTGGGCCACCGTTCCCCAGGACACCCAATTGCCTCGTCCACTTCAGAAGAACCTGACTGCCCTGCACTGCCTCGACTGTAACCCTGAGGCTCGACTCTGGCAGAATGGCATGTGTGATGGCCCTAGGGTACCTCGATCACAAGGCATAGATCCCTGTATCCGCTCAACAGGGACCTGCACACTGTTACTGCAGTTGGGAAGGAAAGCGGCGGAGCACGTCTCCAGTGGAGTCGAGGCCTGACTCCCCTCTGTTGGCTCCAGAGTAACCTCAAGGCCTATGGAACCATGAATGAGGAAATCTCAGGCTCCGACCTCAGCACCAGACGAGGACTGAGGACCTGGCGAAGACTGGGAAGGAATCCCCAGAGACGCCTGGCAACTCACACTGAGACTGGCCTCTCCTGAGAATACAGGGGCGGGTCCCTGGAGTGCCCATCGTAACTCGAGAAGACCCCACCACAACTCGAGAAAAACCAGAAGCTTCATCCCTTCAGGCCTGGTATGGCCCTTATTCTCGGTGGCGTATCCCTGTGTCTGCTCGAATGGGTGCTGGACACTTCTGCTGCAGATGGGGAGGAAAGCAGCCGTGTACGTCTCCAGGCGAGACGAGGCCTGACTCCCCTGTGGGAGCTCCAGGGGAACCCCAAGACCTAGGTCAGCATGGGCGAGGCAAGCTCAGGCTGTGGCCTCAGCACCAGATGAGGCCTGGGGACCCGGCGACGACTAGGGAGGAATACCCAGTGGCAACTCGTATGGAGACTGGCCTCTCCTGAGGCCACAGAGGTGGGTCCCTGGGGTCCCGGTCGTAACACGAGAGGACCCCACCGCAACTGGAGAAAAACCAGAAGCTTCTCCCTTGCAGGTGGAGTGAGGCTCTTGTCCACTGTGGCATCCCGGGGGAAATCACCCATTCCCTCTTGGACGTTCAAATGCTCCTTCACACCCTTGCTGTGACCCAAGAAGTTCCCCGCCCCACCTGTCCCAATTAGAGAAACCCCAAGGGACCCGCCATGAATCATGAGGATGTCCGTTTTCCCATAATCAGCTCCAGATAGGAGGCCCTTTCATTGCTCCATCGGGAAAGGGTTCCCGGCTCTCCCCTCGCATCCCAAGAGGAGGCCCTCACAACAGCCGTGTCCAGAGGAGCCTCAGGCATCAGGTCACATTTCCCCAAGACCCCCAAATGCCTGGTCCACTCCAGATGAACCTGAGTGCCCTGAACTGCCTCGACTGTCACCCCGAGGCTCGACTCTGGCACACTGGCCCGTGTGATAGTCCTGGGGTATCTCGAGGACAAGACACTGATCCCTGTATCTGCTCGACAGGGACCCGGAGACTGTTGCTGCACTTGGGGAGGAAAGCGGCTGTGCACATCTCCAGGCAAGACGAGGCCGGACTCCCTTATGGGGGCTCCAGGGGAACGCCCAGACCTATGTCACCATGGGCGAGGCAAGCACAGGCTCCGGCATCAGCACCAGACGAGGACTGTGGACCCAGTGATGAATGGGAAGGAATCCCCAGATTTGCCTTGCAACTGGCACTGAGCCTGGCCTCTCCAGAGGATATAGGGGCGGGTTCCTGGGGTCTCCGTCGTAACTGGAGAGGGCCCCACCACAACTCGAAAAAACCGGAAGCTTCTCCCCTGCAGGCGTGCTGGGGCACTTGTCCACAACGGCATCTCAGGGGAATTCAGCCCGTCCCTCGTGGACCTCGAAAGGCTCATTCACACCCTTGTTGTGACCAAGGAGTTTGCCCGCCCAACCCGTCCCCACTCGAGAGGAATCCCAAGAGTCCCACCAAGACACAAGAGGAGCCCCGTTTTCCCCTGCTGAGCTCCAGATGACGGGCCCTTTTCCTGCTCCGTCGGGAAAGGTCTTGCGGTGTTCCCCTCGCATCCCAAGAGGAGGTGCTCACACCTGGAAAGTCGGGAGGAGTCTCAAAGGTTGGGCCACCATTTCCCAAGACCCCCAAATGCCTTGTCCACTTCAGATGAAACTGACTGCACTGCACTGCCTCGACTGTAACACCAAGGCTCGACTCCGGCACACTGGCACGTGTGACAGCTCTAGGGTACCTCGAGCGCAAGGCATAGATCCCTGTATCTGCTCAACATGAACCAGGACACTGATACTGCAGTTGGGAAGGAAAGCGGCCATGCACGTCTCCAGCCAAGAAGAGGCCTGACTTGCCTGTGGGAGCTCCAGGGGAACCCCAAGAGCTAGGTCAGCATGGGCGAGACAAGCTCAGGCTGTGGCCTCAGCACCAGACGAGGCCTGGGGACCTGGCGATGACTGGGGAGGAATACCAAGTGGCAACTCATACAGAGACTGCCTCTCCTGAGGCCATAGAAGTGGGTCCCTTGGGTCCCGATGATAACTCGAGAGGACCTCGCCACAACTCGAGAAAAACCAGAAGCTTCTCCCTTGCAGGCGGAGTGAGGCTCTTGTAGAGTGCAGTGTCCCAGGGGAAATCACCCGTTCCCTCTTGGACCTCGAAATGCTCCTTCACACCATTGCTGTGACCAAAGAGTTCCTCGCCAAACACGTCCCAACTCGAGAGGACCTCCGAGGGTCCCACCGCGACTCAAGAGAAGCTCCATTTTCCCCTGCTCAGCTCTAGATGAGGTGCCCTTTCCCTGCTCCATCGGGAAAGGGTTCCCGGCAATCCCCTCGCATCCCAAGATGAGGCCCTCACAACAGGCTAGTCCAGAGGAACCTCAGGTGTCTGGTCACCTTTCCCCAAGAACCCCAAATGCCTCGTTCAGTCCAGATGAACCTGACTGCCCTGCACTGCCTCGACTGCCTCTCCGAGACTTGACTGCGACACACTGTCACGTGTAATTGCCCTGGGGTACATTGAAGGCGAGACACAGATCCCTTAATCCGTTCAACAGAGAGCCAGACACGGATGCTGCTGCACCATGGAGTAAAGCGGCCCTGCACGTCTATGGGCGAGACGAGGTCTGACTCCCCTGAGGGAACTCCAGGGGAACCCCAAGACCTATGTAGGCACGGGTGAGGTAAGCTCAGGCTCCGGCCTCAGCACCAGAATGGGACTGAGGACTTGGCGCCACTGAGGAAGAATCCCCAGATGTGCCTGGCCCCTCGCTCGGAGACTGGCCTCTCCGGGGGCCAAAGGGTTGGTTCCCAGAGGCACTGTCGTAACTTGAGAGGATCCCTCCGCAACTCGAAAAAAAACCAGACACTTCCCTGCAAGCGGGGAGAGGCCCTTGTCCGATGCGACATTTCAGGGACTTCACCATTCCCTCTTGGACCACGAAAGGCCCCTTCACACCGTTCCTTTGACCCAAGAAGTTCCCCGCCCAACCCGTCCCCACTCTAGAGGAACCCCGAGGGTCCCGCCAAGACTCAAGAGGAGCCCCGTTTTCCCCTGCTGAGCTCAAGATGAGGGGCCCTTTCCCTGCTCCTTCGGGAAAGGTTTCAAGGTGTTCCCCTCGCATGTCAAGAGAAGGTGCTCCCACCTGGAGAGTCGGGAAGAGTCTCACTGCTTGTGCCACCATTCCCCAAGACCCCCAAATGCCTCGTCCACTCCAGATGAACCTGACTGCCCTGCACTGCCTCGACTGCCTCTCCGAGACTTGACTGCGACACACTGTCACGTGTAATTGCCCTGGGGTACATTGAAGGCGAGACACAGATCCCTTAATCCGTTCAACAGAGAGCCAGACACGGATGCTGCTGCACCATGGAGTAAAGCGGCCCTGCACGTCTATGGGCGAGACGAGGTCTGACTCCCCTGAGGGAACTCCAGGGGAACCCCAAGACCTATGTAGGCACGGGTGAGGTAAGCTCAGGCTCCGGCCTCAGCACCAGAATGGGACTGAGGACTTGGCGCCACTGAGGAAGAATCCCCAGATGTGCCTGGCCCCTCGCTCGGAGACTGGCCTCTCCGGGGGCCAAAGGGTTGGTTCCCAGAGGCACTGTCGTAACTTGAGAGGATCCCTCCGCAACTCGAAAAAAAACCAGACACTTCCCTGCAAGCGGGGAGAGGCCCTTGTCCGATGCGACATTTCAGGGACTTCACCATTCCCTCTTGGACCACGAAAGGCCCCTTCACACCGTTCCTTTGACCCAAGAAGTTCCCCGCCCAACCCGTCCCCACTCTAGAGGAACCCCGAGGGTCCCGCCAAGACTCAAGAGGAGCCCCGTTTTCCCCTGCTGAGCTCAAGATGAGGGGCCCTTTCCCTGCTCCTTCGGGAAAGGTTTCAAGGTGTTCCCCTCGCATGTCAAGAGAAGGTGCTCCCACCTGGAGAGTCGGGAAGAGTCTCACTGCTTGTGCCACCATTCCCCAAGACCCCCAAATGCCTCGTCCACTCCAGATGAACCTGACTGCCCTGCACTGCCTCGACTGCCTCTCCGAGACTTGACTGCGACACACTGTCACGTGTAATTGCCCTGGGGTACATTGAAGGCGAGACACAGATCCCTTAATCCGTTCAACAGAGAGCCAGACACGGATGCTGCTGCACCATGGAGTAAAGCGGCCCTGCACGTCTATGGGCGAGACGAGGTCTGACTCCCCTGAGGGAACTCCAGGGGAACCCCAAGACCTATGTAGGCACGGGTGAGGTAAGCTCAGGCTCCGGCCTCAGCACCAGAATGGGACTGAGGACTTGGCGCCACTGAGGAAGAATCCCCAGATGTGCCTGGCCCCTCGCTCGGAGACTGGCCTCTCCGGGGGCCAAAGGGTTGGTTCCCAGAGGCACTGTCGTAACTTGAGAGGATCCCTCCGCAACTCGAAAAAAAACCAGACACTTCCCTGCAAGCGGGGAGAGGCCCTTGTCCGATGCGACATTTCAGGGACTTCACCATTCCCTCTTGGACCACGAAAGGCCCCTTCACACCGTTCCTTTGACCCAAGAAGTTCCCCGCCCAACCCGTCCCCACTCTAGAGGAACCCCGAGGGTCCCGCCAAGACTCAAGAGGAGCCCCGTTTTCCCCTGCTGAGCTCAAGATGAGGGGCCCTTTCCCTGCTCCTTCGGGAAAGGTTTCAAGGTGTTCCCCTCGCATGTCAAGAGAAGGTGCTCCCACCTGGAGAGTCGGGAAGAGTCTCACTGCTTGTGCCACCATTCCCCAAGACCCCCAAATGCCTCGTCCACTCCAGATGAACCTGACTGCCCTGCACTGCCTCGACTGCCTCTCCGAGACTTGACTGCGACACACTGTCACGTGTAATTGCCCTGGGGTACATTGAAGGCGAGACACAGATCCCTTAATCCGTTCAACAGAGAGCCAGACACGGATGCTGCTGCACCATGGAGTAAAGCGGCCCTGCACGTCTATGGGCGAGACGAGGTCTGACTCCCCTGAGGGAACTCCAGGGGAACCCCAAGACCTATGTAGGCACGGGTGAGGTAAGCTCAGGCTCCGGCCTCAGCACCAGAATGGGACTGAGGACTTGGCGCCACTGAGGAAGAATCCCCAGATGTGCCTGGCCCCTCGCTCGGAGACTGGCCTCTCCGGGGGCCAAAGGGTTGGTTCCCAGAGGCACTGTCGTAACTTGAGAGGATCCCTCCGCAACTCGAAAAAAAACCAGACACTTCCCTGCAAGCGGGGAGAGGCCCTTGTCCGATGCGACATTTCAGGGACTTCACCATTCCCTCTTGGACCACGAAAGGCCCCTTCACACCGTTCCTTTGACCCAAGAAGTTCCCCGCCCAACCCGTCCCCACTCTAGAGGAACCCCGAGGGTCCCGCCAAGACTCAAGAGGAGCCCCGTTTTCCCCTGCTGAGCTCAAGATGAGGGGCCCTTTCCCTGCTCCTTCGGGAAAGGTTTCAAGGTGTTCCCCTCGCATGTCAAGAGAAGGTGCTCCCACCTGGAGAGTCGGGAGGAGTCTCACTGCTTGTGCCACCATTCCCCAAGACCCCCAAATGCCTCGTCCACTCCAGATGAACCTGACTGCCCTGCACTGCCTCGACTGTCACCATGAGGCTCGACTCCGGCACACTGGCACGTGTGACAGCCCTGGGGTACCTCGAGGGCAAGCCACAGATCCCTGTGTC
>SJYW01010290.1:23666-104096 GCA_006410735.1 Raphicerus campestris
TATACATGTTTCTCAGATCATCCCACCCTTGCCGTCTCCCACAGAGTCCAAAAGACTGTTCTATACATCTGTGTCTCTTTTGCTGTCTCTCACATAGGGTTATCATTACCATCTTTCTAAATTCCATATATATGCGAGGGTGTGGAGAAAAAGGAACCCTCTTACACTGTTGGTGGGAATGCAAACTAGTACAGCCACTATGGAGAACAGTGTGGAGATTTCTTAAAAAGCTGGAAATAAAACTGCCATATAACCCAGCAATCCCACTGCTAGGCATACACACCGAGGAAACCAGAATTGAAAGAGACACGTGTACCCCAATATTCATTGCAGCACTGTTTATAATAGCTAGGACATGGAAGCAACCTAGCTGTCCATTGGCAGATAAATGGATAAGGAAGCTGTGGTACATATGCACAGTGGAATATTACTCAGCTGTTAAAAAGAATACATTTGAATCAGTTCTAATGAGGTGGATGAAACGGGAGCCTATTATACAGAGAGAAGTAAGCCAGAAAGAAAAACATCAATACAGTATACTAATGCATATATATGGAATTTAGTCAGTTTATTTTAAAATTCATGTTGGCTAATGCAGGGTTTGCTATATAATAAGATCTAAAAGTATTGTTGAATAAACTGAATTTGGTGTGAAACTGGAGAGTAAAAATTAGTTGTGAGAGTAAAAACTACCTATGATTGAAATGTTTTCCCTGCTTTATACATTTATTTTATGAGAATCATAAGCTTGTTATTTTATCAAGGAAAAATTTTATAGAAATATATGCCAAGTAGTGTTATCACAGCTTGCATATGAGAAGTAAAACTTCAGTTCATGAGCCAGATGTTTTATCTGTTTGATGCCAAACATCTGAATGTTTATATAATCAGCAATGATTGGTTAATTTTGCTCTAATTTTTCATCTAGTATTTTGTATCATGTAGCAACAACTTATATTTCTAATATAATATAACATGTTTTATATACACAGAAAAAAATACTGTTTATGTTTAGTAAAATAGCAGATGGTCCCAATATTCCTTTTTATATTTTTGTTTCTACAGTTTGACTTTGAGGTATCATACACAGAAGACATTAACACCATCCCACATATCAATAATCATGCATTTTAATCCATATTTTATAAGTGAGGAGGCTATATATGTTGTCCTAGCACATACAACATTGTGGAGAGCTATGATGTAAAACTTGGTCTTTCTGACTTTACCTTCCAAGGTATTAACATCTATATCACACCAAATTTTAGGCTTATGTCCTGAGTCCATCTCAATACAGATCACTTTTTAATGCTGCATTTACTATTACTAACAAAGAATGCACTGAAAGTCCTTGGCATTATATCATGATGATATCTCTGAGCCCCCCCTTTATATTTCAAAATGTTTTTTTCATACACTTCTCAAATATGATCTTCGCTAAGGTGTAGTCTTATTGTTGGCATAACAGGTGATAAGGAGCCTCTCTTTCATCAAGACATCATGACAGATTTGAAAAACTATCAGGATGGCCTCTCACAATTAATTTTTACTTTTCAATTTCATAACCAATTCAATTTATTCATTAAGAATTTTGAATCTTATTATATACCAAACCGTGCATTAGACAATACAGATTAACAAACAAATAAAAAGAACTTGAAGTTTGGAAGTGAAGATGTTTTACTTAATCACTACAAAAGCCTTCACTATTCTTTGTTTAACATTTGCCAGAGAAAATTTTGATATCCTTAGGAAAATTTTAGGCTGTATATGCTGGCCTTATTCAGTTATCTATATCTCCATGTCCATTTGTTGCAATTTGTGGCTGACTCCAATATTTCTGTTAATACAACAGACCAGATAAGGTTAAGCTATTTGGACTGTCTTTGAAGCATTTGAGTTAACTGTATTTTTCCCTAAAAATATTTTGTATTCATCTCCACTATTTTAGAGTCTCTACAAAAAGGAATATTCATTTTTAAAACAATTTTTATCTACAAAATATTCAAGTGAAGGCTCTGTAGTCATACAGAAGAGGGATTGAATTCTGCTTCTATCACTTTCTAATTGCTGTGACCTTGGGAAAGTACCTCAGTTCTCTAGGCTTGCTTCTTTTTATTCATAGTGGCTCATGTGGTCCTAATTTATAGGATTGTTGTGAAGATTAAAGAAGATAAAGCAGGAAAAGTGCAGCATCCTGCCAAGTAAACCATCAATAAATCCTAGCTATTATGATGCTGATGATAGTGATCCTGATGGAACCAATGTAAATCAATAATGCTAGAAAGGATATTAGAATCAGTGATTTGCAAACCCTTAGTGTGTAGTTAAATAATTATCTAGTGTACCCTATACCCTGGGCACAAAACCTTACAGAGACTGAGTAGTAGGTAGGGAGGATTCTGCCAGGACAGCCTCACTCAGACAGCACTTTGAGAAAACACTCAAAGTGTTTTCTTTGAGTGTTGGATGAGTAACTCCAAGTCCACTACATACCTTTTCATTGTGATTTTGAATTTATCTTCCCATGTTTTTACATAATCTATGCTCTTGCCCCTAATCTCTCTCTCTTAAGGCATGGCAGGAGATGGAACTGCACTTTTGGAGAGGAAAGTGAGGCAGCCAGCATCTCTGATGTCTGTCCAGGGAGGATTCCTATTCTCCCTCATTTTTAGCATCAGTTAGGGCTTCCCTGGTAGCTCAGCTGGTAAAGAATCTGCCTGCAATGCAGGAGACCCTAGTTTGATTTCTGGGTCAGGATTTCCTGTGAAGAAGGGATAGGCGGACTACTCCAGTATTCTTGGGCTTTCCTGGTGGCTCAGAAGGTAAAGAGCACTCCTGCAGTGCATGAGACCTGGGTTCAACCCCTGAGTTGGAAAGATAACCTGGAGGAGGGCATTGGCAACTCACTCCAGTATTCTTGCCTAGAGAATCCCATGGACCAAGGAGCCTGGTGAGCTACAGTCCATGGGGTCACAAAAAGTCGGACATGACTAAGTGACTAGGCACAGCATACAGTTTATCTGTAATCAGAGTAGCTCTGGTTGCTTGCTAAAAATATATATTTGCTTGGGTGTGACTTACAAAGGGATTATAACAAATGAATGAACAAAAACTACTTTCCATCTGGTAACAAAGCTTTAGCAAATGATAAGAACAAGAGCAAGCCAAAACCAGAAATGCATTAAAACAGCAACTCTCACCTTAATTATGCAACAAACCAAAATTAAGTTATTGATCTAAATGGACATAAAGTGGGTAGAAAGAAATAACTATAGCTATGCATATATACATTATACAGGAATACATCTTAGAAATACAAACATATACTATATTAATACAATATTTTGAACACAATAAAAGAGTTTGTGTGTGTATCTTTTAAAATTCCAATTGATAGCACTATCTATGATATGTAAACAACTGTTTCAGTTCTCCGCTTTTACCTAAGGTTCAGTTCAGTTCAGTTCAGTTTAGTCGTTCAGTCGTGTCTGACTCTTTGCGACCCCATGAATCGCAGCACACCAGGCCTCCCTGTCCATCACCAACTTTCGGAGTTCATTCAGACTCGCGTCCTTNTTCTCCGCTTTTACCTAAGGCTCAGTTCAGTTCAGTTCAGTTTAGTCGTTCAGTTGTGTCTGACTCTTTGCGACCCCATGAATCGCAGCATGCCAGGCCTCCCTGTCCATCACCAACTTCCGGAGTTCATTCAGACTCGCGTCCTTTGAGTCAGTGATGCCATCCAGCCATCTCATCCTCTGTTGTCCCCTTCTCCTCCTGCCTCCAATCCCTTCCAGCATCAGAGTCTTTTCCAATGAGTCAACTCTTTGCATGAGGGGGCCAAAGTACTGGAGTTTCAGCTTTAGCATCATTCCTTTCAAGGAAATCCTAGGGATGATCTCCTTCAGAATGGATTGGTTGGATCTCCTTACAGTCCAAGGGACTCTCAAGAGTCTTTTCTAACACCACAGTTCAAAAACATCAATTCTTTGGTGCTCAGCTTTCTTTACAGTCCAACGCTCACANTTTTCAAGAAAATCCCAGAGATGATCTCCTTCAGAATGGATTGGTTGGATCTCCTGATAGTCCAAGGGACTCTCAAGAGTCTTTTCTAACACCACAGTTCAAAAACATCAATTCTTTGGTGCTCAGCTTTCTTCACAGTCCAACGCTCACGTCCATACACGACCACAGGAAAAACCATAGCCTTGACTGGACGGACCTTAGTCAGCAAAGTAATGTCTCTGCTTTTGAATATGCTATCTAGNTCAAGGAAATCCTAGGGATGATCTCCTTCAGAATGGATTGGTTGGATCTCCTTACAGTCCAAGGGACTCTCAAGAGTCTTTTCTAACACCACAGTTCAAAAACATCAATTCTTTGGTGCTCAGCTTTCTTTACAGTCCAACGCTCACATCCATACATGACCACAGGAAAAACCATAGCCTTGACTGGATGGACCTTAGTCAGCAAAGTAATGTCTCTGCTTTTGAATATGCTATCTAGGTTGGTCATAATTTTTCTTCCAAGGAGTAAGCTTCTTTTAATTTCATGCCTGCAGTCACCATCTGCAGTGATTTTGGAGCCCCCCAAAATAAAGTCTGACACTCTTTCCACTGTTTCCCCATCTATTTCCCATGAAGTGATGGGACCAGATGCTGTGATCTTCATTTTCTGAATGTTGAGCTTTAAGCCAACTTTTTCACTCTCCACTTTCACTTTCATCAAGAGGCTTTTAACCTAAGGTAGTGTTTTTCAAATCTTTCTGGAAAGAGGAAGCTGAGGTACTTTTTCATTTTTAAAATTAACTGTTATCCTGAACTTTTTTTTTTTTTGGCAAACTACCTTTGCTGACAAATACCTTTGAATTTTGATGAACTCGTTTAGGATCAACTGCACTTTTTCCCTCCTATGCATTCAGAGGAGGTAAAATATAGACTATGATAAAATGACTGCCTTAGGCAAAGGCCCATAGGTGGATTCAAGACCTAGCTCTGTTTACCACCTGCAATTTGTTCTATGAATCTCAAGTAAGAGTTCAGCTGTGAAAAGAATGGCAGAAAACTAAAACCTGGCCTAACTTTTAATAGCTACAAGCCAAGAGACATATAGTCAACAGAGGTCACAGTCCCCTCAGTCAAGAATAGCAAGGTAGCTCTTTCTCCATGTCTCATATTGGCTCTCCAGCTAGGAGGAGGTTAGAACCCAGACAGGGAAGAGACCATCACTCTACCAAGGGGAAACCAGAGCTTGTGAGGAAAAATAACATCTCTGAAACATACACCCTTGAAGAATAAATAATAATGTCTTAATATTAGCTCTGCAGATGGTGACTGCAGGCATGAAATAAGAAGATGCTTACTCCTTGGAAGAAAAGTTATGACCAACCTAGATAGTATATTCAAAAGCAGAGACATTTGCTGACTAAGGTCCATCTAGTCAAGGCTATGGTTTTTCCTGTGGTCATGTACGGATGTGAGAGTTGGACTGTGAAGAAGGCTGAGCACCAAAGAATTGATGCTTTCGAACTGTGGTGTTGGAGAAGACTCTTGAGAGTCCCTTGGACTGCAAGGAGATCCAACCAGTCCATTTTGAAGGAAATCAGCCCTGGGATTTCTTTGGAAGGAATGATGCTAAAGCTGAAACTCCAGTACTTTGGCCACCTCATGCGAAGAGCTGACTCATTGGAAAAGACTCTGATGCTGGGAGGGATTGGGGGCAGGAGGAGAAGGGGTGACCAAGGATGAGATGGCTGGATGGCATCACGGGCTCGATAGACATGAGTCTGAGTGAACTCCAAGAGACGGTAATGAACAGGGAGGCCTGGCGTGCTGCGATTCATGGGGTCACAGAGTCAGACATGACTGAGTGACTGAACTGAACTGAATATTATCCTTTGTTATTGTGAGTTATATACATATATATATATTTTAATGCTTTGTCTCAGGATCAGCTTTGAGTAGTAACTCTTTCTGCTTTCCAGAGGACTGAGTGCCTTGTAAGTGAAAGCACTAATTGAGCAGGTTGTGAGGGCCCAGTCATTCTCTTGATAATTCCAAGGGGATGAGCTATCATGACTGTGGAAACATGGAGCACAGCAAGCTTATCAAAATTTTTATGTGACAGAAATTATTTCTGATCAAAGCCAACTCCCAAAATAAATTTAAATTACACAGCCACTCTTATGGATTATGTAACGTCTGGCAATGACAGCTGTAGTGTCTTTGCACTAATATTAGCTCAAATTAGACCTATGTTTGACTCTAAAAGCCAGTTGCAATTTAAGTTTAAGAATTATAGTATTAATAGTGATTTTCCTAAATGAATCAGCTGTTAAGCTCTGCCCCTAGTGAATATATACATCAAAGAAAGTATTTTCTGGTACAGTGGTTATTTTTTCCAATAGATCATCATTGTGTGGCAAAACAATGTTTCCTTATATGCTTACAAAACTAATATTTTTCACATTCATATGCTAACTTCAAATCTGTCAGATCTCAATGTTCACTGCTGAGATGTCAAATAAAAGTGATTTGTTGGGAGAGATCCTCTATTTCTAAATTTATTACATTTTAAGCATATATTCTGAAATTGCTCAAAATCACTCACAGCATCCCAGATTGTCCCTATGACTCAAATCAAATAGTTTATATTTATAATAAGCAAGAAAATGCATTTCAAGATCATTGCAAAATCATTTTAATATTTTATGAAAGGACTTTATTTTTATTTTACTTTATATTGTTGCTGAATATTTTTTCAGAGAATTCCAAATATCGAGCAATAAGCTAAGCTTATTTTTACTTGTNGAATATTATCCTTTGTTATTGTGAGTTATATACATATATATATATTTTAATGCTTTGTCTCAGGATCAGCTTTGAGTAGTAACTCTTTCTGCTTTCCAGAGGACTGAGTGCCTTGTAAGTGAAAGCACTAATTGAGCAGGTTGTGAGGGCCCAGTCATTCTCTTGATAATTCCAAGGGGATGAGCTATCATGACTGTGGAAACATGGAGCACAGCAAGCTTATCAAAATTTTTATGTGACAGAAATTATTTCTGATCAAAGCCAACTCCCAAAATAAATTTAAATTACACAGCCACTCTTATGGATTATGTAACGTCTGGCAATGACAGCTGTAGTGTCTTTGCACTAATATTAGCTCAAATTAGACCTATGTTTGACTCTAAAAGCCAGTTGCAATTTAAGTTTAAGAATTATAGTATTAATAGTGATTTTCCTAAATGAATCAGCTGTTAAGCTCTGCCCCTAGTGAATATATACATCAAAGAAAGTATTTTCTGGTACAGTGGTTATTTTTTCCAATAGATCATCATTGTGTGGCAAAACAATGTTTCCTTATATGCTTACAAAACTAATATTTTTCACATTCATATGCTAACTTCAAATCTGTCAGATCTCAATGTTCACTGCTGAGATGTCAAATAAAAGTGATTTGTTGGGAGAGATCCTCTATTTCTAAATTTATTACATTTTAAGCATATATTCTGAAATTGCTCAAAATCACTCACAGCATCCCAGATTGTCCCTATGACTCAAATCAAATAGTTTATATTTATAATAAGCAAGAAAATGCATTTCATGATCATTGCAAAATCATTTTAATATTTTATGAAAGGACTTTATTTTTATTTTACTTTATATTGTTGCTGAATATTTTTTCAGAGAATTCCAAATATCGAGCAATAAGCTAAGCTTATTTTTACTTGTAAAAATCTTTCCCCCTAGTTGACTATGTGATCTGAGGCTGGATCAAGACTTCTTTCAAAATGTTATCCAGGGCTCAGATAATTTGCTGATGGGCTTATAGTAATATTTGTAAATAAGGAAGGCTCCTATACATCCTTTCTCACAGAATCAGTTTTAAAATCTGTATGGAAATACAAAAAAACCCCAAATAGCCAAAGCAATCCTGAAATAGAAAAATGACCTGGATTAAGGCTTCCTGACTTCAGACTATACTACAAAGCTATAGTAGTCAAAACAGTATGGCACTGGCCCTAGGACAGAAATGCCAATCATCACTGAAAAGATAAAAAGCCCAGAAATAAATGTACTCACCTATGGTCAATTAATCTATGACAAAGGAGGTCATAGAGAAAAGACAGTCTCTTCAGTAAGTGGTGTTGGGAACACTGGACAGCAATATGTAAAAGAATGAATTTACAACATTCCCTAAAACTACACACAAAAACAAAATGAAAATGTTCTGGCCTTACCTAAATGTAAGGCCAGATGCTATTAAATTCTTAGAAGAAAACACAGGTGAAAATTCTTTGACATAAATCACAAGATTGCCAGGAGAAATAACAATAACCTCAGATATGCAGATGATACCACCCTTACAGCAGAAAGTGAAGAGGAACTAAAAAGCCTCTTGATGAAAGTGAAAGAGGAGAGTGGAAAAGTTGGCTTAAAGCTCAACATTCAGAAAATGAAGATCATAGCATCTGGTCCCATCATTTCATTGGAAATAGATGGGGAAACAGTGGAAACAGTGTCAGACTTTATGTTGGGGGGGGCTCCAAAATCACTGCAGATGGTGATTGCACCATGAAATTAAAAGACACTTACTCCTTGGAAGAAAAGTTATGACCAACCTAAATAGCATATTAAAAAGCAGAGACATTACTTTGCCAACAAAGGTCCATTTAGTCAAGGCTATGGTTTTTCCAGTGGTCATGTATGGATGTGAGAGTTGGACTGTGAGGAAGGCAGAGCACCAAAGAATTGTTGCTTTTGAGCTGTGGTGTTGAAGAAGACTCTTGAGAGTCCCTTGGAGTGCAAGGAGATCCAACCAGTCCATTCTAAAGGAGATCAGTCTTGAGTGTTCTTTGCAAGGACTGATGCTAAAGCTGAAACTCCAATACTTTGCCCACCTCATATGAAGAGTTGACTCATTGGAAAAGACTATGATGCTGGGAGGGATTGGTGGCAGGAGGAGAAGGGGATGACAGAGGATGAGATGGCTGGATGGCATCACCAACTCAGTGAACTTGAGTTTCAGTAAACTCCGAAAGTTGGTGATGGACAGGGAGGCCTAGAGTGNGCTGGGAGGGATTGGTGGCAGGAGGAGAAGGGGATGACAGAGGATGAGATGGCTGGATGGCATCACCAACTCAGTGAACTTGCGTTTGAGTGAACTCCATGAGATGATGATGGACAGGGAGGCCTAGTGTGCTGTGATTCATGGGGCCACAAAGAGTCGGGCACGATTGAGCAACTGAACTGAACTGAACTGACAGCAATATCTTCTTTGATCTACCTCCAAGAGTATGAAAATAAAATAAAAAATAAACAAAGGGGACCTAATTAAACTTAAAAGCTTCTGCACAGCAAAAGAAATCTCAAACAAAACAAAAAGGCAAACCACAGAATGTGAGAAAATATTTGCAGTGAAGCAACTGACAAGGGATTAATGTCCAAATATACAACAAGCTCCTGCATTTCTATTAAAAAAAAATAAAAAGCTGGGTAGAAGATATGAATAGGCACTTCTCCAAAGAAGACACAGACATGGCCAAATAGCACATGAAAAGATGTTGACTATCACTAATTATCAGAGAAATAAGAATCAAAACTATAATGAGGTTTTACCTCACAGCAGTCAGCATAGTCATCATCAAAAAGTCTACTAATGATAAATGCTGGAGAAGATATGGAGAAAAGGGAACCCTCTTGCACTGTTGGTGGAAATGTAAACTTGTACAATCACTATGTAAAACAGTATGGAGTTTCCTTAAAAAACTAAAATAATAAAATTATCATACAATCCAGTGATCCTACTCCTGGGCATGCATCTGGAGAAAGCCATAATCAAAAAGATACATGCACCTCAATGTTCATTGCAACACTACAATATCCAGTACATGAAACAACAGAGGAATGGATAAAGAAGATATGTTATGTACAACATATAACATAGAATATTACTCAGCCATAAAAAAAGAACAAAATAATGTCACTTGCCTCAATGTTGACAAACTTAGAGATTATCATACTAAGTGAAGTAAGTCAGACAGTGAAAGACAAATATATGATATCACTCGTATGTGGAATTTATTTTTTTAATGACACAAATGACCTTATTTACAAAATAGAAACAAACCTACAGATGTCAAAAACAAACTTAGTGTTACCAAAGGGGAACCGTGGGTAGGGGAAAGCAAACTCATGAGCTTGGGATTAGCATATTAAACTACTAGATAACCACCAAGGACTCACTGTATAGTATGAGGAACTCTGCTTAATATCCTGTGACAGTCTATATTAGAAAAGAATCTGAAGAATAAATATATATGTGCATAATAATCAATTTACTGTACACCAAAAACTAATACAACACTGTAAATCAACTATAATAAAAGATTAAAAAAAAGACTCAGAAAACCCCATGATAACAATTTTGGATGATTTTTATACATAATATTTAAAAATCAAAACCTTCCTAATTAAGAAAAGAGATGAATAAATGAGGCCATCTTTCAGTCCTTTGATTTGAATAAGCGTGTTAATTCAAAATGATAGCGTTCTTTAGAATAGACCTCCCTGGAGAAGGAAATGGCAACCCACTCCAGTATTCTTGCCTAGAGAATCCCATGGACAGAGGAGGCTGGTGGGCTACAGTCCACAGGGTCGCAAAGAGTCAGACATGACTTAGTGACTGAATAACTAGAAATAGACCAAGAAAGATACTGTATTTTCTATTCTAAGTTCCAAATCCTCTTCTCAAGCTGTTCTTTACACTTTCATCAACTATGACCTTGGGGCAAAGTTACAGGTAAAAGTGATAGCTGTATCTGATATTTTTGAGTGACCCACAGAGGAATGATGAAGAGCAAAAGGGATGGGGTTTCAAGAACTAACAGCCCTAGGCACATGGGGAGTGCTGAAATGCTGACATCCTCAACAGGTAAAGGAATATATACATAGAAGTTACAAAAAGAAACAAGTAGAGGCTGCCGAAATAGTTTTGGGCACCACTACTTGAGGAAGCTCAAAGATATCAGTTTTTATGCTGTTCCAAATACAAGTAAGTTTTTCTTAGACAAATTTTGCTCTTCACTGTGAAGAACATTCTCAGAAATGTAATGAAAATTTAATCCAGAATTTTAAAATGCATTTTCTGTAAAAACAGACCTAAAAGGTCTTTAAATGTTAATCTATTTTTAATGAAAAGGTGAAGATCCAGTTTACTAAGACCATCTATTTTCTGTCCACATATATTTGTATTTGGATGTCATTTTATGGGAGAAAAAAAACCATAAAGGTGAAAATTTTTTTTAAAGATCTTAAACTATGAGAAAATCTTTTGGAAAGCCTCATAGACAACTTGCATCTGTATTATAATAATATTGATATTTATTTTTAAAGATTGAGTTATAAAGTCTCATAGAAAATTTGCATCTGTATTATAATAATATTGACTTTTTTTTTAAATTGAGCTGGAAATAAAGTTAATGCTACTGTGTTTTACAATGATGTAGGATACTTTCTTCCTAAAGGAAATGTATAGTTTTACACATATATGGTTAATAATTTAGCTTGTGCAATGTCAACAGCTGCTACCCAATTTCTGTGTTTTTAACATCTGAAGAATTGGGCCCTTTCTTTTAATCAGTGTAGAAATCACTGACATTGGATTATCTACAATAAAGTACTTATGTCATTGATATCCTTGGTTATTTTCTGAAGATGTCTTATTATATAATAATGAACTCATATTGATGATAATCCAACAACAAATTTTTATCGATACCCAGAACTATACTTGATACTTGAAGGAAAAAACGTATATTTTATAGTTTATAAAACAGCCAGAAATAAAATTGACTTACCCAAGAACCCATAATCAGTGAGAAACAGAATTAAAATGCATGCCTCTTGAGTCTCAGGGCCTAACAGTGGTAGACATCTATAGAGATTTCTTAAGCATAAAAAAAAATTGATGATATCTGCCAGCAATTATTATGTTGAAGAAGTATGTTATAAATTTCTATTTGCACCTCAAGGTTTTCTCTGCTAAAATGGCTCTAAAAATTGTATGAGCTGTATCATAAAGTATTTGAAATATCACAAAAGATTGATGTTTGAAAAAAATAGATGTATATGAAAATATAAAGATCTTTTAAATAATATAATGTATGCTGGGTTTATTTTTTGATTAATGCATCTTTGAAAATAATGAACTTTAACTGTCTTACTCTTTCAAGTTTTCTCTCAAATGCTGCACCTAATACACTATCTTATTATCCAGGTTATTAACCAGCACTTACTGACTGATCCAAGGAAGCTCAGTTTATCTTACATGTCTCAATATTCCAAGCTATAAAAATATAGGGTTAAACTACATAATCTCTGAAAGCCTCTTCTGCTTCATGTAAATACAAACATAAGTGATCATGCCTAATATTTTAGAGTATCTACTATGTACCCATCAGTGGGTTAAGTACTTTATAAGCATTATCTCATGTATTGGACACAAGAATTCCATGATATAGGACCAGGTATTATATACTTTTTATATAATGGGAAACTTGGCTTAGAAACGTTTAACAGTTTAGTCACAGCTAAGTAAAGTTGAAGTCAAGCTGGTAGTCAAACTCAGATCACCTGACACTAGAACCCATGGTCTTAATCAGTATATTTCACCATCCCTATTGGTCCTGAAATAAGGAGGTCAAATAGCTTACTACAATAGCTATAGAAATAGTAACTATTATATNCCGAAATAGTTTTGGGCACCACTACTTGAGGAAGCTCAAAGATATCAGTTTTTATGCTGTTCCAAATACAAGTAAGTTTTTCTTAGACAAATTTTGCTCTTCACTGTGAAGAACATTCTCAGAAATGTAATGAAAATTTAATCCAGAATTTTAAAATGCATTTTCTGTAAAAACAGACCTAAAAGGTCTTTAAATGTTAATCTATTTTTAATGAAAAGGTGAAGATCCAGTTTACTAAGACCATCTATTTTCTGTCCACATATATTTGTATTTGGATGTCATTTTATGGGAGAAAAAAAAACCATAAAGGTGAAAAATTTTTTTAAAGATCTTAAACTATGAGAAAATCTTTTGGAAAGCCTCATAGACAACTTGCATCTGTATTATAATAATATTGATATTTATTTTTAAAGATTGAGTTATAAAGTCTCATAGAAAATTTGCATCTGTATTATAATAATATTGACTTTTTTTTTAAATTGAGCTGGAAATAAAGTTAATGCTACTGTGTTTTACAATGATGTAGGATACTTTCTTCCTAAAGGAAATGTATAGTTTTACACATATATGGTTAATAATTTAGCTTGTGCAATGTCAACAGCTGCTACCCAATTTCTGTGTTTTTAACATCTGAAGAATTGGGCCCTTACTTTTAATCAGTGTAGAAATCACTGACATTGGATTATCTACAATAAAGTACTTATGTCATTGATATCCTTGGTTATTTTCTGAAGATGTCTTATTATATAATAATGAACTCATATTGATGATAATCCAACAACAAATTTTTATCGATACCCAGAACTATACTTGATACTTGAAGGAAAAAACGTATATTTTATAGTTTATAAAACAGCCAGAAATAAAATTGACTTACCCAAGAACCCATAATCAGTGAGAAACAGAATTAAAATGCATGCCTCTTGAGTCTCAGGGCCTAACAGTGGTAGACATCTATAGAGATTTCTTAAGCATAAAAAAAAAATGATGATATCTGCCAGCAATTATTATGTTGAAGAAGTATGTTATAAATTTCTATTTGCACCTCAAGGTTTTCTCTGCTAAAATGNACTATTGACACCGCTCAAAGTAGCTGGACAGCCTCCAAGAGTCTGTGGATCTCAGGCAGATTCTTAATTTCTTTCCCTTCAGCTGTCAAAACCCCCGTTCTTTATATATTGGGCCCTGAATGTGCACAGTACCAATTGCATACCGGCTGTCGGTAAAAATGGTAATTCTTTTTCTTTGGCCTTCTCCAGGGCCTGTATTAAGGCAATCAATTCCACCTTTTGTGTGGAGGTATCTGGGGGAAGGGCTTCAGCCCATATTGTCTGCCCAGAGTCATCAACTATTGCAGTCCCTGCCCTTCTCTGTCCATCCTTAATAAAACTGCTTCCNGGAGGAGCGTGGTGGGCTGCCATCTATGGGATCACACAGAGTTGGACACGACTGAAGCGACTTAGCAGCAGCAGCAGTAGACAAGTCAGAGTTGCTATTTAACAGCTTATAATGCCCCAAACTGCTCAGTCTTCACTCCTCAGAAAAGAATTAACTCATCCAAAATGTCAGTGGTACCACTTCTGAGAGGCTACATTTGAGTATAAGTGAACAAATGGTAGAACACAGCACATCAGAGGAAATACAAGAGAAAAAGATAAGAAAATCTTCACAATGAGTATATTAGCTCTTGATGATTTTCAATTGGTTTCATCCTATCTGTGAAATGGAGAAGTTGTTCAATACTAAAGCTAAGATCAGAATGAGCATGCTCTCTTTAAGGATATATAATCCTTTTTCCTCTCTTGGCCTCAGAATTTACCAACTCAATCCTCACGTCCTCATCCTCTCATTTCATCACAAGTATCAGATTTGAGTCTAAGAGAAGTACTACAATGGACCACCCACAAACAAGCCAGCTGATTTCAAAGNCTCTCTTGGCCTCAGAATTTACCAACTCAATCCTCACGTCCTCATCCTCTCATTTCATCACAAGTATCAGATTTGAGTCTAAGAGAAGTACTACAATGGACCACTCACAAACAAGCCAGCTGATTTCAAAGCTTCTTTCATTGCTTGCCCATGCACTTCCCTTCTGGGGCCTAATCTGTCTGAGAAACACACAGAAGCTTGTATCTGTGCAGATAAAAAAACAGTGTAAAAAATAGAACACGGTTAGGTCATGTTGGGCAAGTAGATTACTTTAACAAACATTTCTTGTTTACTGCCATGAAGTGAGTTATATTGCTTCAGCATCTGAAAACATGGGCAGTGCAGACAAAAATCTGTAGGATTTCAATTGCAACTCTGAAGTTTGTTTTCTGGAAGTTATGTGGTCTCTTTAAGACAGTGATAATGTCCATTGATTTTCTTTTTCTACCTATTTATATTTCTTTTGTTTAAAGTGTCATGACTGAATAGAAAACCACAAATGAAAAATGAGTTTACAAATAACTGCTTTATCATAAATGTGGATCACTTCTCTTTGACAGTATGGAGATCGCCACCATACTCTCCTGAAGTTGTTTTGTGGCATTTTACATCAAACTCAGAATAAGAAACATTAACTGCCTTGACAGGAACTGAGAAATTTCTTAAATGCTTGATAAAGAAAGAATACAATAGAATCTTCAAGAGCTTTAATTCATTTCAAATAAATGTCCTGAACATAGTGCAGGTATTTTCCAGGGTTCATTATCTCAAAATGCCATCCTCAAAAAATTAAGTAGTTTGGAGAAATCATAAAGAGGTAAAATGAACAAACAAAGAGTGATTTTCTCCCTTTATTCTCACCCATAAATAATATATTCAGATCAGAAATAAATTCAATAGGGAATAATTACAGATTAATAATGTATTTTCAACTGGATACAAAATTATCATTGTATACTTTCTGAACACTTATAATAAAATGATAAGTGGTAACTCTTTTCTAGAACACAGATATTAAAGTATTTATACTACTGAAGCACTCAGTAGTATAAAGCATTCATTTTTGGTGATTTTGGAGGTAAAAGACTAAGGGCTATATTTGAAAAAAAGCTGATAAATGAGAAGCATAATATGCTGACAAATGATGACATTCTGGACATTGGTAGACATTTCTCTAACTTTTTGGAAGTTATGCAGTATTTGNAAGCACTCAGTAGTATAAAGCATTCATTTTTGGTGATTTTGGAGGTAAAAGACTAAGGGCTATATTTGAAAAAAAGCTGATAAATGAGAAGCATAATATGCTGACAAATGATGACATTCTGGACATTGGTAGACATTTCTCTAATTTTTTGGAAGTTATGCAGTATTTGACTTTAGACAAGCAAGTAGCCTGTAGCATAGAAATTAGAGATGACACCTACAAATCAGAGCAATAACAACTATACTAGATGGCTATGGAGGTTGGAACAGAGAAATATGTTAGAGAGGAAGCTTTGAATAAATTAACAGGTGCTTAGGGATCCATACTGAATCTGTATCTGAAGCTGTAAATAAAATTTCTTTATTGTCATCTCAGTTACTGGGGAAATAACAGCAAAATCTCTACCAAGCCCAAACAAAGCAGCAACGTAGGCTCACTTCTCAACTAAAGCAATATAAGTCATTTCTCCAAAGCATACAGTGTTTTAACTTTGAACAAGTAACCTCAGAGTCCATTGCTTAATCAGTGGCATGGTCTGTTTTCTTTCTCATTATCAAAAGGATAGTACATACTGACAATAGAGAGAAAGGTATGCAGGAGAGAGATAGCTAGCAGGGAGATAAAATACATAGGTAAATAAAATACTCTTATTCAATATGTATACATAATTGATACAAATAGTTACATGACAGGTGCTTATATAATATAAATCTACAAATCTTAGATAGTTCACTGCATTCGCAAAAGCCACATAACTAGAACATGGTCTTAATATTAAATTTTACTTAATTCATTCCATTAAAAAATAATGGAGAACAAGATGGCAGAGGAGTAGGTGATGTGGAATACATCTCTCTCCATAGATCCCTCAGAGGTACACCTTCAGCCACAGAGATGCAAGAAGAAGATCTGCTGAGAGTGAAAGGACCACCTGACCAATGGAAAAGAATATATAAACCCATGCAAAACTCAGTAGGACAAAGGAAATATGGGGAAAAATGGGAATGCTACAGTAACACAATAATAGTAGGAGAGATTAACACCCCATTCACACCAATGGACAGATCATCAAAACAGAAAATTAATAAGGAAACACAAGTCTTAAATGATACATTGCATGAGATGGATCTCATTGATATCTTCAAGACATTCCATCCAAATGTGGAATACACCTTCTTCTCAACTACACATGGAACATTCTTTAGGATAGGCCATATCATGGGTCACAAATCAAACCTCAGTACATTTAAGAAAACTGAAATCATATCAAGCATCTTCTCTAACCACAACACTATGAGACTAGACATCAATTACAAGAAAACAACTGAAAGAAACACAAACACATGGAGTTTAAACAACACATTTCTAAGTAACGAACAGGTTACTGAAGAAATCAAAAGGGAAATCAAACAATTTCTAGAAACAAATGACAATGAAAACATGACAACTCAAAACCTCTTTGATACAGCAAAAACAGTGCTAAGAGGGAAGTTTATAGCAATACAATCCTACCTGAAAAAAACAAGAAAGAAATTGAATAGACAACCTAACTTTACTCCTAAAACAATTGGAAAAAGAAGAATAAAAGAACCCAAAAATTAGTGGAAGAAAAGAAATCATAAAGATGTGAGCAGAATTAAATGAAAAAGAGAGAAACAATAGTCAAGATTAATAAAACTAAAAGCTGCTTCTTTGAGAAGATAAAATTTACAAGCCTTTAGCCAGACTCATCAAGAAAAAAAAAGAGAGAAGAATCAAATCAACAAAATTAGGAACGAAAAAGGAGAGGTTACAAGAGACAATACAGATATACAAAAGATTATAAAAGACTATTATGAACAATTTTATTGCAATAAAATGGATAACCTGAAGAAATGGACAGATTCTTAGAAAAGTTCAATCTTCCAAGGACTGAACCAGGAAGAAATAGAAATTATGAACAATCCAACCACAAGCAGTGAAATTGAAGCTAGGATCAAAAATCTCATAAAAAACAAAAGCCCAGGACCAGATGGCTTTATAGGAGAATTCTATCAAACATTTAGAGAAGAGCTAATGCCTATCTTCTAAAACTCTTTCAAGAAATTGCAGAGGAAGGAAAACTTTAAACTCATTCTATGAGGCCACCATCAAACTGATACCAAAATCAGACAAAGAAAACACACAAAAACAGAAAACTCAAGCCCAATATCACTGATGAACATAGAGGAAAAAATCCTCAACAAAATTTTAACAAACATAATTCAGCAACATATCAAAAAGCTCATACACCGTGATCAAGTTGGTTTATTCCACGAATGCAAGGATTCTTCACTATATGCAAATCAATCAATATGGTACACCATATTAACAAATTGAAAAATAAAAATCATATGATAATGTTAATAGCTGCAGAAAAAAACTTTGCCAAAATTAATCACCCATTTATGATTGAAACGTTCAAAAAATGGGCAAAGAAGGAACCTACCTCAACATAGAAAAGGCCATATAGGATAAACCTACAGCAAACATTATTCTTAATGGTGAAAATCTGAAAGCATTCCCCCTAATATCAGGAACAAGACAAGGGTGTCCATTTTCACCATTACACAACATAGTTCTGGAAGTCCTAACTACAGCAATTAGAGAAGAAAAAGAAATAAAAGAAATTCACATCCAAAAAAAGANTTCACTGCATTCGCAAAAGCCACATAACTAGAACATGGTCTTAATATTAAATTTTACTTAATTCATTCCATTAAAAAATAATGGAGAACAAGATGGCAGAGGAGTAGGTGATGTGGAATACATCTCTCTCCATGGATCCCTCAGAGGTACACCTTCAGCCACAGAGATGCAAGAAGAAGATCTGCTGAGAGTGAAAGGACCACCTGACAAATGGAAAAGAATATATAAACCCATGCAAAACTCAGTTGGACAAAGGAACTAGGGGGAAAAATGGGATTGCTACAGTAACACAATAATAGTAGGAGACANCCAAAAGGAAGACATAACAACTGCAAATATCTATGCACCCAACATAGGAGCACCTCCATACATAAGACAAACACTAGCAGACATAAAAGGAGAAATTGACAGTAAAACAATAATAGTAGGAGATTTTAACACCCCACTCACACCAGTGAACAGATCATCAAGACAGAAAATTAGTAAGGAAACACATCTTAAATGATACATTATATGAGATGGATCTCACTGCTATCTTTAGGACATTCCATACAAATGCAGAAGAAAACACCCTTTTCTCAAGTGCACATGGAACATTCTCCAGGATAGACCACATTATGGGTCACAAATCAAACCTCAGTAAATTTAAGAAAACTTGAAATTGAATCAAGCATCTTCTCCGACCACAATGCCATGAGACTAGATATCAATTACAAGAAAAAAAATAGTGAGGAACACAAACAGATGGAGATTAAACAACACATTTCTAAGTAACGAACAGGTTACTGAAGAAATCAAAAGGGAAATCAAACAATTTCTAGAAACAAATGACAATGAAAACATGACAACTCAAAACCTCTTTGATACAGCAAAAACAGTGCTAAGAGGGAAGTTTATAGCAATACAATCCTACCTGAAAAAAACAAGAAAGAAATTGAATAGACAACCTAACTTTTCTCCTAAAACAATTGGAAAAAGAAGAATAAAAGAACCCAAAAATTAGTGGAAGAAAAGAAATCATAAAGATGTGAGCAGAATTAAATGAAAAAGAGAGAAACAATAGTCAAGATTAATAAAACTAAAAGCTGCTTCTTTGAGAAGATAAAATTTACAAGCCTTTAGCCAGACTCATCAAGAAAAAAAAAGAGAGAAGAATCAAATCAACAAAATTAGGAACGAAAAAGGAGAGGTTACAAGAGACAATACAGATATACAAAAGATTATAAAAGACTATTATGAACAATTTTATTGCAATAAAATGGATAACCTGAAAGAAATGGACAGATTCTTAGAAAAGTTCAATCTTCCAAGGACTGAACCAGGAAGAAATAGAAATTATGAACAATCCAACCACAAGCAGTGAAATTGAAGCTAGGATCAAAAATCTCATAAAAAACAAAAGCCCAGGACCAGATGGCTTTATAGGAGAATTCTATCAAACATTTAGAGAAGAGCTAATGCCTATCTTCTAAAACTCTTTCAAGAAATTGCAGAGGAAGGAAAACTTTAAACTCATTCTATGAGGCCACCATCAAACTGATACCAAAATCAGACAAAGAAAACACACAAAAACAGAAAACTCAAGCCCAATATCACTGATGAACATAGAGGAAAAAATCCTCAACAAAATTTTAACAAACATAATTCAGCAACATATCAAAAAGCTCATACACCGTGATCAAGTTGGTTTATTCCACGAATGCAAGGATTCTTCACTATATGCAAATCAATCAATATGGTACACCATATTAACAAATTGAAAAATAAAAATCATATGATAATGTTAATAGCTGCAGAAAAAAACTTTGCCAAAATTAATCACCCATTTATGATTGAAACGTTCAAAAAATGGGCAAAGAAGGAACCTACCTCAACATAGAAAAGGCCATATAGGATAAACCTACAGCAAACATTATTCTTAATGGTGAAAATCTGAAAGCATTCCCCCTAATATCAGGAACAAGACAAGGGTGTCCATTTTCACCATTACACAACATAGTTCTGGAAGTCCTAACTACAGCAATTAGAGAAGAAAAAGAAATAAAAGAAATTCATATCCAAAAAAAAGAAGCAAAGCTCTCATTGTCTGCAGATGACATGATACTGTACATAGAAAACCCTAAAGATAGTATCAGAAAATTGCTAGAGCTAATCAGTGAATTTAGCAAAGTTGCAGGATACAAAATCAATACACAGAAATCACTTGCATTTCTATATAATAACAATGAAAAATCAGAAAGAGAAATTAAGGAATTAACCCTAGTCACCATTTCAACAAAAACAATAAAATATCTAGGAATAAACTTACCTAAGGAGACAAAAGAACTCTACATAGAAAATTATAAAACACTCATGAAAGAAATCAAAGATGAACTAAACAGATGGAGAGATATCCCATGTTCCTCGGTAGGAAGAACTAATATTGTGAAAATGACTATACTACCAAATGCAATCTACAGATTCAATGTGATCCCTATCAAATCACCAATGGCATTTTTCACAGAACTAGAACAAAAAATTTCACAAATCATGTGGAAACACGAAAGATCCCGAACAGCCAAAGCAGTGTTGAGAAAGAAGAATGGAGCTGGAGGAATCACCCTTCCTGACTTCAGATTATACTACAAACCTAGGTCATCACGACAGTATGGTACTGGAACAAAGCAGAAATATAGACCAATGGAACAAGATAGAAAGCCCAGAAATAAACCCATGCACCTATGGGTACCTTATTTTTGACAAAGGAGGAAAGAATATACAATGAGGCAAAGACAGCCTCTTCAATAAATGGTGCTGGGAAAACTGGACAACTACATATAAAAGAATGAAAGTAGAACACTTCCTAACACCATACACAAAGATAAACACAAAATGGATTAAAGACCTAAATGTAAGACCAGAAACTATAAAACTCTTAAGAGGAAAACATGGGCAGAACACTTGATGACATAAATCAAAGCAAGATCCTTTTATGACTCACCTCCTAGAGTAATGGAAATAAAAACAAAGGTAAACAAGTGGGACCTGATTAAACTTTAAAGCTTTTGCACAGCAAAGGAAATTAAGCAAGATGAAAAGACAACCCTCAGAATGAGAGAAAATAGTAGCAAATGAAACAGTTGACAAAGGATTAATTTCCAAAATATACAAGCAGCTCATATAACTTACCAGGAAAACAAACAACCCAATCAAAAAGTTGGAAAAAGATCTAAACAGATATTTCTCCAAAGAAAACATACAGATGGCTGACAAACACATAAAAAAATGCTCAACATTGCTCATTATTAGAGAAATGCAAATCAAAACCATAATGAGATATCACCTCACACCAGTCAGAATGGCCATTATCAAAAAGTGTGCTAACAATAAATGCTAGAGAGGGTGTGGAGGAAAGGGAACATTCTTGCACTGTTGGTGGGAATCTAAATTGATACCGCCACTATGGAAGACAGTGAAAACTAGGAACAAAACCACCATACGACCCAGCAATCCCAGGCCTAGGCATATATCTTGAGGAAACCAGAGCTGAAAAAGACACATGTATCCCATTGTTCTTTGCAGCACTATTTACAATAGCTAGGACACAGAAGCAACATAGATGTCCATCGACAGATGAATGGATAAGAAGTTGTGATACATATACACAATGGAATATTCAGTTCAGTTCAGTCGTTCAGTCGTGTCAGAATCTTTGTGACCCCATGAATCGCAGCACGCCAGGCCTCCCTGTCCATNTCTTAATATCTTCTGCTTCTGTTAGGTCCATACCATTTCTGTCCTTTATCAAGCCCATCTTTGTTTGAAATGTTCCCTTGGTGTCTATAATTTTCTCAAAGAGATCTCTAGTTTTTCCCATTTTGTTGTTTTCCTCTATTTCTTTGCATTGATCACTGGAGAAGGCTTTCTTATCTCTTCTTGCTATTACTCAGCCATAAAAAGGAACACATTTGAGTCAATTTTGATGAGGTGGATAAACCTAAAACCTGTTATACAGAGAAGTGAGTCAGAAAGAGAAAGATAAATATTATATTCCAGCACACATATATGAAATCTAGAAAAATAGTTCTGATGAATTTGTTTACAGGGCAGCAGTGGAGAAACAGACATAGAGAATAGACTTGTGTACATGGGGAGAAGGGAGGAGAAGGTGAAATGTATGGAAAGAGTAGCATGGAAACTTGCATTACCATATGTAAAATAAATAACCAAAGGGAATTTCCTGTATGGGGAGGGAGATGGGAGGAATGTTCAGAAGGGAGGGGATATATCTATACCTATGGCTGATTCGTGTTAAGATTTGACAGAAAACAACAAAATTCTGTAAAGCAATTATCCTTAAATAAAAAAAATTAAAAAATAATGGTTACTTATTAAGTCTCAGAGACCATTAATGATGTTGAAGATACAAAGAAGCATAAGATATGGCTCTCAAGAAGCTCATGGTTTAATCAGCAATTAAATGCAAACAAATGCAGCAATTAATACAAACCATTATAAAACACATGGTAAATATAATGTAAACATATGGGCTGGAAAGCTAATAGTAACATAATGGAGAAAATGATTAATTCTGCTTGAGTAGATCAAGATTTATAGCTGGTCCACTGAAATAAGATGAAGAATGATCAGGAGTTTGCTACTCAAGTTAGAAAAAAGAAAATCAGTGTAGGTATAAGAAGTAGATACATGTGTCTGAGGCATGTGATATATTAGCTTACTTTTTCTAGAATCAAAGCTTAAGGCAAAAATGCATATGTGAATCCTTTATTGGTGAGAGAAGCCCAGAATTCAAAAGGGAAGGAAATCAAAGGGAGGTATCAAATGAAGGAGAGAAAGCGTCTGCCTGGAATGCGGGAGACCCAGGTTTGATCCCTGGGTCGGGAAGATCCCCAGGAGAAGGAAATGGCAACCCACTCCAGTGCTCTTGCCTGGAGAATCCAATGGAGGGAGGAGTCTGGTAGGCTACTAGTCCATAGGGTTGCAAAGAGTCGGACACGACTGAGCGACTTCACTTTCACTTTCATAGAGCTGATCAATGCTTGAAATCCAGTGCAACTGATTTTGTTTCATCTCGTAGGTCTGTTTTTTGAGGGCATATTTACTACTGCATTTTTGAAAAAACATTATGCTTATTTATTTATTTGGAGTATAATTGTTTTTATAATGTGCTAGTTTCTGCTGAACCACAAAATGAATCAGCTATATGCATACAAGTATCTCCCTCCTCTTGAACCTTCCTCCCACCAATGCCCCCAGCCCACCCATCTAGGTCATCATAGAGCCTCCTGTGCTTTATAGCAGGTTTCCACTAGCTATCTATTTTGTACATGGTAGTGTACATAAGTCAATCCCTATTCATCTCACTATCCCTTCCCCACCATGTGCATTTTAAGAGAGTCCTTCAGGTAGAGAAGAATTAAGAATACAGTCACCAATTCCCACTTCTGCTTAATCAAAAGTTCAACTTCAGGGCTGTATAAGCATAGGTGCCAGTGTATTTTATTGCACTTCATTTCATATGGCACTTTCAACTCAGTGGAAACCAGAAAGTCTCAGGCAAGAGAAGGGATGTAGGGTACAGGCACGAGACAAGGTGCTTATCATGTGAAGTTAGTGTTCACAGAACTAGGGATAAAACAAGTAGCCACAGACTAGTCACAGATGAGGTCACAAGCAAATGGAAGTGGTACTTGGAAGGTGTCTCATACAGCCCATTCTTTGCATTACTCAGATCCATTCATACTGTCCCATTTTTTCTGGTTGTCATACTGCAGAATGACCCACCATGTTTATAAAGATAAAATCTCCTCACTTCTCCAAAATAGGAAGTGGATTCACAGAAACAATATCTGCAAAGACTTCACGTAAGGAAGGTAGTAAAACAAGCTATGACACTTACTGCCACAACCAGTCCACCATTGACCTCTAACTAGAAGACCATGATGCTGTCTCAGACATTCTGTGCCACTGTCAATCCAGACCCCCTATTGAAAGGTCTAGGTAAGGGGTCTTTCCAAGGCACTGTAACCCTGACAAATGTCACAGATCTTTTGGAGAATAAAACAATGGACTGTATAATATACAAACATATTTGTGGTGTTGTTAGGGACTTAGAATCTCCTTCTATCAATGAACTATGAGTCTGTGGACTGATTTTAATCTGGAAATTGACAGGACATGAGTTTCCATTTTAATGACTGATATTAATTTCTTTATTCCTACAACTCAAGAAATGCCATAGTCTATTGTCAATGTATATAACACCTGGGATTCTCAGATCCCTATGAGCTGGGCATCCTGGTTACCATTCTGGACTTCAGTGTCAATTATGGCAATTACATCCACCTTACATCTGATGAGTGAGTGCTGTCATTGAGCTTCTGCATTTCTGACATTTATCTTATCCATATTTATTAAAGAAGCTAGTTTCATGAGAGTATTTCTCAACATTCTAGCCTGAAGATAATAACCCCATTTAACCTCAAAAATCCTACTACTTCCCCTTCCCATGACTGATCAGTGTATTCCCTATTATCTTAGAGAAGAAAATGTATCCTTCAGGAACTTCTTGGAAGCCTATTGGATAGTGGCTTCTCAGATCTTTCCAAGTAAGTCCATTTTGGCTTTCTCACCTCTCTTTCCCTCTGACATCTGCCTCAGCTCTATACCCAATTTATCTTAGATCATCATATGTAAGCTTCAGTTATCACTGCATATCATTAGGGCTACCCACTTGCCGATATTTAAATCTGAGTCATGGGTGAGACCATCATGTAAATACATCATATTGTCCAGTCTAATATTCTGCTTCCCAGGTCCGACTTCCTCAATAATCACCCCTCCACCTGTTCCCTATGTCCCTGCCAGTATATACAGCTATATCAAGTAATTTCTTTCATTGATAGGATAGTTTCTTCAAGATGGGGATCTTATCTCTTCCCTGAACATATACTAAGAAACTTATCCCTGGTAATTGTCCTAAATGGAATTAGTCTTGATGAAAACAGATCTAAAAGAGAACAAATATCATCTTAAAAGGCACTTGTCTAGGCTGAAGTCAATACAGTGTCTTTAGACAAGGAAAGGCTATGGTATTTTGGAAGAAGGGAAAGAGCTCTTCTTAGTGCTCCTAGTATATAAAGAAATTTGGGGACTTAATATTCTCAGGCTTGTTCTTGTAAATGTCCCTAATCTTGTTTTGAGAGTCCGACTTATTATAATCATGGCTCTGAATTTAATGCAGGAGACCTAGTGAGCCTGTGGATTCAGTTTTCTTTTGCAGCTTTACCATCCTATAATCAGATCCTATGACTGATTTTCAGCAGAGGAGTTAAGAAAGCTATAACTTGAATTTTAAAATTTTCTTCCAGTTACAGCAGGGTTATTATTATAATTTGTTTTATACCTGCTTAAGAACACTCCCACCAAATCTTCCTGGGGTAGGCATGTCCAATCATTCCAGTAAGCTTGTAATTCAGGACTTGGATGTGTCTCTTCACTGAATTAGAGAAGGAAATTTCTAGCCTCCAGTTAATAAAAGACTGGCCAAAAAGAGGAAATGTAAGCTCCCATGGAGAGTGCCATGACTGAAGAAATCCAGAAAAGTGCCCTCCAGAGCAGACAACCACTTTTGTCTGGATCTAAGGATATTATTGTTTGAGATCAGTAACCATTATTTATAAAACTTTGTATCCATGGATGTCTGACAAGGTGATGTGGTATTCCAATGTGTATTTCTTAAAACTGTGATCATGATAATAAACACAGATGGCCATTTGAATGTTAGAATAGAGAAAGAGGTAGAGATTCGGTACCAGAGACTTCCCCTTCATGCATCACTGCCTTGTCATGGAGAAAGGGCTTGAGTAACTCATTGAAGCTATGAGCCATGCAGTGCAGGGCCATCTTTGACAGATGGGTCATAGCAGAGGATTCTCACAAAATGTGATCCACTGGAGGAGGGAATGGCAAAGCACCTCAGTATAATTGCTGTGAGAACCTCATGAACTGTATAAAAGGCCAAAAAGATATGACATCAAAAGATCAGTCCCCCAGATCTGAAGATGTCCAATATGCTACTGGGGAGGAGTGAAGGAGAATTACCAAAAGCCCCAGAGTGAATGAAATCGCTGGGCAAAGTGAATATGAAACTCAGTTGTTGATGAGTCTGGTAACAAAAGTAAAATCTGATGCTGCAAAATACAGTACTACAAGGAAAATTGGATGTGGTCAAGCAGGAGATGGTAAGAATAAATATCATCATCCTAGAAAACAACGAACTAAAATTGATGGGAATGGGTGAATTTAACTTAGGTGAACATTATATCTACTACTGCAGGCAAGAATCCCATAGAAGAAACGGAGTACCCTTATAATCAACAAAGGGTCTAAAATACAGTACTTGAGTGCAACCTAAAAAATAACAGAATGATATTGGTTCATTTCCAAGGCAAGCCATTCAACATTAAAGTAATCCAAGTCTATGCCCCTATGACTGATGCTAAAACAGCTGAAGTTGAGCATTTCTATGAAGACCTACAAGATCTCCTGGAGTTCAGATCAGTTGCTCAGTCACGTCTGACTCTTTGCAATCCCACGGACTATAGCATGCCAGGCTTCCCTGTGAATCACCAACTCCCAGAGCTTAATTCAAACTCATGCCCATCGAGTCAGTGATGCTATCTAACTACTTCATCCTCCTTTGTCCCCTTCTCCTCCCACCTTCAATCTTTCCCAGTATCAGGGTCTTTCCAAATGAATCAGTTCTTCGCATCAGGTAGTGAAAGTATTGAAGGTTCAGCTTCAGCATCAGTCCTTCCAATGAATATTCAGGAATGATTTCCTTTAAGATGGACTGGTAGGATCTCCTTGCAGTCCAAGGGACTCTCAAGAGTCTTCTCCAACACCACAGTTCAAAAGCATCAATTCTTCTGCCCTCAGCTTTCTTTATAGTCTAACTCTCACATCCATACATGACTACTGGAAAAACCATAGCCTTGACTAGACAGACCTTTGATGGCAAAGAAATGTCTCTGCTCTTTAATATGCTTTCTAGGTTGGTCATAACTTTTCTTTCAAGGAGTAAGCATCTTTTAATTTCATGGCTGTTGTCACCATTTGTGTTGATTTTGGAGCCCCCCCCCCCAAATTAAGTCAGTCACTATTTCCATTGTTTCCCTATCTATTTCCCATGAACAGATGGGACTGGATGCCATGATCTTTGTTTTCTGAAGATTGAGTTTTAAGTCAACTTTTTTCACTGTCTTCTTTCACTTTCATCAAGATGCTCTTTAGTTCTTTGTTTTCTGCCATAAGGGTGGTATCATCTGCATATCTGAGGTTATTGATATTTCTCCAAGCAATCTTGATTCCAGCTTGTGCTTCAGCTAGCCCAGCATTTTGCATGATGTACTCTGCATAGGAGTTAAATAAGCAGGGTGACAATATACAGCCTTGACGTAATCCTCTTCCTATTTGGAACCAGTCTGTTGTTCCATGTCCAGTTATAACTGTTGCTTCCTGACCTGCATGCAGATTTCTTATGAGACAGGTAAGGTGGTCTGGTATTCCCATCTCTTCCAGAATTTTCTACAGTTTGTTGTGATCCACACAGTCAAAGGCTTTGGCATAGTCAATAAAGCAGAAATAGATGTTTTTCTAGAACTCTGTTGCTTTTTCAATGATCCAACGGATGTTGGCAATTTGATCTCTGATTCTGCTGACTATTCTAAGTCCAGCTTTATCATCTGGAAGAGCATGGTTCATATACTGTTTAAACCTAGCTTGGAGAATTTTGAATGTTACTTTGCTACCATGTGAGATGAGTACAGTTGTGTGGTAGGTTGAGCATTCTTTTGCATTGCCTTTCTTTGGGATTAGAAAGAAAACTACCTTTTCCAGTCCTGTGGCCTCTGTTGAGTTTTCCAAATTTGCTGGCATATTGTGTGCAGTACTTTAACAGCGTCATCTTTTAGGATTTAAAATGGCTCAATTGGAATTCCATCACCTCCATTAGCTTTGTTTGTAGTGATGCTTCCTAAGGTCCATTTGACTTTGCCTTCCAGGATATCTGGCTCTAGGTGAGTGATCACACCATCATGGTTATCTGGGTCATGAAGATATTTTTTGTATAGTTCTTCTGTGTATTCTTGCCACCTCTTCTTAATATCTTCTCCTTCTGTTAGGTCCATACCATTTCTGTTCAGAAATGGTATTGACCTCCTAGAACTAACACCTAAAAAAAAAAGGTGATCTACTCATCACTGGAGATTGGAATGCAAAAGTAGGAAATCAAGAGATACCTGAAATAACAGGTAACTTTGGCCTTGGTGAACAGAATGAAGCAGGGAAAGGCTAACAGAATTCTGCCAAGAAAATGCACTAGTCATAGAAAATACTCTTTTTCAACAACACAAGGAATGACTTAACACATGGACATCACCAAATGGTCAATACCAAAATCAAATTGATTACATTATTTGTAGTCAAAGATGGAGAAGCTATATACAGTCAGCAAAAACAAATCCTGACCCCTGGGTGACTGCAACTCAGATCATTAGCTTCTCATAGAAAAATTCAGGCTTAAACTAAAGAAAACTAGGAAAAACACTAGGCCAGCAAGGTATGACTTAAAACAAATCTTGTATAAATTCTCAGTAGAGGTAATGAATGGAGTCAAGGGATTAGATATGGATAATGTTGTGCCTGAGGAACTATGGACAGAGATCTGTAATATTCTACAGGAGGAGGCAAACAAAACCATCCCAAAGAAGAGGAAAAGCAGGAAGGCAAAGTGGTATCTGAGGAGGCTTTACAAATAATGAAGAATGAAAAAAAGTGAAACGCTAGGGAAAGAGGGAAAAGTACATCCAATTAAACAGGATTTCAAAAAATAGCTAGAAGAGACTAGAAGGTCCTCTTTAATGAACAGTGTTTAATAATAGAAGAAAACAACAAAAGGGGAAAGACTAAAGATCTCTTCAGGAAAATTGGAAACATCAAGGCAGAATTCCACCCAAAGATGGGTACAATAAAGGATTAAAATTGTATAGACCTAGTAGATGCTGAAGCAGTCATGAGGACATGGAAATAATACACAGAACTGTATTAAAAAAAATCTTAATGAACCTGATTATTACGATGGTTTGGTTAGTCTCCCAGAGCCAGACATTCTGGAGTGCAAAGTCAAGTAAGCCTTAAGAAGCATTGCTATTAATAAAATTAGTGGATGCGATGAAATTCCAAAAGAACTATTCAAATCCTTAAAAGAGGATGCCATCAAGGTTTTGCATTTATTACGTCAGCAAATCTGGAAGACCCAACAGTGGCACAGGACTGGAAAAGGTCAGTCTTCATCCCAATTCCCAAAAAGGATAGTACCAAAGAATGTGCTAACCACTGGACAATTGCATTCATTTGCACTCAAATGCTAGTAAGGTCATGCTTAAAATCTTACATGCTAGGCTTCTGCATTATGTGAACCAGGAACTTCCAGATGTCCATGCTGGATTTAGAAAAGGAAGAGGAACTAGAGATCAAATTGCCAGCATCTGCTGTNCAAATGCTAGTAAGGTCATGCTTAAAATCTTACACGCTAGGCTTCTGCATTATGTGAACCAGGAACTTCCAGATGTCCATGCTGGATTTAGAAAAGGAAGAGGAACTAGAGATCAAATTGCCAGCATCTGCTGTGTTACAGAGAAAGCAAGAGAATTTCAGAAAAACACCTATCTCTGTTTCATCAACTATATTAAAACCTTTAACATAGTGTAGATCATGACAAACTGTGAGAATCATGACAAACTGTGGAAAACTCTTAAAGAGACAGGAATATCAGACCATCTTATCTGTCTCCTGAGAAATCTGTATGCGGGTCAAGAAGCAACAATTAAAACCCCGTATATAATAACTGATTGGTTCAAGATTGAGAAAGGAGTAAGACAGTGTTGTCTGCTGTCACCCTGTTTGTTTAACCTATATGCTGCGGACATCATGAGAAATGCCGGGCTTATAAGCCAGAATCAAGAAAGGCTGGAGAAACATCAACAACCTCAGATATGTGGATGATACCACTCTAATGGCAGAAAGCCAAGAGGATCTAAAGAGACTCTTGATAAGATGAAGAGGAAAGTAAAAGAGCTGACTTAAGACTATTACAAAAAAAAAAACAAAAAAAAACAAACAAAAAAACTAAGATCATGGCATCCAGTTCCATTCAGTTCAGTTCAGTTCAGTTCAGTCACTCAGTCGTGTCCAACACTTTGCGACCCCATGAATCCAGTTCCATTACTGCATGGCAAATAAAAGTGGAAAAGGTGGAAGCAGTGACAGATTTCCTCTTCTTGGACTCCAAAGTCACTATGAACTGTGACTCAGTGAAATCAGATGATTGCTTCTTGGCATGAAAGCAGTGATAAACCTAGACAGTGTGTTGAAAAGTAGAGACATTACTCTGTTGACAAAGGTCCATATAGTCAAGCCATGGTCTTCCCAGTGGTCATGTATGGTTGTGAGAGCTGGACCATAAAGAAGGCAGAACATCAAAGAATCAATGGCTTCGAACTGTAGTGCTGGAAAAGACTCCTGAAACTCCCTTGTACAGCAAGGAGATCAAACCAACCCATCTTAAAGGAAATCAGCTCTGATTATTCACTGGAAGGACTGATGCTGAAGCTGAAGCTCTAGTATTTTGGTCATCTGATGTGAACATATGACTCATTGGAAAAGTCCCTGATGCTGGGAAAGATCAAGGGCAGAAGGAAAAGAGGGTGTCAAAGGATGCGATGGCTGGATGGCATCACCAATGCAATGAAAAAGAACTTGGGCAAACTCCAGGAGATGATGAGGAGCAAGGAGGCATGTTGCAGTCCATGGGGTCTCAGAGAGTCAGACACAACTGGGCAACTGAACAACAAAAGCAATCAGAGACTTACATGATAACACAGGCATTTACATTAATATTATTCTCTCATTGGATTAATTTAGGTCGCCAAAAGACTTCCTAACAAAAGAAACAAATGTAACTATACACTATAACACTATTGCATTTATATGTCAAATCTTTTAAGAGAATAGATATCATGTTAAGAGTTGTTAACACAAAAAAATAAACAAACAAAAACAGAAAAAAAGAAAAAATGTCACAAAGAAACATTGGGCAGTGTTAGATCTATTCCTTGATCATTATGTTGACATCATGGGTGTTTGAAAATATGTACATTCATCAAACTGTACATATTAAATACCTGTAGTTTTTTGTGTCAAATATACCTCAAAAAAGCTGTTTAAAAAATTAAAAAGATACCAGAGACTAAGACTTACAGAAGACCTGGGTTCTTATTTTCTGCTCTTCTCTACTTGTCCCACTTTCTAAATATCCTGTTCTTTTTCAAAATCCACCCATTTCTCTATAATTATCCAAAGATAATGTCCTTGGAACACAACATGCTTAGTTGCTCAATCGTGTCTGACTCTGTGCGACCGCAGTGACTGTAGCCCACCAGGCTCTTCTGTCCATGGGATTTCTCAGGCAAGAGTACTAGAGTGGATTGCCATTTCCTCCTCCAGGGATCTCCCAACCCAGGGACTGAACCCACATCTTCTGCATTACAAGTGGGTTCTTTACCCACTGAGCCATCTGTGAAGCCACAAAGTGCTACATGAGGCCAATTTGTTTACTAGTCAATCCTCAGTCAAGTTTCACTTCCACTTCATTAAAAAAAAAAAAAGATAAAAAGAGCACTGACAACTACATGCATTGAAATTTCAATTTGTAATTTGTATTTGCTTTCCTTTAATTGTGAATTGTGGTTACATACACAAAGACTTTTATTTATTTATTTATTTTTGCTGTGCCAAGCAGCTTGTGAGATCAAATCTGGGCTCACAGCAGTGAAAATGCTGACTTTATCACTGGACCACCAGAGAATTCCCACATATAAGCTTAATTATCCATTTGTATTCTCAGTTAAATATGACTTTTTGTCTAATTTACTATTTTTTTCTAGATTAAGTTTTGAAATTGGAGTTTTCACTAAGAATTTCTTTTTAGCAAGGAATGCTGCTAAATAGACTCTCATTTACTTTTATTATTATTATTTAGTTTGAAGTATATTTCATTGACTCAAAATGATTTTCTATCTGATGCAATTAGTTCTAAACATAATCACAAGAATAGTAGAATGAAAAGACAAGGGTTCTGGTAGGGGAAGACAGAGTGAAAATGAATTGGATTGGAAGAAACAACAAAGAATTGCCTGAGTGTCACAAGAGCAAACATTTAAAGCTATGAAAAATTTTCAGAAATAGCTGATAAAAACAGTAACTAGCACTTCCAGTCTGGTAATAAATATATTGCTTCTTGATAGTTTCCTTTAATACTTATACTAAAAGATACGTACCCCTTATATATCACTATACTTTGTAGATGTTAGTTTGTTGAAACTTTTTCTTCTCCCTAAGAGAACTGTAATTTTTGAATATTTTATAAAGATATGAAATATTAAGGTATATATTCTGACATTAGACTTTGTCAAGTGAGGTAACTTCTATAGAACTTAACTTTTAATGTATATTGGCCACATTTCAACTTATAATTTTATTTTCTGTGTGCATGTCTTGCAGTAGGATGTGATATGCTGTTGGTAATGAGGATACATGTATGGATGTGAGAGCTGGACTGNTGTCAAGTGAGGTAACTTCTATAGAACTTAACTTTTAATGTATATTGGCCACATTTCAACTTATAATTTTATTTTCTGTGTGCATGTCTTGCAGTAGGATGTGATATGCTGTTGGTAATGAGGATACATGTATGGATGTGAGAGCTGGACTGTGAAGAAGGCTGAGTGCTGAAGAATTGATGCTTTTGAACTGTGGTGTTAGAGAAGACTCTTGAGAGTCCCTTAGACTGCAAGGAGATCCAACCAGTCCATTCTGAAGGAGATCAGCCCTGGGATTTCTTTGGAAGGAATGATGCTAAAGCTGAAACTCCAATACTCTGGCCACTTGATGCGAAGAGCTAACTCATTTGAAAAGACCTTGATGCTGGGAAGGATTGAGGGCAGGAAGAGAAGGGGATGACAGAGGATGAGATGGTTGGATGGCATCCCCGACTCAATGGACATGGGTTTGGGTAGACTCTGGCTGTTGGACAGGGAGGCCTGGCATGCTACAACTCATGGGGTCGCAAAGAGTTGGACGTGACTGAGTGACTAAACTGAACTGAAGAAGAGACCCACTTCAGATCTAGGGATGCATACAGACTGAAAGTGCAGAGATGGAAAAATTTAGTCCATGTAAAATGAAGTTGAAAGAAATCTGGTATAGTAAAATTCATATCAGACAAATAGGACTTTAAAGACTCCAATAAAAACAATGACGATGTTGATGATGAAACGTTCAATTCAAGAAGATGTAACAATTGTAAATATATAAACACCCAACATAGAATCACCTCAATATATAAGGCAAATGTTAACCACCATAAAAGGAGAAACTGACAGTGACGTAATAACAATAGCAGACTTTAACAACTCACTTTCATTAATGGACAGATCATCCAGATAGACGATCAGTAACACAGGCCTTAAATGACTTAAATATACAGAGGGTATTTCATTCATGTATTCAATTGACAAATAGTTATTAGCTATCAAATAACTGTAAAGGATTGCATTATTTATTGCTTCATAACAGATTACTACAAACTTATCAGCCTTAAACTCTGCACATTTATTATCTCAATTTCTGTAGATCATGAATACCGGCATGGCTTAGCTGGGCCCTCTCCTTAAGTATTTCTCACAAGGCTGCAATCAAGGCATTGATCAGTGCTGGGGTTCTCATCTCACACTTGACTGGTGAAGGATCTACTGCTTCCAAGCTTATTTGGCCATCAGCAAGACTGAGAACTTATAAGCTATCAGATAAAGGCCTTAGTGACTGGTTGACTGTCAGCCAGAGATCACCCTTACATCCTTGTCATGAGGATCTATTATTGTGGTAGCTTTCTTCATAAAAGCCAGCAAATGCAAGAGTCAATTGTCAAGGTCTGCTAGCAAGATGGAAGTTACAATCTTTCTTAAGGTAATTATGGAAATGACGTTCTACCATCTTTCCATGTTATAGTGGTTAGAAACAGGCCACAGGTTCTATCTACAATCAAGTCTGAACAGCTCAAAATACCATAAGGCAGAATAGTTATCTTAGAATCTGTCCATGGGAGTACTATTTTAGGTGATAGGGATAAAGCAGTAAATAAGACACAAGATACCTGTTCTTATGAAAAATTTTAAAAATACAACAAAAATGCCACTGACATATTAGCAGTCTTTCTTTATTCTATATCTTTTCTGGTTGACAATAATTATACATACATACATATATATATGTGTGTGTATATGTACGCACACACACACACACACACACACACACACACACGCACTGACTCTGCTGTTTGAATTTGCATAGTGAACTGAAAATAATGGAGAACATTAAGTATAAAGTTATTAAAATCATCCAAAAATGAAGCAACAAAATTCTGTCTTAGCCTGAAAACAGTGGCACAGAAAGAAATTACTAATTGCAGAATATACTGATGACTGGCTATTCTGAGAAAGGGGAGAATATAAAGAGTGAAACAGCAAAGATGGCTTAGTTTTCATCTTTAGCAATTGGGAAAATAATAATGTCTATAAAAATACTTTGAAAGAAAATTTATTTGGAAAGAAAGATAAATTCATTTTACACGTGATTGGCTGAAAGTAAAATAAAAACTTCAGGTGAGACTGTTCTTCAAACAGTAAGAGAGACAGCACTTAAGGTTCAAAGAGAGATCAGAGATGCAGAAATAGAAAACTCCTCACCAAAAATAGTTATGCTTTGGTTGAGCAGAAAAATTTGTTCCATAAAACTTGAAGAGTATGTAATGGGAATGCTAGTTCTTTAAAATGGAATGATATAGTTTGATGTTAGAAGAGGCTTTAAGAATGATCTTGGTTTTATCTGCATCAAATCTGAGACAGGAAAAGCCTGAGCTCTTGAGCCTCCTTTTATCCCCTGCCTCTTCTCAGCTCTGGGGCCTCTGTTCCCTGCTCTCTTGGCAGCCACTCCCCTACCCTGTCTAAATATGGGTCCAATACCTTGACGCTATCTGGTACTGCCTATCAGTCATAAAACACAGGCAAGTCATTTTACCTCTCCTGTCATACTCTTCCAACAAATGGGAATCATCATATATGTCCCCCAAACATGAGTATTTATTAATGAAAATTGCCTAGTGATGTACAGTTATAATAAAGTGTAATAAATTAAACTATTATTATTAAAGATTCTGGTGATCATGCTATTCTCTTCCCTTTACATTTGTTACAAATGTTGCAGACTGTATTGGTTTCTAATTGTTTCACCTTTAGCTTAAGTTTAGTTAAGACAGACTTTGAGTTTTAAGGAAAAAGGCCAGGGGTGTACCAACTTTTATGCATCATGGCACTTTACAAACACTGGGATATAGTAAATACTGAGTAAATATTTAATTATTTTATTTCATATGACAAGCATTTTTCCTGTTTTTTCATCTACTATAAGCTCCTTACAGGCAAATATTGCTGTCTTTTATTCACTTCTTATTCACATCCTCTCTTCCTAGAGGGGCACTTAACACATACTAGGCATTCACTAAATATTTATTGAATGAACATGACTAAATTAGTCATTCCTACATTCTTTACGGTTAGATTTATTAAAAGAAAATATTCAGACAGTCAAGGTAACCATACACTGGTTTAATTATTTTGATGATTCTGAAAAAAATTATATTTTTGTCTCATGTTATATAGAATATTTGATGCATATGAACCCAGTCTAAAATGAGATGTAGGATTTAGGAAATATATTTGTTTGAAACACCAAGAGAAGTATACAGTTAGCAGAAACCCTTTAGGCTCACAAGTGGTAGAATGTTTCCTTTGGCTTTTCTAACTTTACTGTTACAAATGTGCTCTGCTTCTATTCCGGGGCATTTTGAAGCTGAGATATAGCACAGATGATCTCTGCACAGTCGCAGTTAATAGTGGGTAGGGCTTGCCCGTATAATGCAGATACCCAGTTATCGGCCATACAGCTTGAGTTGCACAAACATTTGCCTTCAGGCTTGAAGCCAGCTGTAGAAACAAAAGACTACCAGGACAAGACTCAGAAACTGTGAAAAGTTTAATGGCTAAAGTGAAAAGAAAATGAATAGGCATTGGCTTTGATTTCACAGCCAGAAGCATGTTTCCTTCCACCAAACAAAAATTGGGGTAGGTGAGAAAAAAAGGACAAAGTAAGCCACAGAAATGCCCAATAGTAAAAGAATATCAAATGGAGTTTGAAAGCCTCTGAAAATGTTATATCAATGCAGCTATTATGTTCTGCCTGTTTCCTCTTTGGATATGATCATAGGCCATGACCAACATAGACTTGAGTATAGGTTATCATGAATTACATGTCAACAAATTATTTAATGAAGGCCTATTACAAAGCAAAAGTTGTGCTGATATATTTTTCATCACAATCCTTGTTCTCCATTAGATTATGTACTAAAGGTGGAAATTCATTAACAGACCAATGTGATTGGTTCATTTTCAAAATTAATTTGTGCACTGAAGCCACTGAAGTTTTCAAACCAAAGACATAATAGGTAATGGAAATCATTTTTTGTAAATATGTTAAGTGCATTTTAACTTCCCCTTTTATCATGATTGCACTGCAACTTTCCACCTAAGTGAATCAAATTGTTCTCAAGAAGTAAACCATCAGTGCTTCACCTCTTTGGCACACCAAAGGCAGAAAAGCCAAGCTTCTTAAAGAGAAATTGCTTCACTCTTTTAGCTATTATTTAACAAGTCAAAGGCTAAAAACATGTGAAGCTATAGAATTCTCCCTGTAATGTGGAGGAAATACTCATCATCATTTAGGTTCAGTAAAGAAGCCCTTTCAGTCTCTTCTTCAGCCTACCCTCTTCAGTATTCATCTCAGAAAAGGAGACTTAATGAGACAAGTGGTAGTGATATGGGTGGATATCCACCCTTCTTTTGGAACTGTAAGAGAAAGCCCGAGAGCCACAGTTGTAAAAAGTAAACCCAAGGGCTCGGGATAGTCATTTAAAGGCATAGCCATTAAAAGGATAGTCATTAAAAGGCAGTGAGATTCCAAGATCGCGAGCCCTCTGAAACCAACAGGGAATTGACAGGACCCACAAATAACTGAAGATCTGGTTAGGGAACCTTATAAAGGAGATCCCAGGAGTAGGAGAAAATGGCTTTGATGAGAACTGTATTTCAGACTCCTGGTATGTAGTTGAAGGGGAGACAGTCAGATCTAAAAGTGGTCTAGACCAAGAGCAGCTCAGCTAAAGCTGAATGAATGAGGCCCTGAAAAGAAGAGAGAAACTACATCAGCTACACCTTCCAGCCAGGGATACCAGATGAGCAAGCCACAACCTGGAAAAAGACTTTGTGCTGAGACTGGAAAAAAACAGACACATTATCCCACAAGGTTCTATAAGTCTTCCTGTCCTACATGACATCATATAAGTCTTATTTTTTCTCCCATATGCTCAGCCACCATCTTGAAAAAAATTTGCCCCTGTAAGGAAGAACTAAAATCTGAAAGCCTAAGCATTCTTTCCTAGGTGTGTTGAGCAAAATATGTAGGCATTGTATGTATAAATTGTAGGAACAGATGATATTTGAAATAAGAAATGACTAAAATAGCCCTTCCCCCATCCTGCCATCCTCCAACTATAAAAATGAATAGTTATTGAGAAAAAAACAAATCAGCTGCGGATAAAGGAAGCTACAGTTTCCCCAAATATCATAGCTATATTGTTAGCAGTCACATTTGAAGATCTGAGTAGATGAGTTTTAAATAACAAAGAATGTCAAGAGGTTGCTTGTTTGTTCTCTGTCCAGACACATTTTAAGTTAGTAAAGGAAAGAAAAACTGCCTTTTGAAATCTTCCATAGCAGAACAGAGCTTAACTCAAAGTGGATTTAAGGTCACAGCTGGCTTGATTTGAAGAGTCTCAGGAAGTTCCTTCCACTTTTCTTCCTCTTTCCTTTGAGTCAAATTTGCATCTACTTCTCTCAGTCACAGGGACAGAAATTCTACCCCTAGACTCAGGTCTTGAATATTAAAGGGAAGAGAAGTGAAATAAGAATTACAGTGATGTTAATATATTCTAAGCTCTGCTCTGGGTGATTTAAATAGCAGAGCACAGCAGTTAGGGTTATTTATGGAGCCCTTGCTTGGTGCTGTGCATTGTGTTCGATACATACATTATCTCATTTAATCTTCACATTTCACACCAAACCAGAAGGTACTTATCTCCATTTTATAGATGGAGACATTTGGGATTAGAGAAGATAAATGACTTATCAAAAAAGCAGAAACATATTAAATGGTAAAGCAGAAATTAAAAAAAAAAATGTCTTATTCCAAAGCTAATGTCCTTTCTATCTATCCAACTGGTCTTATACAATTGTTTTAAGTTGTTGCAAATAACCTTATAAGGTAATTCTCTGTGATTTCCTACCAATAATTACTCAGAAAATTCTGGATAAACACATCAAAATAAAAATTCTTGAAGCAAGCCATGTGAGAGGAAGGTGATCAGTAAAGGGAGAATTGAGGCAAGGAAGAAAATTTGAAGTAATTACAAAATATATCCTAGCTTTAGCTCAGGCCACACTGCAAGTGTAGGAATATAATAAGTAATAAATACTTTTTTGATAATTCAGTAGATTTCACTTCTTATTTTAATTCAATAGTCCTCACTTGCCCAACTCCACATTTCCCATGCAATTTACCTANAATCAGTAAAGGGAGAACTGAGGCAAGGAAGAAAATTTGAAGTAATTACAAAATATATCCTAGCTTTAGCTCAGGCCACACTGCCAGTGTAGGAATATAATAAGTAATAAATACTTTTTTGATAATTCAATAGATTTCACTTCTTTTTTTAATTCAATAGTCCTCACTTGCCCAACTCCACATTTCCCATGCAATTTACCTAACCAGGTTTCAAACATGGTTTTGCTCTTTTACCATAAATGATTATAAGAGAACTGACATCAACTTATATAAATGAAAACAGGTTCTGGAACTTACATTCCAGGTCCTACTCTTGGATCCCTGTTCATTTGCTTCTGTATTTTACTAGGTGAATATATCCTGGGGGTTTTATCTCCCATCTACCTTCAGTTACTGTGATAAAATTTACATAATAAGATGGACATATGCCTTGGTTAGGCATTGTGAAATACTTTCCCTGGAAGAAATTAACTTCAACAATTTCATTCTACTGAAAACTGCCGTGTGTAAAAGTTCATGGAAGATGCTTACAAGACTGCAAGGCAAGTTCAAATACTAGCCTCAAGTAATGAACCTGATGAGAGGAGCCATTTATATAAAGTGCAAACAGCTAAAAGATAAAAGAAGAGGTTACAATAAATTGGTAACAAGGATATGTAAGTTTTCTTGGTGGAACAGTTCTGATTGGACACAAGACAGATGAGGAACAGTTCTTTAAATTATGAAGCACTGAGGACTTGTATTTCTCTAGCTTTCTTTGCAGTGCTTTTCTCCATCATTGCACCAAGCACATATTTGCAACCATATACCAAAGATTACTTTGCCTGCATCTCACTGTCCCAGGACCTGGCTCAAATTTCATCCTCCTATATTTATAGCCAAGAAAGGCTTAAGGCATTAGCCTCTCAGGAGGATTTGTGCACTGAAGAATCACTTAAACAGTCAAGTGTTTTAATGATCTAAATGGGTAAATCAGTTTTAGAAGTTAATCATCCAGGGAGAGAGATTATGAGAGGAATAGTACAATTCAAGGGAAGGCCAAATTACTCTATTTGCTCAGACAGCACTGGCTAAGAAATACTAGAGAAGAGGCTTTGGTGCTACACAAAATGCAGAGCGGATCTTGTCTCTAGCACTCTCTGCCTGCATAGCTTTGGGCAGCATCAATAAATGAGCAAAAATTGTCTGTCATATAGTTGACAATTACATATTGTAGCTACAGTTATTACACTGTGTGATTAAACAGTATCATTAAAATATGTGGCAGTGTCTGGCATGCAGTTTTTGCTCAGTAAGTGTTAGCTTAATCAATCTACATTCTAATAAACCAACACATAGGAGCATCCCTGGTGTCTGATTATTTAGAAAGAGAAAATACACCATTTGTGCAACATAATAAAGTAAGAGTTTGTTCTTTTTCCTCTGGTAAAGAAATTTGATTAAATTTCTCATAGGTTGGTCTATCTTGGGCTGCAGTGATGAAATTTTTGTCAAGGGCAAGTCTGGGACAAAATGAATACTGAATTTGAACCACTAACTCTCTTCTGTTGTTTAAGTGTCAACATGAGAAACTAAAAACATTAATTTTGTATACCCGTATATGTAGGCTAGGTGGAATGCAGGAAAATAGAGCATTTTCTTCCTCTAGGTTTGATTTCATTCAATCTAGTGAGTTTTTAACTTTTAAAGACACAATGATGCCCTGGGGATCATATCACATAATATGCCAATTTATTATGTGAAAGCTTGTATTTTTGGTAGCGTGAATACCTGATAAATCTTTCAGATGTCTTGATATCTCCACACATTCTGTAATATGTCAAAGATGTGACAAGAGGAGAGGAATTAAACTCAGCTGAAAGGAATTCCTTACCAAGTTACAGAAGATCACTGAAGGATTTCAAACCGCAAGTATTAGAGAGGGGTCAGTTAAAAAAATAAACTGCAACTATTGAAAGTAACTCAATGGGAAGAGAGCAGTTTTCCCTGTTATGCCTCAAAGATGAAAAAACAAACAAACAAACAATCAGATGTGTACCATCAGTTCAGTTCAGTCACTCAGTCATGTCTGACTCTTTGTGACCCCATGAATCACAGCACGCCAGGCCTCCCAGTCTATCACCATCTCCCAGAGTTCAATCAGACTCGCATCCATCGAGTCAGTGATGTCATCCAGCCATCTCATCCTCTGTTGTCCCCTTCTTCTTNCGTCTGACTCTTTGTGACCCCATGAATCACAGCACGCCAGGCCTCCCAGTCTATCACCATCTCCCAGAGTTCAATCAGACTCGCATCCATCGAGTCAGTGATGTCATCCAGCCATCTCATCCTCTGTTGTCCCCTTCTTCTTCTGCTCCCAATCCCTCCCAGCATCAGAGTCTTTTCCAATGAGTCAGCTCTTCACATGAGGTGGCCAAAGTACTGGAGTTTCAGCTTTAGCATCATNCAAAAGAGACACAGAGGTATAGAACGGACTTTTGGACTCTGAGGGAGAGGGAGAGGGTGGGATGATCTGGAAGAATGGCATTGAAACATGTATACTATCATGTAAGAAACAAAGCGCCAGTCTATGTTTGATACAGGATACAGGATGCTAGGGGCTGGTGCATGGGAATGATCCAGAGAGATGATATGGGGTAAGAAGTGGGAGGGGGATTCAGGATTGGGAGCTCGTATACACCCGTGGTGGATTCATGTCAATGTATGGCAAAACCAGTACAGTATTGTAAAGTAAAATAAAGCNGATGCTAGGGGCTGGTGCATGGGAATGATCCAGAGAGATGATATGGGGTAAGAAGTGGGAGGGGGATTCAGGATTGGGAGCTCGTATACACCCGTGGTGGATTCATGTCAATGTATGGCAAAACCAGTACAGTATTGTAAAGTAAAATAAAGCAAAACAAAACAAAACAAAACAGATAAAGACCAAAACCTCATGGGGTTTACATTCTAGATGAAAAGAGAAAATAAATGACAGAATAAATAGTTATATAAAATAATTTCATATGATGGTGAAGAGAAAATAAAATTAGAAACTAAAATGTTCATTTGTAAACAAGAGGAAATTGTTATCTCTGGGATATTTTTGAGTCCTTACATGGTCCCAAGATGACTAGAAATATCATGGTAAAAACAGAAAAATAAAAGGGAAGTTCCACTCAAAAGAATACAGAAAAATATGAGATTAGGGACCTTAGAAATTCATATACTCATGACAATGAGAAGAGGATGTATGTGGTTCTACAATTCCCAAACCCTGTGACTGCAAATTTTCTCCCTACTAGTGCTGCTTGTATTTTTAACAGTTTCCTCAGGATCTATGGCCTTAAATGATGCATGGTGAAGGAGGAAAATGAGATTACTCCTTTGTGCCATACCTGAATTTAATGTCTTGCAGCGATGCCCAAGATTTTTACTTTGGGTCTTGCAAAAGTACTATCTCTCCATGGGGAACAGGCAAAACTGGAGGCAAGAAAGACCTGAGTGCCTGAAAATAGAGCCATCATGTTTAGCCTAAGATAAAGAAATGGCAGCCAGAAGTAATTATGAACATTATAGCAAGTATGATTTATTGAGTTTCCACTATGACTTATGTATCGAAGAGGCATCTGTATATTTTACCCAAATAAATTCAAAGACCCAGTGTAACCTAATTTCAAGGAAAAGTCACATTCAAAGTAGCACAATCCAGCTTTCAAAAGACATTTTAAAATCTTTCCTTTCATTATTTGTATTTGAATTAAACTTCTTAAACTAAAAAAAGTATGCTTTTATTTTTCTCAGCAATAAACTATGGTCTTTAGAATATTTCTGTAACTATGTAAATTAATCCTTGACTCACCCAAAAAAAGAAACAAAAGGAAGAAAAAGTCAGCTACCTGGTCTGGCTCAAAAAATCCAAAAAGTAAAAGAAGATGAAGGCTTGGAAAAAGCCATACGAAGAAATGACTAGGACTGAAACTGGAAGTACACCTGAATTCATTTGAAATGAACACTACTGTTATTACAGTTAACACTGAATCAAAAAAATCCAGGAGATTTGAAGGCTTATAAATTAGTCTTTTGCTTTTCTATTCAAATAAGCTTCCCCTGCCCCCTTCAGGATTTTTTTTAATCTTTATATTATTTTGATCTTTCATTGCTAGAAAATTCTATAACACTGTGACTGGTATATTGAGGTCATATTTTTTCTGAAGTATCAGTCAATCATAGATGTTGCTGAAATGAAATTCTCTCTATTGCTGATGAATTTCTCCTATGTGATCAGTCTTGCTAACTTGCTGGAAATAAATGAGTGACAGACAGTTCTGAGGGATGGAAACTGGAACTGAGATAAACAGACAGAGATATAAAAGTGCAAAACAATATAACGTAGAGCATTATCCAACTGCAGCTTCCAGTCACTGCATGTAGCCATCCAACCCATTCATTTTCATGATATCCCCTAAGGAAGTTATATGACATAGGAGCACAGATTTGTTTCAGAATGAGAAAGATCAACCTAAAAATTTTCCCTACTTTTATATTTACAGTCAACTACATGAAATATTCAAGTAGGAAATTACCCTGGTATCTAAATCATACATAATTCAAATTGTCATCTTTTGGCAGATCCACTAAAAGCACTGTTTTTATTTTTGAAACAATTGAGAATTTTAATGTAGAAGAACATATGTATAGGGAATACACCCACAGCGTTTTATTATAAAGCTTGTCAAGCTCCCATGTTCCCAAATGATGTACCTGATGTACAGGTTCAGAATCTGACATCCTATTAAGAGCTAGTGATAAGCAGGCCAGAGGGGATGCCTTAATTTGCATAAAGACATCTAATAGAGTTTCACATGGTAAATGGCATTTACAGTAATAATTTTATGATACTGTTCTAAAGACAGAAAACAGTTTATTTTGAAGATTAGGCTAACTGATTAATGACCATTTAAGAAATGATTGAAGTGTTTAATATCCACCTGTCAGTCTAGTTGTTTCTTTTCTTTTCTCTTTTTTTTTAAATTTTACTTTACAATACTGTATTGGTTTTGCCATACATTGACATGAATCCGCCACGGGTGTACATGAGTTCCCAATCCTGAACCCCCCTCCCACCTCCGTTCCCATATCATCTCTTTGGGTCATCCCAGTGCACCAGCCCCAAGCATCCTGCATCCTGTATCAAAAAGATGGTAATGATGACTCTGTATTTATTTCTTTAGATGAGAAAGGTGAGATAAAATACCATCCTTACAACAAAAAGGTGGTGCTAGAGGTAAAGAACCTGCCTGCCAATGCAGGAAATGCAAGTGACACAGGTTTGATACCTGGGTCAGGAAGATCCCTTGGAGGAGAGCATGGCAACCCACTGCAGTATCCTTGCCTGGAGAATTCCATGGACAGAAGAGCCTAGCGGGCTACAGTCCATAGGGTCGCAAAGAGTCACACACGACTGAAACAACTTAGCACACACGTACCACAAAGAAGTCCTGCTGCGCTTAAGGAGCAATGTATACATATTTTAAAAATGAGCTTTATATAAACCATACGCTGTACAGCAGCTTCCTTATAAATTAGAATGATATGTAACATTTCAAAAAATTCTTCATTTGCTTTATTAAACTACTTGTGATCAGAGATTCCATTTTCTAATTTTCAGTCTATTGACTGTCACCCAAGGTGGGAGAGAGAACACTAATAAATTCAGTAGTCCTCATGTCAAATATTTGGCAGATCCTAAAGTTGCTATCTATATAGTTACAAGGTTTTGGTTGGAAGGAATAGAGATATCCAGGCAAGCGAACCTTCCCATGCCATACCAGGTTATGGTCAGTTGGACCAAAAATCACGGAAATGCTGGTTTTGTAACCATGGAGAGGTATATAAAAATAAGTTTTGTAATTGGTCATGATGAATTTATCTATTAAATATTTAGTGAAAGTATACTATGTACTGACATGTGTTCTAAATACTTATTTTGAATACAGAGATGAATTAAATACACAGCTCGCAATGAAAGATAAAAACATGTATATTGTTAAAAANGGTGCCAAGATGACTAGAAATATCATGGTAAAAACAGAAAAATAAAAGGGAAGTTCCACTCAAAAGAATACAGAAAAATATGAGATTAGGGACCTTAGAAATTCATATACTCATGACAATGAGAAGAGGATGTATGTGGTTCTACAATTCCCAAACCCTGTGACTGCAAATTTTCTCCCTACTAGTGCTGCTTGTATTTTTAACAGTTTCCTCAGGATCTATGGCCTTAAATGATGCATGGTGAAGGAGGAAAATGAGATTACTCCTTTGTGCCATACCTGAATTTAATGTTTTGCAGCGATGCACAAGATTTTTACTTTGGGTCTTGCAAAAGTACTATCTCTCCATGGGGAACAGGCAAAACTGGAGGCAAGAAAGACCTGAGTGCCTGAAAATAGAGCCATCATGTTTAGCCTAAGATAAAGAAATGGCAGCCAGAAGTAATTATGAACATTATAGCAAGTATGATTTATTGAGTTTCCACTATGACTTATGTATCGAAGAGGCATCTGTATATTTTACCCAAATAAATTCAAAGACCCAGTGTAACCTAATTTCAAGGAAAAGTCACATTCAAAGTAGCACAATCCAGCTTTCAAAAGACATTTTTAAATCTTTCCTTTCATTATTTGTATTTGAATTAAACTTCTTAAATTAAAAAAGTATGCTTTTATTTTTCTCAGCAATAAACTATGGTCTTTAGAATATTTCTGTAACTATGTAAATTAATCCTTGACTCACCCAAAAAAAGAAACAAAAGGAAGAAAAAGTCAGCTACCTGGTCTGGCTCAAAAAATCCAAAAAGTAAAAGAAGATGAAGGCTTGGAAAAAGCCATACGAAGAAACGACTAGGACTGAAACTGGAAGTACACCTGAATTCATTTGAAATGAACACTACTGTTATTACAGTTAACACTGAATCAAAAAAATCCAGGAGATTTGAAGGCTTATAAATTAGTCTTTTGCTTTTCTATTCAAATAAGCTTCCCCTGCCCCCTTCAGGATTTTTTTTAATCTTTATATTATTTTGATCTTTCATTGCTAGAAAATTTTATAACACTGTGACTGGTATATTGAGGTCATATTTTTTCTGAAGTATCAGTCAATCATAGATGTTGCTGAAATGAAATTCTCTCTATTGCTGATGAATTTCTCCTATGTGATCAGTCTTGCTAACTTGCTGGAAATAAATGAGTGACAGACAGTTCTGAGGGATGGAAACTGGAACTGAGATAAACAGACAGAGATATAAAAGTGCAAAACAATATAACGTAGAGCATTATCCAACTGCAGCTTCCAGTCACTGCATGTAGCCATCCAACCCATTCATTTTCATGATATCCCCTAAGGAAGTTATATGACATAGGAGCACAGATTTGTTTCAGAATGAGAAAGATCAACCTAAAAATTTTCCCTACTTTTATATTTACAGTCAACTACATGAAATATTCAAGTAGGAAATTACCCTGGTATCTAAATCATACATAATTCAAATTGTCATCTTTTGGCAGATCCACTAAAAGCACTGTTTTTATTTTTGAAACAATTGAGAATTTTAATGTAGAAGAACATATGTATAGGGAATACACCCACAGCGTTTTATTATAAAGCTTGTCAAGCTCCCATGTTCCCAAATGATGTACCTGATGTACAGGTTCAGAATCTGACATCCTATTAAGAGCTAGTGATAAGCAGGCCAGAGGGGATGCCTTAATTTGCATAAAGACATCTAATAGAGTTTCACATGGTAAATGGCATTTACAGTAATAATTTTATGATACTGTTCTAAAGACAGAAAACAGTTTATTTTGAAGATTAGGCTAACTGATTAATGACCATTTAAGAAATGATTGAAGTGTTTAATATCCACCTGTCAGTCTAGTTGTTTCTTTTCTTTTCTCTTTTTTTTTAAATTTTACTTTACAATACTGTATTGGTTTTGCCATACATTGACATGAATCCGCCACGGGTGTACATGAGTTCCCAATCCTGAACCCCCCTCCCACCTCCGTTCCCATATCATCTCTTTGGGTCATCCCAGTGCACCAGCCCCAAGCATCCTGCATCCTGTATCAAAAAGATGGTAATGATGACTCTGTATTTATTTCTTTAGATGAGAAAGGTGAGATAAAATACCATCCTTACAACAAAAAGGTGGTGCTAGAGGTAAAGAACCTGCCTGCCAATGCAGGAAATGCAAGTGACACAGGTTTGATACCTGGGTCAGGAAGATCCCTTGGAGGAGAGCATGGCAACCCACTGCAGTATCCTTGCCTGGAGAATTCCATGGACAGAAGAGCCTAGCGGGCTACAGTCCATAGGGTCGCAAAGAGTCACACACGACTGAAACAACTTAGCACACACGTACCACAAAGAAGTCCTGCTGCGCTTAAGGAGCAATGTATACATATTTTAAAAATGAGCTTTATATAAACCATACGCTGTACAGCAGCTTCCTTATAAATTAGAATGATATGTAACATTTCAAAAAATTCTTCATTTGCTTTATTAAACTACTTGTGATCAGAGATTCCATTTTCTAATTTTCAGTCTATTGACTGTCACCCAAGGTGGGAGAGAGAACACTAATAAATTCAGTAGTCCTCATGTCAAATATTTGGCAGATCCTAAAGTTGCTATCTATATAGTTACAAGGTTTTGGTTGGAAGGAATAGAGATATCCAGGCAAGCGAACCTTCCCATGCCATACCAGGTTATGGTCAGTTGGACCAAAAATCACGGAAATGCTGGTTTTGTAACCATGGAGAGGTATATAAAAATAAGTTTTGTAATTGGTCATGATGAATTTATCTATTAAATATTTAGTGAAAGTATACTATGTACTGACATGTGTTCTAAATACTTATTTTGAATACAGAGATGAATTAAATACACAGCTCGCAATGAAAGATAAAAACATGTATATTGTTAAAAATTATTGTAGTAAATTTATACTAATATTTTGGATTATATTTTGGGAGTCACAGGAAAGTACAACAAATTCTTGAAGGTGGCAGAGTGGGCAGGAAATTAGTAGAGATTTCACTGAGGTAGTGATATTTGAGGTGGGTTCTAAAGGGTAATTTAGACATTACATTCTAAGATAAGTCAAGAAATTTACATGAAAAGGTAAAATACCCAGATTACCCAATGAATATTGATGAATAAAGTCAGAGGACTGATACTACTTGAATTCAACACTTACTGCAAAGCTATAGTGATCAAGACAGTATAGTGCTGACAAAAGATTAGACAAACAACAAGCAATATAACAGAATAAAGAGGCCAGAAATAGACCCATATAAATATAGACAATTGATCTTTGATAAAAAAACCCAAGCTATACAACAGAGTAAAAATAAGTCTTTTCAAAAAATGTTGCTAGAAAAACTGGACATTTGCATACGAAAAAGAAAAGGAAAAAATGAGTCAAGACACTGAACTTAAATATTTCACAAAAATTAAGTCATACTATAGACTTAAGAGTGTGATATACAGTTATGAAACTAACAGAAAATAACAGGAAAAACTCTAGCTGAACATTGTTTTGGCCATAGATTTAGATGAAATACTGTAGGCACAATCCATGAAAGAAAAAAAATGGTAAATTGGATTTCATTAAAATTTTAAAGCTGCTTCTCTGCAAAGGAAAGAATGAAAAGAACCATTAAACTATTAAAAGAAGACATAGCTGGTAGAAACTGTTTGCAAGGGTTTGCTTGTGTCTAAAATATTTAAAGAATTCTTAAAAATTAATAACAGGAAAACAACTCAGTTAAAGAGTGGGAAAAAGTTCTAAATGGAAATCTCACCAAAGAAGACATACAAATAGCAAATAAGCATATGGAAAAATGTTAATCAAATGTCATTAGAGAATTGCAAATTAATACAACAATGGTACAACACTATACACCTATTAGAATGGTTAAAATCCATAGCACTAATAACATCAAATGCTGGCAAAGGTGTGGAGGCATAGGAACTCTCATCCATTGCTGGTGGGATTGCAAAATGGTACAGCTACTTTGGAAGACAGCTTGATAGTTTCTTGAAATACTACACATGCTATTACCATAAGATCCCACAATCACACTCCTTGATACACATGGGATGTTTATAGCTGCTTTGTTCATACTGGTGAAAAATCAGAAGCAACCAAGATATCCTTCAACAAGTGAATGGAGAAACAAACGGTGACACATCCATGCAATGGATTATTAGTCACTGATGAAAAAGAAATATGTCATCAAGCCACAAAAAGACATGGAAGAACCTCTAATGCATATTACTAAGTGAAAGGAGCCAGTCTGAAAGTCTACATACCACACAATTTGAATAATATTACATTCCAGAAAAACAAAACTACAGAGACAATAAACAGATTGGTAGTTGCCAGTTCAGTTATGGTAGGAGAANTTGGCCACCTCATGAGAAAAGTTGACTCATTGGAAAAGACTCTGATGCTGGGAAGGATTGGGGGCAGGAGGAGAAGGGGGTGAGCAAGGATGAGATGGCTGGATGGCATCACGGACTCGGTGAACGTGAATCTGAGTGAACTCCGGGAGATGGTGATGGACAGGGAGGCCTGGCATACTGCGATTCATGGGGTCGCGAAGAGTTGGACACGACTGAGTGACTGAACTGAACTGAACTGAATTATTTATGTAGGGTGAAATAGGAATCCAATTGTCTTCATCAGGAAAACTAATTTTCCAGACTGTTTATATACTTGNGAGGCCTGGCGTACTGCGATTCATGGGGTCGAGGAGTTGGACACGACTGAGCGACTGAACTGAACTGAACTGAATTATTTATGTAGGGTGAAATAGGAATCCAATTGTCTTCATCAGGAAAACTAATTTTCCAGACTGTTTATATACTTGGTCACTCTTTCCCAATAATTTTAACGACACCTCTAGAATATAAGTATTTAAGTATTCACATAGGTGCTTTCAGCTCACTAAAATATCCCAATTTTATATTTGCCTATCTCAAGCAACTGCTGTACAACATAATCACAATCAGGCTGGGAACCAAGTTAGGTAAGGTCTATTTTCCATTAAAAAAATATTGTCTGAGCTATTTTTGGTCTTTTGTAAATTCACTCATTTTATGAAGAGCTATTAAAGACCCCCAATAAATATTTTAAAGTTTCAGTAGACACTAAACAGACAATATAAAATCTAGTATTAAACTGAGGCAAACCAATGTCTCTTTAAGATGACTGAATTCCAAAACTTACCTTCTTTTATTCATCTTAAGTACTTCAGTAACACTTTGAAATTATTTCCTTTTGAAAAGTGTATAAAATTCTGTTAGGTCGATTCCTAAGTGTTTTATAGTGTATTATATAATGGTATTTCTTTTTACTGGTGAGTAGTAGCTATGTAGTCTTTTTTTCAGTTGACCTTGAAATCAGTAAACTTGCAAAACTATATTACTGGTTATGTCAATTCAGTTCAGTCGCTCAGTCGTGTCGGACTCTTTGCGACCCCATGAATCGCAGCACCCCAGGTCTCCCTGTCCATCATCACAGCTCCTGGAGTTCACTCAGACTCACGTCCATCGAGTCCGTGATGCCATCCAGCCATCTCATCCTCGCTCATCCCCTTCTCCTCCTGCCCCCAATTCCTCCCAGCATCAGTCTTTTCCAATGAGTAANCTGTCCATCACCAGCTCCTGGAGTTCACTCAGACTCACATCCATCGAGTCCGTGATGCCATCCAGCCATCTCATCCTCGCTCATCCCCTTCTCCTCCTGCCCCCAATTCCTCCCAGCATCAGTCTTTTCCAATGAGTAAACTCTTCGCATGAGGTGGCCAAAGTACTGGTTATGTAGCTGTCTATATATGCTTTCCAGTTTTCCATGAAAGCAATCATATTCTTGGCATTTNTTTGCATGAGGTGGCCAAAGTACTGGTTATGTAGTTGTCTATATATGCTTTTCAGTTTTCCATGAAAGCAATCATATTCTTGGCAATTTTTTCCTTTTCTTTTCTAATGTTTTAACATTATGTCTCTATCTTGTAGCACTGACTAGTTTCTGTGAGGTGAGGTGAGGTGAGGTGAGGTGAAGTCGCTCAGTCGTGTCCGACACTTTGCGATCCTGTGGACTGTAACTTACTAGGCTTCTCCATCCATGGGATTTTCCAGGCAAGAATACTGGAGTGGATTGCCATTTCCTTCTCCACGGGATCTTCCCAATCCAGGGATCGAACCCGGGTCTCCCGCATTGGAGGCAGACACTTTAACCTCTGAGCCACCAGAGAAGCCCCGGTTTCCGTAGTCAGGTATTTTTTTCATTTCAAAATGTAGTGAGAGACCGCTAAACTTTTTTCAACTAGTATGATACTTGCTAAAGAATCTGAATAGATACCTTTTTTTCAGGTTAAAGAAGCTTCCTACTTTATCAGTTAGGACTACTCTGGGATGAAAGTAAGAGCATCTAGCATTGTTATTTACAAAAAAGACAGTTAATTATCTCAAACAGCAACTGAAACCAATGGAGGTGATGGAATTCCAGTTGAGCTATTTTAAATCCTAAAAGATGATGCTGTGAAAGTCCTGAATTCAATATGCCAGCAAATTTGGAAAACTCAGCAGTGGCCACAGGACTGGAAAATGTCAGTTTTCATTCCAATCCCAAAGAAAGGCAATGCCAAAGAATGCTCAAACTACTGCACAATTGCACTCATCTCACATACTAGCAAAGTAATGCTCAAAATTCTCCTTGCCAGGCTTCAACAGTATGTGAACTGTGAATTTCCAGATGTTCAAGCTGGATTTAGAAAAGGCAGAGGAGCCAAAGATCAAATTGCCAACATCCTTTGGATCATTGATAAAGCAAGAGAGTTCCAGAAAAACATCTACTTCTGCTTTATTGACTATGCCAAAGCCTTTGACTGTATGGATCACAACAAATTATGGAAGATTCTTCAAAAGATAGGACTACCAGACCACCTGACCTGCCTCCTGACAAATCTGTATGCCTGTCAAGAAGCAGTAGTTAGAACTGGACATGGAACAACAGACTGGTTCCAAATCAGGAAAGGAGTACATCAAGGTTGTATATTGTCACCCTGCTTATTTAACTTAAATGCAGAGTACATCATGAGAAAGGCCAGGATGGATGAAGTACAAGCTGGAATCCAGATTGCTGAGAAAAATATTGATAACCTCAGATACGCAGATGACACCACACTTATGGCAGAAAGTGAAGAAGCTAAAGAGCCTCTTGATGAAAGTGAAAGAGGAGAGTGAAAAGTTGACTTAAAACTCAACATTCAGAAAACTAAGATCATGGCATCTGGTCAAATCACCTTATGGCAAATAGATGGGGAAACAATGGAAACAGTGACAGACTTCATTTTGGAGGGCTCCAAAATCACTGAAGATGGTGATTGCAGCAAGGAAGTTAAAAAATGCTTCCTCCTTGGAAGAAAAGCTATGACCAACCTAGACAGCATATTAAAAAGAAACATTACTTTGCCANGCTCCAAAATCACTGCAGATGGTGATTGCAGCAAGGAAGTTAAAAAATGCTTCCTCCTTGGAAGAAAAGCTATGACCAACCTAGACAGCATATTAAAAAGAAACATTACTTTGCCAGCAAAGGTCCATCAGGTCATAGCTATGGTTTATCCAGTGGTCATGTATGGATGTGAGAGTTGGACTATAAAGAAAGCTGAGTGCTGAAGAATAGATGCTTTTGAACTGTGATGTTGGAGAAGACTCTTGAGAGTCCCTTGGACTGCAAGGGAATCCAACCAGTCTATCCTGAAGGAAATCAGTCCTGAATATTCATTTGAAGAATAATACTGATGCTGAAACTCCAATGGTTTGGCCATCTGATGCAAAGAACTGACTCAGTAGAAAAGACCCTAATACTGGGGATAATTGAAGGCAGGAGGAGAAGGGGACAACAGAGGAAAAGATGGTTGATTGCCATCACTGACTCATTGGACATGAATTTGAGTAAGCTCCAGGAGTTGGTGATGGAGAGCGAAGCCTGGCATGCTGCAGTCCATGGGGTCACAAAGAGTCAGACACAAATGAGTGACTGAACTGAAAAGAAATGAAACCTGAATATTCACTGGAAGGACTGATGCTAAAGTTCCAATACTTTGGCCACCTGTTGTGGAGAGCTGACTCATTGGAAAAGACCCTGATGCTGGGAAAGACTGAAGACAAAAGGAGAAGGGAGGTGGCAGAGGATGAAATGGTTAGACAGCATCACCAACTCAATGGACATGAATCTGAGCAAACTCCTGGAGACAGTGAAGGATGGTGGAGTCAGCATGCTGCAGCCCATGGGGTTTCAAAGAGTCAGACATGACTTAGTGACTGAACAACAACATGGTGGGTCTAGGTTTGAGCAGCAATTCACTGATAGCAGGGTACTGGATTAGAATCTTTGGTCTTCTCTTATGCCATAATTACAAGCATCACATCTACTTACAACCATGGTCAGTAAAAGAAAGAATGCATATCTCTTTTACCGGAGAGGAAAGTCATTCCTAGAATCCTTCCATCAGAATTCTCTTTTCACTTCACTGTCCAGAACTGGGTCATATGACCATTCCTACACAAGAGAGACTAGAAAAGTGAATGGTTGGTTTTTTCACCTTGATAGTAAGAAGTAGGTAAGAAAAAAGTGTTTAGGAATGGGTATTAGATGGAGAAAAAAAAAAAAAGTGACATATTTTATCTGTCTTTCATCTGCTAGGAGATTTTATTTTATTTTTTAATCTATGAAGCAGTGCTGAAATTATATTTATTTTTACTGCTTCTACAGAAATAATCATAGATTTTTAAATTTGGTCTATTAATTATATATGATTTTGATAGCTTTTTAAATACTGAAGCATTCTTGCTTTCCTGGAATCAACTGTAGTTGGTCATGATGTATTTTTTTATGTACTGCTCAGTTAAATACATTAGGATTTGGGGAGACTTTTTCCATTCAGATTCATAGGTGAGATTTTATGTAATTTTTTCTGAAGTTTTTGTTACCTCATTTTGATCCCAATATTACATTAGATCTATTAAAATGAATTTTCTCATTTCTATATTCTGTTTTCCACAGAAAAATTCACATAAAGACTGTTGATTCGATAGGCTAATTCACCATCATGTGTTTTCTTGTTTTTATTTTTTGGAATTGTGTGCCCAATAGGCTACAGAAGTCGTTAATTTTTTGTGCCACCACTGACAGTGCAAGATATCAGATAACAAAGCTCATGGCTTTATACTACTTGAGTTTCTGTTATGTTTTTGATCTGCATAAGTAAGTTTGTTCTAGAACCCAACTGCATATTTTGGGGAGGGGGGGTTGCTACTGTTTTTATATATACTGTTTTATATCATTGCTATTTGTTTGATATTGAAGAACTTCACATAAACTCATGTACAATCTTGATCAAAAGCCGAAAACCATTCTTCAAAATGTGGTCTAGCATAGCCTGCAATATTTAGCTCTTGCTTATCTCTCCTCCTGTGCTCCTACCTATTTCTCTCTTAATCTTTATGCTTCATTCAAGCAGGCCTACATTTGGTTCCTAAATTGAATATCTTTCCAGCTTAAGGATCTTCTAATATTTCCAAACCTAGCCTGAAATCCTCTCCCATCCATGCATAGTCATGTATATCATTACACCATATCATCTTACTAAACATCACTCAAGTTTAAATCATGCATCCATTCTCAGAGAAGCCTTTTTTCCCCTTCCTCATTCTTGCTTAGTTCCAGTCCCCATTAAGCCCACACAGCATCATGTGTTTTCTTTTCACGGAACTTATCACAATTGTAATTAAATAAATATTTGGTTACTGATGTACATCCAAAACTAGATAGTAATCATTACGAAATATAGATTCAATTGCTCAGGTTAGATGTATCCATAGAAGGACTCATTGTGCATGAGTCTGAGCAAACTCTAGGAGAGAATTAAGGACAGGGAAACCTGGTGTGCTGAAGTTTATGGGGTTGCAAAGAGTCAAACACAATAGAGCAACTGGACAACAGCAACAATAGAATTAAGGCTAACATAGATATGGAATAAAACAAAAAATCATGTCTCAAAGAAGGACTGCTGATAAAAAGTGGAAAATATGAATCAACACTTTTAGGCAAAGAAGTAGTGATGTACTTAAGAACTTAGCCTTGTATGCACACTACAATTTTATCATTGTAATTCAGAGCCACCATTTATAATTCTTTCCGGACAATATAACATAGGAGTAGGTTGCATATTATTTATCACTAATAATAGGAAAATCAAGCTTCTCTGCTAGCTCAGCTGGTAAAGTATCTACCTACAATGCAGGAGATGCCACTTTAGGAACATCCCTTGGAGAAGAAATAGGTTACCCACTCCAGTATTTGGGGGCTTCCTTGATGGCTCAGATGGTAAGAATCTGCCTTCAAGGCAATAGATCTGGGTTTGATCCCTGGGTTGGGAAGACCCCCTAGAGGAGAGAATGGAAACCCAGTGCAGTATTCTTGTCTGGAGAACCACTATGGACAGTGGAGCCAGGCAAACTACAATCCATTAGGTCACAAAGAGATGGACATGACAGATTGACTAAACACAGCACAGAAATAGGAAAATTATTAAAACTTTAAAGATTAACAATGAATTACAACAGATTCATGATTAGACATAATAAAATCACTTCAATTCACTCACATTATAACACACATTAAGTGAGAGAGAAGGAGATGGAGACACAGCTTAAGATTGAGAAATTTCTACAATGAGATATAACCTCACATCCAGCAAGATGGATACTATCAAAAAAAATATGCAGAAAACAGCACGTGTTGATTAGGTTGTGGAAAAATTAGAACTCTTGCATACTGTTGGTAGGAATGCAAAATAGTCCAGCCACCATAAAAACTGGAGGCTTCTCAAAAAATTAAAAACAGAATGACTATATAATCCAGCTATTCAGTTTCTGGGTAAATAACCAAAATAACTGAAAGCAAGTTAGTGAAAAATTTTGTGCATGCTTGTTCATATTAGTCACAATAACTAAAAGGTGGAAACAATCAAGTGTTTATTAATGGATGAAAGAATAAACAAAATGTGGCAAATGCATATGGTATAGACCAAATACTTGTATTGTCCTCAGACTCAAACGTTGAAACTTTATCATATCAAATAACCCAAACAACACAATTTTAAAATAGGCAAAAGACCTGAATAGGCATTTTTCAAGAAGATATACAAATGGCCAACAGGCACATGGAAAGATGCTCAATATTGCTAATTATCAAATAAGTACAAATCAAAACCACAGAGATATAATCACCTCACACCTGTCAGAATTGCTATCAAAAAGACCACAAATAAATATTGATGAGGATATGGAGAAAAGGGAACTTTTGTATATTGGATATATATCCAAAAAAAATGAAAACACTAATTTGAAAAGATACATGCACCCCAATGGTCTCAGCAGCATTACTTATAATAGCCAGGATGTGGAAGCAACCTAAATGTCCATCAACAGATGAATGTATAGAAAAGATATGGTATATATATATCAGTATATACAAAACAGAATATCACTTAGCCATATCACATTTAGTGAAATAAGTCAGACAGAGACAAATATGTTATTACTTAAATGTGGAATCTAAATAAATAAATAAATAAATAAATATAACAAAATATAAACAGATTAGATACAGAGAATGAACTAGTGGCTATCACTGGGGAGGTGCGGGAGGGGAAACGGGATTAAGAGATACAAGTTACTATGAATAAAATAGATAAACACAGGGTATAAGCATACAACAGAGAAATATAGCTATGATTTGGTAATAACTTTAAATGGAGTATCATCTATAAAAATGTTGAATCACTATGTTGTACATCTGAAATTAATATAATTATGTAAATCAAATATATTTCAATAGAAAAAAGAAACAATAACCCTCTACGTGAGACAGCAAAAGAGACACAGATGTATAGAACAATCTTTTGGGCTCTGTGGGAGAGGGACAGAGTGGGATGATTTGGGAGAATAGCAGTGAAACATGTATAATATCATATATGAGACGAATCGCCAGTCCAGGTTCGATGCATGATATTGGATACTTGGGGCTGGTGCACTGAGATGACCCAGAGGGATGGCACGGGGAGGGAAGGGGGAGGAGGGTTTAGGATGGGGAACATGTGTATACCTGTGATGGATTCATGTTGATGTCTGGAAAAACCAATACAATATTGTAAAGTAACTAACCTACAATTAAAATAAATAAATTTATATATTTTTAAAAAAGAAACAAAGTGCTATTGGGAAGTGGAGTCTTTGGAAAGTTATTAGGACTAGAGATCATGAGGGTACAGACTTCATGAATGAGATTAATGACATGATAAAATTCACAGGACAGCTTGCTTTCTCTTTGCTCCTTTCCATATGAGGATACATTAGGAAGTTAGCATTCGGCAACCCAAAAGACAAACTTGACTATACTTGCACCCTAATTTCAGACTGCCAACCCCCATAACTCTGAGAAATAAATCTCTGTTGTTTATTAGCCATCCAGTCAATGACGTTTTTGACATAGTTGCCCAAGTTGACTAAGACAGAAATTAATACTGAGAAGGGGATATGCTGCTGTAACAAATAACCTAAAGATGTAGAAGGAACTTTGAAACAGGTAATGGTAGAGGCTGGGACAGTTTTGAGGTACATGCTAGAAAAAGCCTACAATTGCCATGACTGGATCATTAAGGGAGTCTGGAGAGAGCTCAGAAAGAAAACCTGTAGAGAAAGTTTCAAATTATTTAGAGGATACTTCCATATTCCTAAACAAAATATTGGTAGAAATACAGATGATGAAGTCGATTCTGATGTGATTTTGGACAGAAATAAGGAACATTTTGTTGGATACTGGAGAAAAGGTAATACTTGCTATAAAGTTGCAAAGACCTTGGCTAAATTGTATTTATGTTCCAGTGTTTTGTGGAAGGTTCAGTTCAGTTCAGTTCAGTTCATTTCAGTTCATTCACTCAGTCGTGTCTGACTCTTTGTGACCCCATGANTCAATATATATCTGTCACACAATTCTACTCTTATGTGAGGATGCCACATTTGAGAGTTAGCAATGTGGGGGAAATACCTACAGAGAAGAGAGAAGCACAGAAGTACATTTGGTATTTATTAGTGTGTGATACTTAAGGTAATCATCGTTAAATGGAAAATGTTATCTAATGGTAACTGCTAACTGACTACACCAACACTGAGTCTTGGCAAGGGGGGAAGACAATGATGAAGAAGGTTAAAGAGGCTTTAACTCTCCTGTTTTTTATACCAAATTCTATTTCTAATTAGTGAGAAAGAAAAATATATACAGGTTAAAATGGGTCAAGGTATGGGGTATCATGTAGGTTATACATAATGTAATAAAATATATCACACTGCATTAAGATATGGATATTTTAGCTTGGATTCTTATTAGTAGATATTCAATGTTATAATTTATTAAAATCTTGAAGATAATGTTAACAAAAATGGCACAGCAATAAAATCAAAGTCTATCTTGCCATAAAATCATAAAAACATTGGCAAAATCTATCAGAATGAACTTTTTTTTTGGAATTCTGGAAAATAGAAGTTTGAAGCAACTAAGATAATGTTTAAACAAGAAAAACTGGTGGAATTTTGGTAAAAATTGAGAGCACACTGTACTTTTACACTGGTCCTATTAACCAATTCTGTGTTCAGAAGTGGCCTTGACTTGACAGCTCACAGTCTCTAGTAGCTCTAGTAGCCCTACTAGAGAGACTTAAAACAGACTTCATTCACAAAGATGTGAGTTGACATTGACCTGTCTGATGACTCCTTGGATCAAACTGCTTTCATTTTGTCTAACTTACAACTTCTGCAGAGCTGAAAGGTGGCTATCTGAGGAGGGGTATTTACCAAATTTACAGGCAAAAATGTTAGTCATGGCTGCCTAAGGGCAATGGATGACAGTTGGGGCAAATAATAGACTAACCAGAAAGCTTGGGAAGATTATAGGGCGAGATACTTTGAGGAATAAAGGTTTTGAAAAGCTCCAACATCATACTAAGAATCCAAAAGGCCATGTATGCATGTTCAGAAAAGACATGAGAAGGCCTAAATTCTCCCCTTAACTGATTCTCAGGCTATGCACAAGCAGGAAGTGAAGGCTAAAACAAAGCTATAAACTGTCTGGCTGAGTACTGAAGATATCTCCCAAAATGATGCACAGAGCTCATCTGAAAACTGAGAGACTATACTTTAGTTCCAAAAATTTGGGGATCACCAGCTGATCACTAAGGCAACAAAACAGAAAATTCAGCAGCCAAACATAAGAAAGAACACAGATTTTACAGAATTAGTTCAGAAAAGCCACCAAATATATAACAACAAGCAGCAACAAAAAGCCAAAGGGAGGAGGAGAATATAATTTCCAAGTTTGCATAATTATAATATTCAAAATGTCAAGGTTTCAAAGAAAATTACAAGGCAATAAGAAAACAGGGAAAGCATGACTTGTACCACACCAAAAAAGAAATGAATAAGACCTCTCTCTCAGGACGCTTAGACATTGGCAATATTAAACAAAAATTTAAAATAGCCATTTAAAGTATGTCCAGGGACTTCCCTGATGGTCCAGTGGCTGGGACTCTGCACTCCCAATGCAGGGAGCCCAATTTCAATTCCTAATCAGTGGACTGGATCCCACATGCTGCACCTAGGAGTTCACATGCCACAACTCAAGATCCCGCATGCCACAACTAAGACCTGATGCACCTAAATAAACAAACAAATATTTAAATATGTTCAAAAACTAAATGAGATCATGCCATAAGAACAAAAAGAAACTATGAGAGTGATTCACCAAATTGATTATATCAACAAAAGGAAATAATTATAAAAGGGTACCAAAAGTTATGCACTAACAATGAACAATCTCAGACAAAATTAAGAAAACAACCCCATTTACAACTGCAACAAAGAAATAAAATACTTAGTAATAACCTAACCAAAATGGTGAAACACTCGTACAGTGAACACTGCAGAATATTGCTGAAGCAAATTAAATATGACACAAATAATGGAAAGGCAGGCTGCACTCATGCCTTGGAAATTTAATATTGTTAATATGTTCATACTATCCAGAGTGATCTGCATAGTCAATGAAATTCCAATCAAAATCCACACATATATTTTTCAGAAATAGAAAAAATTATTCACGTAAAGAACATACATAAAGAACACTTACAACTCAACAACAAAAAGACAAACAACCCAATTAAAAAATGAGCAGAAGTTTTGAATAGACAATTCTCCAAAGAATACACACAAATGGACAACATAAAAAGATGCTCACTATCTTTACTAATTAGGGAAATGAAAACCAAACCACATTAAATTATCACTTCATGCCCACTAGGATGGCTATAACACACAAACAAAACAGAAAATAAAACATAGTGCAATGATGTGAATCAACTGGAACCCTCATACCTTGGTGGTGGGAATATAAAACTGTGGAGCTGTGGTAAGAAAAATAATTTGGCCGTTCTTCAACAAATTAAATATGGAGTCAACATTACTCAGCAATTCCATTGCGAGGTATACACCTGAGAGAAAGTATATATCCACGCAAAAAAACATACATGAGTGATACATCAGTATTATTCATCATAGCCCAAATGTGAAAACAACCCACATGCTCATCAATCAGTGAATGAGTGAATAAAGATGTGATATATTCATACAATGAAATATTATTCAGTCTTGAGAAGGACTGAAGTACTGATGCTACAACATGGATGAATCTCGAAAATGGGATACTGAATGATAGAAGCCAGACATAAAATACCATATATGATTACATTTATTTGAAATATACAGAATAAGAAAATTCACTGACACAGGAAGTACATTAGTTCTTGCTAGTGGTTTGGGAGGAAGGAAAGAATGGTGAGTAACTGCTAATAAATGAAGAGTTACATTTTGGGATGATAAAGATGACTTATTAGTGGTGAAGGTCATACAACTTTGTGAAAATACCAAAAATCATTGACTTGTATACTTCAAAATTGATAAAGTAATAAATTTTATGTCATGCAAATGTCTCAATTTTTAAAAATCCTAATATTCATGATACTTAAAAAGTAAATGTTAAGTTAAATGTAAACAGTTAAGTCCATTGACAAGAGGGAAATACGTTCTAGATCTTCTCTATAGTATGGTTATACAGGTACCACACTTTAAAGATTTTGCTAAGTACTTCTTTATATTTCTTTTCATAATAATTCTTATGGAAACTCAGAAAACTCAATCATTATTTAATTTTACACTGCCTTATTTCCCAGGGAATTTAAAAAAGTCATAATGAATAGATCTTAGACTCTTATTGGTAAAGAAGAGTTTGAATTGTAGCTCATACTAAATGTTACAGAAACTAATCTAAGAATTTTAGCATTAACTAATTCAGATGCAATTAAGAGCACATAAGTAGTATTTTATTAGATGACTTCTGTTTTTGTGTCATGAAAAGTTTTTACATCAAGAAGTCACAACATTTCTGGAAAAAGACTACGTGATGAGAATTAATCTAAAGACATAAACACAGGTACACCTCAGAGATATTCTGTCGTTGGTTCCAGACCATTATAATAAAGCAATATGGCAGTAAAACACGTCACAAGAATTTTCTGGTTTCCTAGCTCCTACAAAAGTTATGTTTACACTCTATTGTAGTCTATTGTGTGCAACAGCACTATGCCTTAAAAAAATGTATATAGCTTAATAAAAAATATTTTATTGCCAAAAAAAGATAACCATCATCTAACAGCCAAGGGTTGACACAAACTTTCAATTTATTAAAAAAAAAAAAAAACACAATATCTGTGAATTGCAATAAAGTGAAATGAGTGCAATAAAATAAGTTATGCTATATCTGTATAATAAAGTATAATAAATTGCATAAATTCAAATTTCTACTGCTAATAATTTCTTTTTTTACTGCTAATAATTTCAAAGAACATTTCTTCAGGTTATATTTCCCAAGGTCATTACAATTCATATTATAGACACTAAACATCTTGGAAGTATCCTAATATAGTCTTTGTCCTCTAAAGAAATTATGAGCAGATCAATAATGTCTCTTGCCAGATCCATTTTTCTTTGTAGTGAAGCTTAACCAAAGGTTCTATTGGCCTAATTTCATTTACTTTATACACTTAAGCAGGAGTTAAAACTGATGCTAATATACATACAATTAGCCTTTGTAAAAGATCCTGTGGCTTCTTTCTTTTGTCAGAATTACTGTTCATTGCCTAATTCCCCAAACACCAGGTGACTGGTTGCTAGGCAACCAAACACTACCACCCAGAGAATTCTATCCATCTCAACAGATGCCATCTTATTTGGATACAAAGGTTTTCAAAGCTTCAGAATTCGTTTATGTGACCCAGTAAGTCAATGTTATTTGGTTGTGAATTTCTGATGAGTAAATATATAAGTGGATTGCATTGAAATCTTCATATTAACACATTATTATCAACATTTTATGACTGTATGGTATAATACATGGTAATGGTGCAAAGTTTTGGAAAACATGTAAATGAAATATATTTGTAGCTAATTTTAAAACAGCATGTTTCTTTATTCCTGACTTAAGATCTAACACCATGTAGATTCTGCCTTACTGGTTTCAGCTCAGTTCAGTCACTGTCGTGTCCGACTCTTTGCGACCCCATGAATCGCAGCACGCCAGGCCTCCCTGTCCATCACCATCTCCCGGAGTTCACTCAGACTCATGTCCATCGAGTCAGTGATGTCATCCAGCCATCTCATCCTCTAGGTTGGCCATACTAGTTTAGAATCATCTAATTGAAATTAAAAGATGCTTACTCCTTGGAAGAAAAGTTATGACCAACCTGGATAGATACTGAAAAGCAGAGACATTACTTTGCCAACTAAGGTCCGTCTAGTTGAGGCTATGGTTTTTCCAGCGGTCATGTGTGGATGTGAGAGTTGGACTGTGAAGAAAGCTGAGTACCAAAGAATTGATGCCTTTGAACTGTGGTGTTGGAAAAGACTCTTGAGAGTCCTTTGGACTGCAAGGAGATCCAACCAGTCCATTCTAAAGGAGATCAGCCCTGGGTGTTCTTTGGAAGGGATGATGCTAAAGCTGAAACTCAAGTGCTTTGGCCACTTCATGCAAAGAGCTGACTCATTGGAAAAGACTCTGATGCTGGGAGGGATTGGGGGCAAGAGGAAAAGGGGACGACAGAGAATGAGATGGCTGGATGGCATCACTGACTTGATGGACGTGAGTCTGAGTGAACTCCGGGAGCTGGTGATGGACAGGGAAGCCTGGCGTGCTGCGATTCATGGGGTAGCAAAGAGTCGGACACGACTGAGCAACTGAACTGAACTGAACTGAATTGCTAATTTAATAAATTTGATAAACAGTGTGTTCTGTAAGGTCTAATATAGTACATAGCATTTTAAAGAATTTTAAACCATTGTATCAATTTGGATACCTCAAAATGACTATTACATTTTTGTAAAATTGTGATTTTTCCCAACTGCTCTTAATTATCAAATTAAAAATTTGTCTTTGCCCTTCAGGTAATCTGGGATTACTTCTGTAAAGAGTTAATCAACTCTTCTCTAATTATTTGACATATCAGATCACTTTATAGATATCAACTGATGTTAAGATCAAACAGAATTCAATAAAAATGTCTTTTGGTAGTAATTCTTTTCATAAGTTATTTATAGCAATCCATTAGAAAGATTGTCAGGATCTGTTGATGTGTAGCAGAATATTTTACCATATCAAATAAGCAAACATACAATATTGTATTAAATGATGATATCCTAGTAAAAGATTGCAAGCTGAAACAAATATTTAGGTTTTTCTCCCTCTGGCTTTAGGATCCCTTTCAAATATGTAAGAATTTTGTGTTTTTAAAATGATCAGTTTTCTCAAACACAGGTTTCACTCAGCTCAATCAGAAGTTACTCAAATAGGTAGATGAAGCTTGGGAGTTTCCAAAAGAGAGGGTTAAATAAGTAGCAACTCGTTGTGGAAAGATGTTGTTCAGTCACTTAGTTGTGTCTGACTCTTTACAACCCCATGGAATGCAGCACTTCCAGGCTTCCCTGTCTTTCACCATCTCTTCACTGTCCTTTCCTGTCCTGTCCTATCCCTGTGGAGAGATGACCTTCAATAAAACACAGATGAATTAACAAAAACTGGAAAACTTGCTCAAGGGTCTGGCAAGAGAAAACCTGGATATTAGAAGGACAGTAGAAATGACTTTCTGGCTGTACAAACTTTCCTTGTTCAGTCGCTCAGTTGTGCTGACTCTGCAACCCCATGCCAGGCTTTGTTGTCCTTCATTATCTCCCAGAGTTTGTTCAAACTCATGTTCGTTGAATTGAGGATGCCAACCATCTCAGCCTCTGTTGCCCCTTTCTCCTCCTGCCCTCAGTCTTTCCCAGCATCAATGTCTTTTTCAATGAGCAACTCTTTGCATCAGGTGGCAGAGTATTGGGTCTTCAGCATTAATTAATACTTCCAAAGAATATTCAGGGTTGTTTTCCTTTAGGATTGATTGGTTTGATCTCCTTGCAGTCCAAGGGACTCTCAAAAGAGTCTTCTCCAGCACCACAGTTCAAAAGCATCAATTCTTTGGTGCTTAGCTTTCTTTATGGCCCAATTCTCACATCCATACATGACTACTGGAAAAATCATGGCTTTGACTATATCAGCAAAGTGATGTCTCTGCTTTTTAACAGGCTAAGTTTGTCAAAACTTTTCTTCCAAGGAGCAAGCATCTTTTAATTTCATGGCAGCAGTCATCATCTGCAGTGATTTTGGAGCCCCCAAAATAAAATCTGTCATTATTTCCAGTTTCCCCATGTATTTGCCATGGCACTGAATGCCATGATGTTAGTTTTTTGAATGTTTAGTTTTAAGCCAGCTTTTTCATTCTCCTCTTTTACTTCATCAAGAGGCTGTTTAATTTCTCTTCACTTTCAGCCATTAGGTTTGTGTCAAGTGCATACATGAGGTTATTGATATTTCTCCCAGCAATATTGATTCCAGCTTGAGCTTCACCCAGCCTGGCATTTTACATGATGTACTCTGCACAGAAGTTATATAAGCAGGGTAACAATATATAGCCTTGATGTACTTCTTTCCCAATTTGGAAATAGTCCATTGTTCCATGTCCAGGAGATTTGTAGTCTTATCTTTTTAAGGATTTTCCACAGTTTATTGTGACCCACACAGTCAAAGACTTTATCATAGTCAATGAAACAGATTTTTTTTTTCCTGAAATTCCCTTGCTTTTCCTATGATCCAGTGGATGTTGGCAATTTGATCTCTAGTTCTTCTCCCTTTTCTAAATCCAGCTTGAACATCTGGAAGTTAACAGTTGATGAACTGTTGAAGCCTGGCTTGAAGAATTTTGAGCATTACTTTGCTAGCATGGGAGATGAGTGAAATTGTGCAGTAGTTTGAACATTCTTTGGCATTGCCCTTCTTTGGGATTGGAATGAATATTGACCTTTCCAGTTTTGTGGCCACTGCTGAATTTTCCAAGTTTACTGGCATATTACATGCAACACCTACAGCATCATCTTTTAGGATTTGAAATATTTCAGCTGGAATTTCATCACCTTCACTTGGTTTGTGTGTAGTAATATATATTATTATTAACCTTAACAAAGTTTAGATTAATAACTATATATCTATTATGAAAAATGACTAGAATAATTAAAACTTGCCTATTAAGGGTAATTTGCAAAGCTCCTTGACATAATATTTTTTCTTTACTCAAAATAGCCACATGATATAATATGTTTTTCTAGTTTTAGGAAAGAATAAACTAAAATTCAGAGAGGCAAAGACCTTAGGATTAAAATCACAGCCATGTGACTCACAAATCAGTGGTTTTGCATCTATACTTATATCCTAATAGGCAAGGATGTGCATTTTAGAAATTATTATGAATGAGGACCTTTTTATTTAAAATCTCTTAAACAATGTGGCATTTTCAATGTTTAATATAATCTCGGTGTTAGAGACATAAATTGCATATTATAGCCTAATGGAGTCAAACAAGAAATTATCATCATATCTAAAACATACTAAGATATTCTGGAAGGTAACAAATCAGTCACATCAAGGGCTTCTTGTTTCTCCATAAACAGATTCACCCAAAGAAAATAAAATCACTGAAGCTCAAAATGAATTCTAATAATCAAGCACATTCATAAAATCATAAACTTCACTGTACACTTTTTGCTTAGGGATTTGTGCCACCCCATTCAAATAATGTGTTGCAAAAAAGTTACTTTATGAGACTCGCTCCTTCACGGCCTTATACCCTCAAGTATATTATAGATTTTATGAACTCTATACCTAAAACCATCTGAATTTAGTTTCTTCTAGATAGATCCACCTTGAAATTAATGTATTTACATTAGCCTAAATATTCATGGCATCAATATATCTTTATTTGAAGATGTTCTGTATTTTAAAATTGCTGATTCTTTGGGAAATTTAGGGTTAGAATTATTTCTACTGAGGTTGTTTTTTCAATAAATCAACTGTTGAAAGCACTTTCAAGCAAATCTTTACTTTCCCTCTATCTATACAAAACCTGATGTAAGCTATAACTAAAGTAGTGATGGTCTACATTGAAATGAAGAGAGAAAAAAAAATGCTGAACAGATATTCTAAAAGGCTTTTTCTTACAAAGAAAGTCATCACATGACTTCACTTTTGTATAGTCATATGGCTTCATCATAAATTTTCAGTCCTAGTCATTCAGACTGAATGCAGTTATTTCAGAATTTTGTGAATGTCCAAGGTATCATGAAGAAAAACTTTAAAATAAGGTAAAAATGAAGGTGTATTACAAAAACATATATTAAAAAAGTTATGTGGGCTATAGCCAGACATTTATTATTACTGTATGGCTATTTTAATCGGACACATTTGCAAGATATTGAGAATATTTTAGTCTAATTAACTTGGCAAAAATTCAACAAAAGCCATCATTTCAAGCCTGATACATATGTGGGTAAGCTAATTGATTTATATATGCGAGCAGGGGTTCAGTTTGTGTATGAGTTCCAAAAAAGCAAAACTTTAATCGGTACCTTAAAAAAAATGTGTACAGGAAAAAAACATTGAGTGAACTTGCATAATTCTGGATTTTGCTATCAAATTGGATTTTCAAGGGGATTGTTTAAGTAAGCAGGTAGAATAGAAAATACAGAAAGGAGGAAATGGGCTACAATGATAAGGAGAACAAGCTCCAGCATAAGACTGGGTAGAAATTCTAGCTCTATTACTTAATAATTGATTACTCACTAAGTTGTATCTGACTCTTTGCTTAATAACTGTGTGATTTTGGATATTTGTTAAAATGCATATGACTTTACTTTGTGGTTACATAGAGATAGTAACCATATCAATAGAACAGTTTTTTGTGATTTTTAAACTTTAATGATACATCAAATTCCTTGGAATGGTATTAGATGCATCAGTTCAGTTCAATCACTCAGTCATGTTCGACTCTTTGAGATTCCATGGACTGAACACGCCAGGCTTGCCTGTCCATCACCAACTCCCAGAGTTTATCCAAATCCATGTCCATTGAGTCAGTGATGCCATCGAACCATCTCATCCTCTGTCGTCCCCTTCTCCTCCTGCCTTCATACTTTCCCAGCATCAGGGTCTTTTCAAACGAGTCAATTCTTCTCATCAGGTGGCCAAAGGATTGGAGTTTCAGGTTCAGCATCAGTCCTTTCAATGAATACTCAGGACTGATCTTTAGGATGGACTGGTTGGATTTCCTTGCAGTCCAAGGGACTCTCAAGAGTCTTCTCCAACAGCACAGTTCAAAAGTATCAATTCTTCAGCACTCAACTTTTTTTTATAGTCCAACTCTCATGTCCACACATGACCATTGGAAAAACCATAGCCTGGACTAGACAGACATTTGTTGACAAATTAATATCTCTGCTTTTTAATATGCTGCCTAGGTTCATCATAACTTTCCTTCCAAGGAGTTAACATCTTTTAATTTCATGGTTGCAATCACCATGTTGCAGTGATTCTGGAGCCGCCAAAAATAAAGCCTGCCACTGTTTCCCCATATATTTGCCATGAAATGATGGGACTGGATGCCATGATCTTAGTTTTCTGAATGTTGAGCTTTAAGCCAACCTTTTCACACTCCTCTCTCACTATCATCAACAGGCTCTTTATTTCTTCTTCACTTTCTGCCATAAGGGTGGTGTCATCTGCATATCTGAGGTTATTGATACTTCTCTCAGCAGTCTTGATTCCAGTTGTGTTTCTTCCAACCCAGCATTTCTCATGATGCACTTTGCATATAAGCTAAATAAGTAGGGTGACAACATACAGCCTTGCCATACTCATTTCCCTATTTGGAACCAGTCTGCCGTTCCATGTCCAGTTCTAACTATTACTTCCTGACCTGAATACAGATTTATCAAGAGGCAGGTCAGCTGGTCTGGTATTCCCATCTCTTTCAAAATTTTCCAGAGTTTGTTGTGGTCCACACAGTCAAAGACTTAGGCATAGTCAATAAAGTGGAAATACTTGTTTTTTTTCTGGCACTCTCTTGCCTTTTTGATGATCAGCAAATGTTGGCAATTTGATTTCTGGTTCCTCTGCCTACAGAAACATAAAATATTATTGTTGTCAATGGTCTCAAAATTAGGAGTAGTAAAAATGTTATTGCCTTGACATCAAGCTATTAATTTTAGTGTATAGCAAGCAGAGACTCTTTCTAAATACATCTTCAAATTTATTTCACATAGTAAGAACTGAAAAATGTTGATTTACCAAATCTAGAAATACTGCTATTGTAACTCTTCAGAAGGAAGAATTACAAGCCCAGCCCTTACAATATGTGGGCACAAAGATAGCTGATTACACAGTTAGTTTATATACACCAACAGTGGTCTACTCTACATCCAATTTTGGATCCTGGTATAATCAAGGTCCGTCTAGTCAAGGCTATGGTTTTTCAGTGGTCATGTATGGATGTGAGAGGTAAACTGTGAAGAAAGCTGAGTGTCAAAGAATTGATGCTTTTGAACTGTGGTGTTGGAGAAGGCTCTTGAGAGTCCCTTGGACTGCAAGGAGATCCAACCAGTCCATTCTAAAGGAGATCAGACCTGGGTGTTCTTTGGAAGGAATGTTGTGAAAGCTGAAACTTCAGTACTTTGGCCACCTCATGCAAAGAGGTGACTCACTGGAAAAGACTCTGATGCTGGGAGTGGTTGAGGGCAGGAGGAGAAAGGGACAACAGAGGATGAGATGGCTGGATGGCATCACTGACTCGATGGACGTGAGTCTGAGTGAACTCCAGGAGTTGGTGATGGACAGGGAGGCCTGGNGGAGAGTTGACTCAATGGAAAAAACTTTGATGCTGGGAGGGATTGGGGGCAGGAGGAGAAGGGGACCACAGAGGATGAGATGGCTGCATGTCATCACTGACTCGATGGACGTGAATCTGAGTGAACTCCGGGAGATGGTGATGTACAGGGAAGCCTGTGTGATGCAATTCATGGGGTCGCAAAGAGTCGGACAAGACTGAGTGACTGAGCTGAACTGATCTATGGCTAGATTCTTTTCTTACTTTTATTAATATGCCATAATATGATTAAATAATGTAGTAAAGTTTTAAAAATATTGGCTGGTTTGTTTCAATANACAAAGAGTCAAACACGACTGAGTGAATGAACTGAGCTGAACTGAATAATCAAATAAAGAGGTCAAATAGCCACTGTAATCAACAGACAATTTGGGGGTATTTTATCTCATTTAGTTCAAATTTTTTTGCTTAAGGACTTCATCACTGACCATATTTCAGCACATCTTCAGGTGAATTTACAACAGGTAACATTTCCACACTCAATAAAATATACAGAACTACATTTTATACATAGAACACCATTTTTTTTTCTGTAGCTAAAGATTGATAGTTCAAATTTCTACCAATTTTTGAAGTAAAAGAATAAATATTGTGTATATATAATTTCAGAAACATTTAAATACATGTACAGACTACATATGCTATGATGCTAGAAAATTCAGACAAAGAATTTTTTGATGAGTTTAATGCTTTGAAAATGAAGAAACTACATAATATTTGGTATGTTTTATACATCTAGATAATTTCAACGAATTCTAAATATTTATCTGTTTCTACTCAATTTCATTGTACTATGGAATCATAAGTCTGGAAAGTTCCATGGGAGCTAACTGAACCTAATTCAACCTATTCTATTTTATCCTATTTAGTCATCATTCTTATATTAACAATCTTTCATGTGTCCAGGATTGGATAAAGGGTTAAAGAATCAGATTAAGAAGATGCTAGCTATGCCTGAATCCAAAGAACTCAAAATCTAGTGAAAAGCAAACAAACAAACATGAATTTAAAATTACAACACCCTTGTTAGTCAACAATTTGATGGGATATATGCCATATCATCACTAGAGAAGATAGAGTAGCAGTTAACTATTATATTAGTGAAGGCTTTGGCAATGAGGAATATAAATTGTGTTCACACCAACAAACTAGAGGTATAAGACATTTCCTATCAAAAACTATGTACCAAAGCAGAAATGTTAAAATGTTAGTTGCTCAGTCATGTCTGACTCTTTGCAGCTCCATGGACTATATTCCACCAGGCTCCTCTGTCCATGGAATTCTCCAGGCAAGAATACTAGAGTGGTTAGCCATTCCCTTCTGCAGGGGATCTTCCTGACCCAGGGACCAAACTGTAACTCCTCTATTGCAGGTGGATTCTTTACTATGTGAGCTCCCAAATAGCCTGAAATCAAAAAGATGTGAATAATATGGAAGAAATGCTGTGGCACTGATGAATTCATTTGATGTAATAATCAGAAATGAGGCTGGTTACTCTCAGCACTGGCCATGGGACTGGAAAAGGTCAGTTTTCATTCCAGTCCCAAAGAAAGGCAATGCCAAAGAATTATCAAACCACTGCACAATTGCACTCATTTCACATGCTGAAAGTAATGCTCAAAATTCTCCAAGCCAGGCTTCAGCAATACGTGAACCGTGAACTTTCATATGTTCAGGCTGGTTTTAGAAGGGGTAGAGGAACCAGAGATCAAATTGCCAACATCTGCTGGATCATGGAAAAAACAAGAGAGTTCCAGAAAAACATCTATTTCTATTTCATTGACTATGCCAAAGGCTTTGACCCTGTGGATCACAATAAACTGTAGAAAATTCTGAAAGAAATGGGACTACAAGACCACCTGACCTGCCTCTTGAGAAGCCTGTTTGCAGGTCAGGAAGCAACAGTTAGAACTGAACACAGAACAACAGACTGGTTTCAAATAGGGAAAGGAGTACGTCAAGGCTGTATATTGTCACCCTGCTCATTTAACTTACATGCAGAGTATATCATGAGAAACGCTGGGCTGGATGAAGCACAAGCTGGAATCAAGATTGCTGGGAGAAATATCAATAACCTCAGATATGCAGATAATACCACCCTTATGGCAGAAAGTGAAGAGGAACTAAAAAGTCTCTTGATGAAAGTGAAAGAAGAGAATGATAAAGTTGGCTTGAAGCTCAACATTCAGAAAACTAAGATCATGGAATCCAGTCCCATCATTTCATGGCAAATAGATGGGGTAACAGTGGAAACAGTGGCTGACTTTATTTTTCTGGGCTCCAAAATCACTGCAGATGGTGATTACGGCCATGGAATTAAAAGACAATTACTCCTTGGAAGGAAAGTTATGACAAACCTAGACAGCATATTAAAAGCAGAGACATTACTTTGTCAACAAAGGTCCATCTAGTCAAGGCTATGGTTTTTCCAGTGGTCATGTATGGATGTGAAAGTTGGACTATAAAGAAAGCTGAGTGCCAAAGAATTGATGCTTTTGAATTGTGGTGTTGGAGAAGACTCTTGAGAGTCCCCTGGACTGCAGCAAGTTCCAAGCAGTCCTTCCTAAAGGATATCAGTCCTGAATATTCATTGGAAGGACAGATGCTGAAGCTGAAACTCCAGTCCTTTGGCCACTTGATGCAAAGAACTGACTCATTTGAAAAGACCCTGATGTTGGGAAAGATTGAAGGCAGGAGGAGACAGGGACGACAGAGGACGAGATAGTTGGATGGCATCACTGACTCAATGGACATGGGTTTGGGTGGACTCTGGGAGTTGGTGATGGACAGGGAGGCCTGCTGTGCTATGGTTCATGGTGTTGCACAGAGTCAGACATGACTGAATGACTGAACTGAATTGAACTGAACTGACTCAGAAGGATGATATAATGAAGGATCATGTGCCTCCCAATGACAATGAATAATGTATCTTAAACNCTGTGCTATGGTTCATGGTGTTGCACAGAGTCAGACATGACTGAATGACTGAACTGAATTGAACTGAACTGACTCAGAAGGATGATATAATGAAGGATCATGTGCCTCCCAATGACAATGAATAATGTATCTTAAACATGACATCATATCTCATTTTGGAAACACACTTCCAGAATCACAGTAGGGGATGATGTCAAGAAAATGAATCAAGTTATGAAAATAATACACTAGCTCAGGCAAGGTACAAAGAGATAAGAGCAACAGGAACTGAGAGGATGATAAAAATATGATAGGTACTCAAAAGGTGCCATAAACTCTATAGTAGTTAATGAGTGGAGAAAAGCAGACATTGAAGACAACTTCAGGTTTATAATTTGAATAACTTGGGGCCTGGTGATCATAATAGTTGGTACAAAGATAAAACAAGCTTGGGTGAGAAGCCAAAAATTAAAATAGAACAAATATATCAATAAAACAAGAAAAAGATTTAAAAAGTTCTACTAACAATTAGTACTTACTGAAAACTTGCCACATGCTAAGGATTGCATCAGCTTTTTATATATTTCATTTAATTACAGGCACGATACAGTATGAGTGTAAGCTAGAAAGAGATTGACATTTCTGGAAAGACATTACTACCAAATGTTAATCTTATGGACCTTGGGTCAAGCAACAGAGGTTAGGGGATCATACTTGTATTGGGCATCGAAGTGAAAGGAGTGAAGAGAAAAAGGAGGCGATGGTATTTAATCAAGAGTCCTAAAATAATATCAAGGGTCCAGATAAGGAAATCAAGATCAATCTCACGTCAAAAATACAGGAGCATGAGTGAAAATAAAAGCTAAAACCAATGAGGAATGATCAGTGGATTCAATTATAGTCTTCTGTTGACTCTTAGCCACAGGATGTGAGAGTGGTAGAAGCGTATCTAGAAGGGGCTGCAGGTAAGTCAACAAAGAGTTAAGAGTTTGGGGTACTTTCTGGAAATTTATTATTGCTAGTGTAACTCCTCTAGGATCTAAGAACACATTTTGTATGCTTTCTACTATTTTAAGTTTGTAAGGTTTATCTTATGGCCCAGTTCAGTTCAGTTCAGTCACTCAGTCGTGTCCAACTCTTTGTGACCCCATGAATCACAGCATGCCAGGCCTCCCTGTTCATCACCTTCTCCTGGAGTTCACTCAGACTCACGTCCATTGAGTCCGTGATGCCATCCAGCCATCTCATCCTCTGTCGCCCCCTTCTCCTCCTGCCCCCNTGGGTTTCTCTTACCTTAAGCGTGGGGTATCTTTTCATGGCTGCTCCAGCAAAGCACAGCTGCTGTTTCTTACCTTGAATGAGGAGTATCTCCTTACCGCCGCCCTCCTGACCTTCAGTGTGGGATAGCTCCTCTAGGCCCTCCTGCTCCTGCGCAGCCACCTCTTCTTGGGTTGATCCTCCTGGCCGCCAGCCCTGGCCTCCAGCCCTGGCTTCGGGCATGGGTGGCTCCTTTCAGCTGCTGCCCTTGGCCTCTGGCTCGAGCTTGGGGTGGCTCCTCAGCATCACCACCCCTGGCCTCGAGCGCGAGGTGGCTTCTTCTGGCTGCCCCTGACCTCGGACATGGACACAGGGTATCTCCCCCGGCCATCCCTGACCTCAGACGCAAGGTGCCTCCTCCTGGCCGCGAATATGGTAAATTTAGTGATTATTCCTTGTGTATTTGCAAAAGAAAAAAAAAAAGGTATATTGTACTGCATGTGGGTGTGAGTGTGTACATATGTGGAGAGGAGTGTTCTATAAATGTCAGTTAGATTTACTTGGTTTGTATTATTCAGGCCATATATATGCAAGTTTAATTTCTGTCTTGGTTTATGAGAGAACTGTTGAAATCTTCAACTAAAATTGTATATTTGCTTATTTCTCCTAAATTCTTTCAGTTTTTGCTCTTTTTTTGGGTACATACCTATTTATAATTGATAAGCCTTCTTGGAGAATTGACTCCTTTGTGTTATGAAATATTCTTTACTTCTGGTGCTGTTTCCTGTTATGAAGTCTTATTTAATTGATATTCATCCAACTGCTCTAGCTTTCTTTATTATTTACATAATAAAGAATCCTGATATTTTTACCCTTTTTATTTTTTCTATGTTTTAAATAATTTTCTTGTAGAAAGTACAGAATTGGATCTTTCTGTTATTTCCAATATGACAATATATGTCTTTAACATGGTGGGTTTAAAGCATTTATATGATTATCAATAGGTTGTAGTAACGTCTACAACTTTCTAGCCGTCTTTATTTCATTTGTTCTTTTTAAATTTCCCTTTTGCCTTCTTTTATATTAATTGAGCATCCTTCTATATTAAGCACTTACATGGCTCAGATGATAAAGCATCTGTCTACAATGCGGGAGACCCAGGTTCGAGCTCTGGGGTGGGAAGATCCTCTGGAGAAGGTAATGGCAATCCACTCCAGTACTATTGCCTGGAAAATCCCATGGACAGAGGAGCCCGGTAGGCTACAGTCTATGGGGTTGCAAAGAGTCAGACATGACTGAGTGACTTCATTCATTCATTCATTAAGATCCTATATCTCCCCTTTTTATCAACCATATTTTTTAAAATTATTTTACAGTTTATAAAATTGCCCAAATACCATGCAGAATCTGCACCACCCTCTCTCACTGACTGCTCCAGCCACTTGGCTTAGTTGTTTTTTGCATATGGCAGGCATGCTTCTCTCAAGATCTGTCTACTACATGTTTCATCTGCTAAAATGTTCTTCCCCAGATCAGCATGTTTTATACTCTAGCCGCTCTTGTACAAATATCACCTTAGTGAAGCCTTCCTAGATTACCATATTTTACAGTGAATGCCTCATTGGTCCCTATCATCTTCTGTATTATGTATTTATTTAATTTTAAAACCCGTTCTCTGCTCACCAGACTCTAACCTCTACAGAAATATATATTTTTGTCCATTTCAATCAATGCCATATTTGCAGTGCATAGAAAAGAGTTTGCTGTCAAACAGATTCTTGATAAAGAGTTGTTGAATTAATGAATATGTATAAATTGAGAAAAAGTAACCAGTGAAGTTCAAGAGATTAATATCTAAGAAGAGATCAAATGATAAAGCATATAATAAGAAACTAGAGGTAGATAATCGGAGGACATGGGTTACAGAGCACCAGAAAACAATATGTCTTGACCCTCTCCTTCTGTAAGTGAAGTAGTATACAGAAGTAGATAAATTTATGGATGGTGGGGCAGAAAGCTGAAGAGTTTATGTCATATAACTCCCATTTTCTTTCTGACACAGGGGCATTTGCTGGGATTTGGGCAGGGTATGTGAGTGATAAGCGCTTCCCAGGTGGTGCTAGTGGTAAAGAACCCAACTGCCAATGCAGCAGACATAAGAGATGCGGGTTTGATCCTTGGGTAGGGAAGATTCCCTGGAGGAGGGCATGACAACCCACTGCAGTACACATGTGAGTGGTAAAGGGTAGGGATTCAAAAGGACCACAACCAAAGAGCCAAAATCACTGTTGTGTCCTCTAGAGTTACATAAATTCCACTTAGCAAGAGAGTAGCACAAGTTTATAAAACACGATCCATGAAGCATTAAAGTAACACTCTGGAATGATTGGCAATTTTATTTTAATTCTATCTATAACCTGAAAAAATAAGTGCAACTTATTTTTGTGTTGCTTAAGTCTTTAAGTTAAAGGTTTTCAAGCTCAAATACTGTCTTAAATAGCAACTTTAGTTGCATTCTGCATACAGGTTTATCTACTTTGTGAAATATCTGCTTTTAATTACCTATCTACTATCTTCAAATAGAAAATATAAATTTAGCTATGAAAAGGAGGAAGAATGCCAATTTAATTTACTTTGTTTCTGAAGTCTCCATTTTTCTCAAAAGACTGGATTTGGTCACAGCTGGACCTGACATATCAGAATATCAAAAATCAATAATTCTACTTTCTTCCAATTTCAAATCATTTTGGAGCTGACATATTAGTGCAGCTGCAGACTATCTGGCTTTCTGTGCCCTCTCTTCACAGAACCCACTTCCACTCTTAGAAGTCATATTATTAATATCCCCTGACAGCTATGAATGACTTCATCTTTCAGCCATGCCTGATTCTACCACAGATATACAGGCCTTGCCTTTGTATAGTATAAATCCACATGTGATTTAATGAGAAAAATAGTAGTAAGCCTATTATATTTGATTTTTTTCTCAATGGTATCAAGGAATTTAGGACCACTGGCCTTTTGCTTATTGAAGGCATATCAAATGAATGTGTTTGCTTTCAAAGTTGCACAATAATGCTGTAAAATAACCTGTGTAAATCACATTTCTCTTTACTATACCTGTTAACCAGAAAATCAATAGCATGGATTTCCTGACAGTTAAAATGGATAGATACATATTTACAAACCCTAAATCAAGCAGGTATGTAGCCTAAAGGACACAGGTTTATCATAGGAAGGAATAAACTAATCAATAGGAAATGATGAAGATATTTTAGTGATAATCTTTATTATCACTAAAGATCCAGGAACATCATACATTTCATGATAACAGAATCTGGTTTCATATAATATACAAACTAAGTAAAGTTATCACATTTTAAACCTCTAGGTGTGTGACTCAGTAAGTTACTAAATCAGCTCAAGATTTGGTTCCTTCACCTGGCACATCATGATAAAGGAACTAACTGGACTGCTATGTGGATTAAATGAGATAAATGTCTATAATAATCATCCAACATCTATCGACATGCCGTATATGGTTACTTAAAAACTGTCAGTTGACTTTTTGCATTCTTAAGTCTCAGTAACTTGATTCAGAGACCAAAGCTTTTCTGAACAGATACCTTGTACTATGAATTTTTTTAAAAAAGACTTTCTTTGCATTATCTAAGTAATAAAGTTCTAGGTAAAACTTAAAATGATTTGAGAGATATTATTATGATTTTATAGATTTCTGGCCTGAAAATCAAAGGCTAAAATTCAATATAATCTCAGGAAAAGACCAACGTACCATTTGGATTAATTCATTTATATATAGCCTTCCTCACTTCAGTTTAATTCAGTCACTCAGTCATGTCCAACTATTTGCGACCCCATGAATCGCAGCACACCAGGCCTCCCTGTCCATCACCAACTCCCAGAGTTCACTCAAACTCACGTCCATCAAGTCAATGATGCCATCCGGCCATCTCATCCTCTGTCATCCCCTTCTCCTCCTGCCCCCAATCCTTCCCAGCATCAGAGTCTTTTCCAATGAGTCAACTCTTTGCATGAGGTGGCCAGAGTACTAGAGTTTCAGCTTTAGCATCAGTCCTTCCAAAGAACACCCAGGGCTGATCTCCTTTAGAATGGACTGGTTGGATGTCTTTGCAGTCCAAGGGACTCTCAAGAGTCTTCTCCATCCCCACAGTTCAAAAGCATCAATTCTTCAGCACTCAGCCTTCTTCACAGTTCAGCTCTCACATCCATACATGACCATGGGAAAAACCATAGTGACAAATGAAAAGATGATTAAGAAACTTCAGGATCTTATTGCTCTTCACAAGCAACACCACCAGTATCTCCATGAGGTAAAATTAACCAGTTCACAAGGCAAATCTGAACATGTCCCAAGATGCAAAGACCAGTTCTTCAGGAACCATCAATTTCCCTATCAACTACCATCACTATGTCTTCCTTAATATATAACTAAAATTTAAAAGGAATGACCATGCCCTTCTTTTAAAACACCTAACAAAAATGAGATATAGTACATAAATGCTTGTGTCTTTAACCTTTAAGAGGTTTCTGCTTTTTAAACCAAAAGTGAAAGATTGAGTAGGGAAAATCACAGAATAAAGATTTCACCCCAACAAAATATTTATCTGATATCATCAAAATGCTCAAGATTTTAAAAATGTATTAAAGGAAAACATTTTAATTGTTTACGAGCTAATAACAATAACTACCACTTATTCAAAACTACTGCATGCCACACACTGAAAAGTAACATGAAATGATGAAAAGAACACAACTACTACATGGGCAAACTGGGAATTGACTCTGCTGATGCTCTCCACAATGGAATCCTGTCTGCACTACTTAAGTTCAGTCGTTAAGTCATGTCCGACCTTTGCACCCCATGGACTACAGCACTTCAGGCCTCCCTGTACATCACCAAATACTGGAGCTTACTCAAACTCATGTCCATTGAGTCAGTGGTGCCATCCAACTACCTCATCCTCTGTCATCCCCTTCTCTTCCCACTTTCAATCTTTCCCATCATCAGGATCTTTTCAAATGAGTCAGTTCCTTGCACCAGGTGGCCAAAGGATTGGAGTTTCAGCTTCGGCATCAGCCCTTCCAATAATTATTCAGCACTTATTTCCTTTAGGATGGACTGGCTGGATCTCCTTGCAGTTGAAGGGACTCTCAAGAGTCTTTTCCAACACCCCACTTCAAAAGCATCAATTTTTCAGCACTGTTTTCTTTATAGTCCAACTCTCATATCCATATCTGACTACTGGAATAACAATGGCCTTGACTAGATGGACCTTTATTGGCAAAGTAATGTCTCTGCTTTTTAATATGCTCTCTTGGTTGGTCATAACTTTCTTTCCAAGAAGTAAGCGTTTTTTAATTTCATGGCTGCAGTCACCATCTGCAGTGATTTTTGAGCCCAGAGAAATAAAGTCTCAAAGTAATGCTCAAAGTTATCCAAGCCAGGCTTCAGCGATATGTGAACCGTGAACTCCCTGATGTTCAAGCTGGTTTTAGAAAAGGCAGAGGAACCAGAGATCAAATTGCCAACATCCACTGGATCATGGAAAAAGCAAGAGAGTTCCAAAAAAACATCTATTTCTGCTTTATTGACTATGCCAAAGCTTTTGATTGTGTGGATCACAAAAAAACTGTGGAAAATTCTGAAAGAGATGGGAATACCAGGCCACCTAACCTGCCTCTTGAGAAATCTGTATGCAGGTCAGAAAGCAACAGTTAGAACGGGACATGGAACAACAGACTGGTTCCAAATAGGAAAAGGAGTACCTCAAGGCTGTATATTGTCACCCTGTTTATTTAACTTCTATGCAGAGTACACCATGAGAAACGCTGGACTGGAAGAAACACAAGCTGGAATCAAGATTGCCAGGAGAAATATTAATAACTTCAGATATGCAGATGATACCACCCTTATGGCAAAAAGTGAACAGAAACTAAAAAGCATCTTGATGAAAGTGAAAGAGGAAAGAGAAAATGTTGGCTTAAAGCTCAACATTTAGAAAACGATCATGGCACCTGGTCCCATCACTTCATGGGAAATAGATGGGGAAACAGTGAAAACAGTGTCAGACTTTATTTTTTTTGGGGGGGGGGGGCTCCAAAATCACTGCAGATGGTGACTGCAGCCATGAAATTAAAAGACGCTTAGTCCTTGGAAGAAAAGTTATGACCAACCTAGATAGTATATTCAAAAGCAGAGACATTATTTTGGCAACTAAGGTCCATCTAGTTAAGGCTATGGTTTTCCTGTGGTCATGTATGGATGTGAGAGTTGGACTGTGAAGAAG
>SJYW01010290.1:108324-139293 GCA_006410735.1 Raphicerus campestris
GATTGTGTGGATCACAAAAAAACTGTGGAAAATTCTGAAAGAGATGGGAATACCAGGCCACCTAACCTGCCTCTTGAGAAATCTGTATGCAGGTCAGAAAGCAACAGTTAGAACGGGACATGGAACAACAGACTGGTTCCAAATAGGAAAAGGAGTACCTCAAGGCTGTATATTGTCACCCTGTTTATTTAACTTCTATGCAGAGTACACCATGAGAAACGCTGGACTGGAAGAAACACAAGCTGGAATCAAGATTGCCAGGAGAAATATTAATAACTTCAGATATGCAGATGATACCACCCTTATGGCAAAAAGTGAACAGAAACTAAAAAGCATCTTGATGAAAGTGAAAGAGGAAAGAGAAAATGTTGGCTTAAAGCTCAACATTTAGAAAACGATCATGGCACCTGGTCCCATCACTTCATGGGAAATAGATGGGGAAACAGTGAAAACAGTGTCAGACTTTATTTTTTTTGGGGGGGGGGGGCTCCAAAATCACTGCAGATGGTGACTGCAGCCATGAAATTAAAAGATGCTTAGTCCTTGGAAGAAAAGTTATGACCAACCTAGATAGTATATTCAAAAGCAGAGACATTATTTTGGCAACTAAGGTCCATCTAGTTAAGGCTATGGTTTTCCTGTGGTCATGTATGGATGTGAGAGTTGGACTGTGAAGAAGGCTGAGTGCCAAAGAATTGATGCTTTTGAGCTGTGGTGTTGGAGAAGACTCTTGAGAGTCCCTTGGACTGCAAGGAGATCCAACCAGTCCATTCTGAAGGAGATCAACCCTGGGAGTTCTTTGGAAGGAATGATGCTGAAGCTGAAACTCCAGTACTTTGGCCACCTCATGAGAAGAGTTGACTCAATGGAAAAGACTCTGATGCTGGGAAGGATTGGGGGCAGGAGGAGAAGGGGACGACAGAGGATGAGATGGCTGGATGGCATCACGGACTCGATGGACGTGAGTCTGAGTGAACTCCGGGAGATGGTGATGGACAGGGAGGTCTGGCATGCTGTGATTCATGGGGTCGCAAAGAGTCAGATACGATTGAGCGACTGAACTGAACCGAACTGTTTCCACTGTTTCCCCATCTATTTGCCATGAAGTGATGGGATCAGATGCCATGATTTTAGCTTTTTGAATGTTGAGCTTTAAGCCAACTTTTTCACTCTCCTCTCTAACTTTAATCAAGAGGCTCTTTAGTTTTTCTTTGCTATCTTCCATAATGGTGGTGTTATCTGCACATCTGAGGTTATTGATATTTCTCCCAGCAATCTTGATTCCAGCTTGTGCTTCTGCTAGCCCAGCATTTCTCATAATGCACTTTGCATATAAGCTAAATAAGCAGAGTGACAATATACAGCCTTGCCATACTCCTTTCCCTATTTGGAACCAGTCTGTTGTTTCATGTCCAGTTGTAACTGCTGCTTCCTGACCTGCATACAGATTTCTCAAGAGGCAGGTCAGGTGGTCTGGTATTCCCATCTCTTTCAGAATTTTCCACAGTTTGTTGTGATACACACAGTCAAAGGTTTTGACATAGTCAATAAAGCAGAAGTAGATGTTTTTCTGTAACTCTGTAACTTTCTCGCTCTTTTGATGATCCAGTGGACGTTGGCAATTTGATCTCTGGTTCTTCTGCCACTTCTNTTTTGACATAGTCAATAAAGCAGTAGTAGATGTTTTTCTGTAACTCTGTAACTTTCTCGCTCTTTTGATGATCCAGTGGACGTTGGCAATTTGATCTCTGGTTCTTCTGCCACTTCTAAAGCCAGCTTGAACATCTGGAAGTTCTCAGGTCGCATACTATTGAAGCCTCACTCAAAGAGTTTTGAGCATTACTTTACTAGCATGTGAGATGAGTGCAATCGTGCAGTAGTTTGAGCCTTCTTTGGCATTGCCTTTCTTTAGGATTGGAATGAAAACTGACTTTTTCCAGTCCTGTGGCCACTGCTGAATGTTCCAAATTTGCTTGCATATTGAGTGCAGCACTTTCACAGCATCATCTTTCAGAATTTGAAATGACTCAACTGGAATTCCATCACCTCCACTAGCTTTGTTCATAGTGATGCTTCCTTAGGCCCACTTGACTTTGCATTCCAGGAGTGATCATATCATCTGGCTCTAGATGAGTGATCATATCATCATGATTATCTGGGTCATGAAGATCTTTTTTGTACAGGTCTTCTGGGTATTCTTGCCACCTCTTCTTAATATCTTCTGCTTCTATTATAGCCATACTTAGACCTAACATTACCTAGACATCTAATAAACTCTTCTCATCCCTCCCAACATTGCCACAACTTACATCTGCATAGCCAGCTGATTTGGTTATAAATAACTGCTATGAGGTTATTGCTATCATATACTGTCTCCTTTCATCTGAATGTGCCTCACTTCATCATTTTAGGATAAAGCAATAAAGTGTTTCTTTCTGTATCCACCTCCTCCCCAAACTGAAAACACAGAACCATAAATTAACACCTAGAAACTATATATAAAAAGATACAAGATCCTGTAACTTATGCACACATATCATTTCCCGCATAACCAAATTACAACTATGTCTATGATGAAAATTCACCAATGTTCACCAGTTATCCGTCCATGGAAGAAACTATAAAATTAGATAAATGGATTCTAACGCAGGAAGGAAATTTACCAGAGCATATAGCAATTAGCAAACTTGGCATTTGACCAGAGTCTTCAGGTTAACTAGAAATCAATAAGGAATTTTTTCCTTGTAAAATAACCTTGAGTTCGTAATCATCTTGGTGTCTGTTTAGGAGTTTCTGTGGAAATGCTCTTGACATTTTTAAAAAGAAACCTGATATTTCTAAAGTTCTGCAAGTGCATTAAAAAATACAAAAACTAACTGCCATTGGCATATTTCAATCAAGGGCTTGTCATCGGGAATCTTCAATGAGGTTGGAAATGTTTTCTAGTTCAGGGTAGTATTAGAAAATGAAGTAATATATAAAAGACAGAAAATAACCTCAGTTCAGTTTAGTTCTGTAGCTCATTTGTGTCTGATTCTTTGTGACCCCATTAACTGCAGTACTCCAGGCCACCCTGTCCATCACCAACTCCCAGAGTTTACTGAAACTCATGTCTACTGAGTCGGTGATGCCATCCAACCATCTCATCCTCTGTCGTCCCCTTCTCCTGCCCTCAATCTTTCCCAGCATCAGGGTCTTTTCAAATGAGTCAGTTCTTCGCATCAGGTGGCCAGAGTATTGGAGTTTCAGCTTCAACATCAGTCCTTTCAATGAACACCCAGGACTGATCTTTTAGGATGGATTGGTTGGAACTCCTTGCAGGGACTCTCAAATGTCTTCTCCAACATCACAGTTAAAAGCATCATTCTTCAGCATCACCTTTCTTTATAGTCCAACTCTCACATCCATGCATGACTATTGGAAAAAACAATACCTTGACTAGACGGATCTTTGTTTTGCAAAGTGATGTCTCTTTTTTTAAATATGCTGTCAAGGTTGGTCATAACTTTTCTTCCCAGGAGTAAGCATCTTTTAACTTCATGGCTGCAATCACCATCTTCAGTGATTCTGAAGCCCTGAAAAATAAAGTCTCTCATTGTTTCCATTGTTTCCCCATCTATTTGTCATGAAGTGACGGAACCAGATGCTATGATCTCAGTTTTCTAAATGTTGAGCTTTAAGCCAACTTTTTCACTCTCCTCTTTCACTTTTATCAAGAGGCTCTTTATTCTTGTTCACTTTATAGGGGTGGTGTTATCTGCATATCTGAGGTGACTGATATTTCTCACGGCAATCTTGATTCCACCTTGTGCTTCTTCCAGCCCAACGTTTCTCATGATGCACTTTGCATATAAGGTAAATAAGCAGGGTGACAATATATAGCCCGACGTACTCCGTACTCCTTTTCTTATTTGGAACTGGTCTGTTGTTTTATGTCCAGTTCTAACTGTTGCTTCCTGACCTGCATACAGGTTTCTCAAGAAGCAAGTCAGGTGGTCTGGTATTCCCATCTCTTGAAGAATTTTCCACAGTTTATTGTGATCCACACAGTCAAAGGCTTTGGCATAGTCAGTAAAGCAGAAGTAGATGTTTTTCTGGAACACTCTTGATTTTTTGATGATCCAGCAGATGTTGACAATTTGATCTCTGGTTCCTCTGCCTTTTCTGAAAGCAGCTTGAACATCTAGAAGTTCACGGTTCATGTATTGCTGAAGTTTGGCTTGGAGAATTTTGAGCATTACTTTATTAACATGTGAGATGAGTGCAATTGTGTGGTAGTCTGAGCATTCTTTGGCATTGCCTTTCTTTGGGATTGGAATGAAAATTGACCTTTTCTAGTCTTTGGCCACTGCTGAGTTTTCCAAATTTGCTGACATATTGAGTGCAGCACTCTCACAACATCATCTTTTAGGATCTGAAAGAGCTCAACTGGAATTCCATCATCTCCACTAGCTTTGTTTGTAGTGATGCTTCCTAAGGCCCACTTGACTTCACATTCCAGGATGTCTGGCTCTAGGTGAGTGATCACACCATCATGATTATTTGATCATGAAGATCTTTTTTTGTACAGTTCTCCTGTGTATTCTTGCCACCTCTTCTTAATATCTTCTGTTTCTGTTAGGTCCATACCATTTCTGTTCTTTATTGAGCCCATCTTTGCAAGAAATGTTCCCTCAGTATCTCTAATTTTCTTGAAGAGATCTCTAATCTTTCCCATTCTATTGTTTTCCTTTATTTCTCTGCATTGATTGCTGAGGAAGGCTTTCTTATCTCTTCTTGCTATTCTTTAGAACCCTGCATTCAAGTGGGTATATCTTTCCTTTTCTCCTTGCTTTTCACTTCCCTTCCTTTCACAGCTATTTTAAGGCCTTCTCAGACAGCCATTTTTCTTTTTTGCATTCCTTTTTTTGGAGATGGTCTTGACTTTTGTCTCCTGTGCAGTGTCATGAACTTCTGTTCATAGTTCTTCAGGCACTCTGTCTATCAGATCTAGTCCCTTAAATATATTTCTCACTTCCACTGTATAGTCATAAGGGATTTGATTTAGGTCATACTTGAATAGTCTAGTGGTTTTCCCCATTTTCTTCAATTTCAGTCTGAATTTGGCAATAAGGAGTTCATGGTCTGAGCCACAGTCAGTCCTGGTCTTGTTTTTGCTGACTGTCTAGAGCTTCTCCATCTTTGGATGCAGAGAATATAATCAATCTGATTTTGGTGTTGACCATCTGGTGAAGTCCATGTGTAGAGTCTTTTCTTGTGTTGTTGGAAGACGGTGTTTGCTATCACCAGTGCCTAGCAAAAGGAAGGAAAGTTCTCTATTATTTTGGTTGAAATATGAGCTTATTATTTAAGTTAGGTGGGTAGAAAGTCTAAAAAGTAATTGTTACTAAGACAAAATAAGTTGCTTCACCATTTTTCTTATAAATTTGATGCACATCTATTTCTTTGAACATGAGCTATCCCTATTGGTCATTAAGTCAAACTAAAACATTGACTCAACTGTATTTCAGTCCAGATACTTTATATATTACTTTATATATATTATTCAGTCAGTAAGTAAGCATTTATGGAATCCCTACTTTATGCAAATAACATTCTGAGGACACAGAGTCAAATATACTTTAGAGCTTCCTCTCAAAGAACTCATAGCCCAAGGAGACACATACATATGAACATAGCTCACTCACGATTCTAACCTAACTAGCTGTATCTTATGAATAAAAATAATAAAGTACATGGATTCTAAGACATTTATTACTACCCACAAAACAATGTTCCTTTCATCTGAAGATAGCAGACATAAAAATGAAACCACTTATCTTCTTTCATTACTTTGGTCTCAAGAACTTAAACAGTGTATTTTGACTGTAAATTGACAAAAGTTATTTTATAGCTAATACTCTCCTTTCTATGTCAATAACCAAGCATTTCAGTTCAGTCAGTTCAGTCGCTCACTCATGTCCGATTCTTTGCAACCTCATGAATCGCAGCACGCCAGGCCTCCTTGTCCATCACCAACTCCTGGATTTCACTCAAACTCATGTCCATCGAGCCGGTGATGCCATCCAGCCATCTCATCCTCTGTCTTCCCCTTCTCCTCCTGCTCTCAATCCTTCCCAGCATCAGAGTCTTTTCCAATGAGTCAACTCTTTGCATGAGGTGGCCAAAGTACTGGAGTTTCAGCTTCAGCATCATTCCTTCCAAAGAAATCCCAGGGTTGATGTCCTTCAGAATGGACTGGTTGGATCTCCTTGCAGTCTAAGGGACTCTCAAGAGTCTTCTCCAACACCACAGTTCAAAAGCATCATTTCTTCAGCACTCAGCTTTCTTCACAGTCCAACTCTCACATCCATTCATGACCACAGGAAAAACCATAGCCTTGACTAGACGGACCTTTGTTGCCAAAGTAATTCTGCTTTTTAATATGTTATCTAGGTTGGTCATAACTTTCCTTCAAAGGAGTAAGTGTCTTTTAATTTCATGGCTTCAATCACAATCTGCAGTGATTTTAGAGCCCACAAAAATAAAGAAATAAAGTCTGACACTGCTTCCACTGTTTCCCCGTCTACTTCCCATGAAGTTACACATGGCCAATCCTGGTGGCTTAGACAGTAAAGAATTTACCTGCAATGCAGGAAACCCAGGTTCCATCCCTGGATTGGGAAGATCCCCTGTAGAAGGGAATGGCTACCCACTCCAGTATTCTTGTCTGGAGAATTCCACAGACAGAGGAGCCTGGTAGGCTACACATGTGGACGCAGAGTCGGATATGAGTGAGCGACTAACATACATAATCCTGTTGACATGGTTTAAATCCCTTTCCTAGGGACAAAAGGCCATTCACAAATTCAGACAACCTACGTCTAACATATTTAGTTCTAGCTTCTAGCTGTAGTGAGCAGCAAAGAAATAAAACATATTGAGATTCTTTTTAAACACACATGATACATTTTATACAATTGTATGTATGGATGTACAAGAAATATACAAAATGAAAGGATCAGGGACTATATGTTGCACTATATGTATGGCTATATTTAGGCAGAAATAGAAAGGAATAAGCTATACTGAGCAATTAGAATTATGAATTTATGTATTTTTTGTTTGTTTAATGGAAAGTGGGTAAGTAAAAATGTTTGATATTTGGTCTGTTTAAAAATTCTGCATTGTATCTGAACTTTCTCTTTCTTTTACTTTTTCATCAGATCTACCAGTCATCTAACCATGAATTTGTGGATTAATTAAAAAATGTGTCTTTTCTGAAAAAAATAAGGAGAGGGGCAGCTAAAATAGGAGATGTAGACTGAGTCAGTGTACTTTTAGTCAGACAGATGGCAAAACATCATGATTGCAAACACTGCTTTCTGGGAAATCTGGAGGAATCAACTACAATACTCAAAGCAAAACCCCAGGTAATATTGTTATTATGGACTGAACTGTATCCCCCCAAATTCACAAAGTTAAGCATCTGAAGGTGGGTCCTCTGGGAGGTATCAAATATAAGCGAGGTTATAAGATTGGGTACTTTGCTATGGAATTAGTGCCCTTATAACAAGAGACACCGGAGAGCTTGCTCTCTCTTCTCTGTGAGGATATGGAGAAAAGGAGGCTTATACAAGTCAGGAAAAGAGTCCTTACCAGAATCTGATCATACTACAGCCTGATCTAGACTTCAAAACTGTGAGAAAATAAAGTTATTTTGCTTAAGCCACTCAGTCTATAGCATTTTATTATTGTAGCCCAAGTAGATGAAGACAATTATCTAAAATTTTTAGCACCAAATTTGGAAGGAAATAACAATTATGCTTTAAACTGCTGACCATCAAACTTTAAGCTTATGTTTTTGAATTGGGAGGTTATTTGAAAAGAATATGGTATGTATCCAACCCATTCAGGTACTTTCTGAATATTCAGCTTCTTGATATCAACAAGAATAATATTTTCTATATGTGTAATAAAAAAATGGAATTATCTTTACCCATACTGAGGAAAATAGAGAAGTGAATCTGAGACTATATCACAAGTTATAAATATTATAGAGAATTTTAGTTATAGGGATGTAATTATGATTAATTCAGGGGAAATAATTCTCCCATACTCCTGAATATCTACAGAGCTAAATTTCTTATAGGAATCCTATGGAATCTTACACTTCCTTCTACTGATGATACTGGAAAGTATCCAGTGGATGTACTGACATCCTTTTGTCTAATTCCTTAAGACCATTCTGAGATTAAACCAACAGACAGTAAAGCACATTTACCACATTATTACGGCCCTTCAAAGAAGTGCTTTTACTAAGGCCCAACTTAATGTAATGGTCTTTGCCTCTATTGAAGGTTGATATAGGGACCATTAGTTTAGGCAATGTTTCTTTGCTACTGCTGCTATTTAGTTGCTAAGTAATGTCCAACTCTTTGCAACCCCATGGACTGTAGCCCGCCAGGCTCCTCTGTCCATGAATTCTCCAGGCAATACTGAAGTGGGTTGCCATTCCCTTCTCCAGGGGATCTTCCTGACCCAGGGATTGAAACTGCCCCTTTTGATTGGCAGGTGGATTTTTTTTTTTAAACCATTGAGCCATTTTTAGGTTTGAAGATTTTATTTCTAGACATTCGCTGTATAAGGACACAAGGAGAAAATTTCCACTTTATATCAGGAAAAAAAAAAATTGTCCTCAATCTTCTTTTTGTCAAAAAATAAGTTGTTAAACTCTCTACATTTCTATTTTATTTTCCTTAACATCTGAAAATTTAAAACCAAACCTCATTTCTGCTCAGGATGTGTAATCTACTTAGAGTGCAGCAAAAAAAAAAAAGTCTACTCTTAATATACATAAGTCAACATACCTCTTAATGGTATGAGTAAGCATTTCTTTAAGACACATGGTGCAGTAAATGAAAGAGAGTAATTTGCTTTACCCAGGGATTCAGTCTTCCAGCTTTTCACTGATGTTGTTTAGAAATTTAAAAAAAAAATGCAACCATTTAACCCCAAATAGTATTTCAAATGCTGTGTCATTTGAGAAGTGACTTGCACTTAATGGGCAGATACTGAGTTAAGTTGAGGAAAAGTGCAAAATCCACTACAGATTCAGTAGAATCCAAATAATAAAGCCACGTCACCATATTTATGATGGAAGGTATGTATAGTACCTCACAAGTCAGGTAATATAATTCTTAAACAATGATTTTAATAAAAAAATCCTCCACATTAATCATATAGTAGACAATTAGAAAAATACTTTAGAAAACCAATCGACCACTGCAGACCTCTTCCTCTCTACTTCTGGTACACCTCTTCCTAGCAGTGCTATGCTGTGCTGGGAAGGTGCAACCTGTTCATTTGGAACTCCTCCACTAAAAGGAACTATTGGGAAGATCCCTAATTGTTCTCATTGAATTTCAACTCAATATTAAGAATGAGATAAGATAATTCAAATAGTCTTTATTCATGATAGCTTAATGGGAACCTTGGTCTGGAAGTGAAGGGTAAAAGTGATACAAAATATTGACAGATTAGCTAAAAAATTCTTTTTTATCAGATAACCACACAGCATCTTTCAAATCTTGGTGTATTTGATTTATTTACCCTGATAGAAGTAGCAGTTGTATGAGCAACTTTGATAAGGAACACATAAAGTGGAGATTAAAACATATAACCTCGTTATGTTCTGTTGGCCAAACAATTCATGGCACCAAATGTCAAAACCCCAATAGGTAGACCAGCCCCTAAAGTCAACTCAGGGTAACTAGATCTTTCTGTTGTCTTAACCTCACTACATTAAAGTGTTCTTTTATTTATACATTTGAGACCATTTAAATATTACCCAGTGCAGTTATAATAAATTAATGCAAACAGATAAACATGGCAGACAGAACAAACTTAAACAATAACACCACCAAAATGAAAAGAAAGCAATAAAAATAGACAAAAGACAAGAGCAAAGCAAATAAAATAGTTAATCAGAGCACACAAAATATAATAATAATGAAAATAAGATTCGCGAGTGGTTACTGTTTTAAGGGAGACGCTTGAAACCAATTCCAGCCAGACAACCTCTAGAGGCTCACTAATTGAAGTAAGCAGATGTGTACAGAGATGAGATAAGTCTGAAAAAGGGAGGATTTGCCAGAATCTTTACATAGATAATTTAGGCCCTCAGAACTGCTCCTCTATCATATCATCTAGAGTAAAGTTTCTGGAAAATTTGAACTTAAGAAGAAGTGGATTTGAAGCTGTACAAATGAGGGCAGAGATATTGTGCCATATTGAAAACAGAAAAATCAATTCAATTCCACATCCTTACAGGTTTGCACTCTAGTTCTTATGCTCCATTCTTAGAGAGCTAATAGACAAGTTTAAAGCCCTGCCCTGGGCTGTTAGAACAGTCTTCCACAGAGAGTCGGATCAGAACAAGAAAACACAATATACATATATTAAATCATTATGTCATATACATTACAGTCATACAGTGTTAAATGTTGATTGTATCTGAATAAAATTGGAAACAATTCTATTCACAGATATTGAATTCTTTGGAATTCTCCCTATGAAATGGTCAAGACCCTACAAATCAGTGTTACAGNTATACATATATCAAATCATTATGTCATATACATTACAGTCATACAGTGTTAAATGTTGATTGTATCTGAATAAAACTGGAAACAATTCTATTCACAGATATTGAATTCTTTGGAATTCTCCCTATGAAATGGTCAAGACCCTACAAATCAGCGTTACAGGAAAATGATAAGCTCTGTGCAGTTTCCACTTACCTGTTAAGCACCCCACAATTAAAGTGAAATATATTATCAACACATTACAAGATAACTAGTAAAAAGAAAAAAGAAAATAAGGAAACAGGAAAGAAGCACCTTGGAGAATCAAGAAAATACTAAAACTTTATTATTAATGGCCTCAGAGAGAAAAGTTATTGAAACCAGAATGTAAAAAGAGATTGCTATCAAATAGAAAACAAGAAAGATAATATCACTGGACAACAGAAATATGAAATTCAAAGGAAGAATTTGAAGATAAAATAAAAACACAGAATCAAAAAGAAACTAACTGAAAAATAAAAGAAAAAAAATTATAGGATCAGTCTGGGAATTCCAACATTCAACAAATTAGAGCACTAACATCCAGAATCAAAACACAGAAAAAGTAGATGGGGGTAAATTATCAAAGAAATATATTGTAAATCAACTATACTTCAATAAACTTTGCCTATTATTTTAAATGAGAAAAGAAGTTTAAATGAAATAGCATAAGAAAATGGTTTGAAAGAAATTGACTTTCCAGACTGAAAATCTCCAAGTGTCTGTCATATGAAGGAAAAAGATCCAAAACAAGATGACTATCATGAAATTTAAAAAACAATATAAAAGAAAGATGCTAAGGGCAACTAGATGGGGGGAAATGACCAAAAGTATCAGAAATCAGAATAACATGACTTCTCAGTACCAACACTGAAAGCCAGAAGACATTGAGGGAATGGTTTCAACATTTTAATCTAAGGGAAAATTATTTCCAACATATACCTTTAAATAAAGTCAGAACGAATTTTACATATGAACTCTTGTCTCTTTTCCCCTCTTCTTCCTCCTGTTTGCTGCTCCTAGAGCAGATGCGATGCCACCATTCCATCCTGCATGAGCATGGTTTAACAGAGGAGAGAAGCAGCCAGGATCCCTGATGACCGTCGGAGCTACCATAACTGCGCTGGCTCTCTACCACTTTTATATTAGCAAAAAGTCAGTTTATTGCTGTGAAACTCACTGTTGTTTTAGGGTCTTTTATGAGTCTGCTGTTGTCGTTCAATCACTAAGTTGTGTCCGAATGTTTTGCGACCCCATAGACTGTATATAGCCACCCAAGCTCTTCTGTCCATGGTATTTTCCAGGCACGAATACTGGAGAGGGGTGTCATTTCCTTCTCAGGGGATCTTCCTGGATAAGGGATCAAACCCATGTCTCCTGCACTGGAACACAGATTCTTTACCTCTGAGCCACTGGGGAAGCCTATCTTTTATGAGAATCCAAGTACAATTTATAACCAATACATATGAATCCCAGAAATGGGCTTAATCAGATTAGTAAGGCAAAGGAAATTTTTAGTATGACAAGGAGAAACTGCAAGATGATACTAAAATATCTGACTGAGAGCAACTAGTCCATATGGTAACTGGAGGATATAGTTATCTCCCAGAGAAAACGGAACTGACAGGTTAATGGATGTCTTTGACAAAGTCTTATATGTCCGCTAGTAAATTTACATATATAATGAAGCAAAGACACACAAATAATGCCATTATTAACTCCAATAAAAACAAAATATATATGAAAGACAGTAAAATAATTGTTTGACATGTAATTTCAGTGGTGAACGACAATTAAGAACATGGTCATCTTTCAGAAGATGAAGTGAGTGGTTTTCAACCAGAGGCAATTCTGTCCTTCAGGAGATATTTGGCAAGGTCTGGAGATATTGTTGATCATTGCAACTAGAATGTGTTCCAGGTACCTAGTAGACAGACACCAGGGATGCTGCTAAACATCCCTAGAATGGACACAACAGCCCCTCACAATAAGGATTATCCAGCTGAAACATCAACAGTGTTGAGACTGAGAAATCTCAGAAAACAGTTATATTTTAGAAACAAACAATAGTGACTTCAACAAAAATTACAATTTTGAGAAACAGGTGTTTGGGGTGTGTGTGTATTTATAGAAAGAGTTAGTGGTTAAAGCCCATGTTTCTTAACTTATTAATGATTTGTAACATCTAAAATTTGAAGATCAAAATATAGATGCTTAAATATATTATTTACAAATAAACAGGCAAATATCTCTTCTAAAATGATAAAAAGTGGCTGCTTCTATCCAGTGGTACAGAGGATGTGGAGGGACAGGGTAGGGTATTAGTGTTCTTTTAGTTATAAGCTGCTTAATATTACTAGATTTTTTAAACTGTGCTCATTAAATTTAAACTTGTAATAAATTATTATAAAGGAAAAAATGTAAAATACAACAATATGAATTATGAAGTCAGATTTCTTATACTGTGGCAATGTAAACACAATCAAATCTGTCTTGGTTAAAACAGATTTTTTGGTGTGAAGACCATCTTTTCCTTCTCTTTTATCTTCCTTGCCTGGATCATTTGTTTAACATTACAAACTGATTCTCGGCTGCCACACAAATGTTGCAAATACTGTAGCATTTTGAGTGACTCCAGAATCAGGAATTGGAACACAGAGGAGCAAAGAATGGAAGTTCAGAGCTGCTGGGATGCTTACTTTGTCATGAAAGTATCTCCATGTGAGAGGAAGAATTTGACAGATTAATCAATATTCTTTTTTACCTAAGCAATTTTTCTGCTCAGATCATTCTTGTACCTTGAAGTTATAATCATCTCTGATTTTGACACTGGCCTGACACACAAATTTCATGCCGTTCAGACACTTATTTTCTGTTTTGAAGACATGGTATAAGGGGGAAAGAAGTATTTCCCTGAAGACTGAACAGTATGTCACAGAAGAGGATAATTAGGTTCACTGCATGTTTTACCAAAGCACTGAGTTCTAGATCAGCACTCCTATTGCTGTCTAGTAACAGCACTGCCATATGTTTTTTTTTCTTTAAACTTTTTATGGTATAGCCTATTAACAATGTTATGATAGTCTCAGATGAAGAGCGAAGGGACTCAGCCATACATATACATGTATCCATTCCCCCTCAAACTCCTCTCCTGTTCACTGTCTATGTGTTCTTTAATAAACATGTGAGCCTGTGTGCTAGTGATCTGTATGTCCATTTTATAATGCAGGTCTGAGAGTAGGGGCCCCTTTCCCAGTTGAAAGAGTGGTATTGATAAGGATGGCATATCCTCAACTCCTTACTTCATCTGACCTCACTTAGCTTAAACCTAACTGAATTTGGCTTGTGCTTAATGAACCTACTAAAATGTGATCTTGAAAATTCATTAGTACCATCCTAAAAAATGAATCCAAAAGAATACTACCAAAATATTATTCCTCTGTATCATTCCTATGGACTCCCACTGCTCCTTGAAACTCTTCTTTTCCTAGACTTTCAAAGCAATACTCTATTTTTTCTACTCTCTCTCTGATTACCTCATATGTTTCCTTATCACTTTATATTTATAAATGTCAATAAATTTAATATTATATATGCACGTAAGGACAGATGGACTGATAGATCAATGGAATTATGGATCAGTGAATCAAGGATGAGTTGGTAGATGAAACATGATATGGCTTTGAACTGAGACACTAGGTTTTGTTCTCTGGTTAGTTGATTGACTGTGGGGAATGTTTATGTCTGTGTGCATGCATGTATGTATAAGTGCTTGTATTTGATTATTTTTATTGTAATTCAGAACTCTATATTTCCAGAAACTAGAGTACATAACTACCAAGAATTAAAATTAAGGAGCTGCTGCTGCTAAGTCACTTCAGTCATTTCTGACTCTGTGTGACCCCATGGATGGCAGCCCACCAGGCTCCTCCATCCCTGGGAACCTCTAGGGAAGAATACTGGAATAGGTTGCCATTTCCTTCTCCAATGCATGAAAGGGAAAAGTGAAAGTTAAGTTGCTCAGTCATGTCCGACTCATAGCGACCCCATGGACTGCAGCCTACCAGGTTCCTCTGTCCATGGGATTTTCCAGACAATAGTACTAGAGTGGGTTGTCATTGCCTTCTCTGTAAGGAGCAAAACAAGTTAAAAAAATAGAGGAATAAATCTGCAAACTTTGACTATTTGATTAAACACTAGAATCACAAGCCTCTATTATGCCTCTGTTATATAAAGAGCTGGGTGTAAATTTTAAAGTACTATTCATTTAATAGAAAACAGCTACACAAACATATGTACATATATATTCATCATATATACTTATATACAGAGTATCAATATTGCAATATTTTTACATCACAAAACCATTTCCCAAACTATTTTATTCATATTCCACAAGGCTGTCATTAGCTATTCAACAAATAGCTCATAGCTAAGTCTAACAATATTCAAAGCATTAGAGATAACAAAATAGGAGAAAAACGGTCTTTTATTTACTTCCTCAATATGTCTTAAATTTGCTTGTATGACAAATTTTGAGATTATTCTCAGAAATTTCATATTTTACAACTTCAGTGTTATTTTTGTTCTGTTTAATATTTCTTACTGATAAAGCTATTGATCTGTAATATTTATTTTGAAAATAGTCACTTTACCAACTATTCTTAGCTTTAATATTTTTCCCATTGATTTGCTTTGATTGGGATACAATAACAAATAATATTATCCTTAAGCAGCACTTGCAAATACTAAAGGCTTGCAGTCAAATATACTTTCTCAGTTTACTAAGAAATATGTTGCTCCTTATCTTTTCACTATTTTCCATAAAATGAAGCTATTCCTACTGCAATATTAAAAAACTGGATATAGTTACTTCTATTAGTTAGTTCTTTTATCTTTCTTAGTTACTTCTATTATCTTTTAGGTTTTTCTTTTGGTAGGAATTCAAGAGAAAACAACTTTTGTGTCACTATTCAGCATGCGTTTTTAAAAAAGTTTTCTAATTTTCTCTCCATCCCTGCCTATGCACTACTTGGAAAAGTGCATATAAAGTATGTTAATATTTTCTTATTCATAATAACTTACATGAGAAAGAACTTTTAAGAATTATCTTTTTTTTTCCAAGGAAGAGGGATTATCTAATTGCAAACTGAACTTATAAGACTAAGTTCAGATAACTTAATTAAGATGCCAAACAAATTACATTATTGCAAAGTGCTTTATTTCAAACCTATAGGTTTTCATTACTTGGTTTTACATTTAGGATTTTTCTAGTGCTTATTAAAAGACTTTATTATTCTATTATAAGCATCAAGTTTCATGAGAAAACTATTTATACTATTAAAATACAATTATATATTTGATCTGTTATAGAATTTCCTGATACTAAGCCCCAGTTTTATAAGATTATAGTAAAACATGCAAATAAACACATACAACGTATTTATTGATGACGATGAAATTTTGTATTCACCTTCTCTCTCCAACTTTCTNGTCTGTGTGCATGCATGTATGTATAAGTGCTTGTATTTGATTATTTTTATTGTAATTCAGAACTCTATATTTCCAGAAACTAGAGTACATAACTACCAAGAATTAAAATTAAGGAGCTGCTGCTGCTAAGTCACTTCAGTCATTTCTGACTCTGTGTGACCCCATGGATGGCAGCCCACCAGGCTCCTCCATCCCTGGGAACCTCTAGGGAAGAATACTGGAATAGGTTGCCATTTCCTTCTCCAATGCATGAAAGGGAAAAGTGAAAGTTAAGTTGCTCAGTCATGTCCGACTCATAGCGACCCCATGGACTGCAGCCTACCAGGTTCCTCTGTCCATGGGATTTTCCAGACAAGAGTACTAGAGTGGGTTGTCATTGCCTTCTCTGTAAGGAGCAAAACAAGTTAAAAAAATAGAGGAATAAATCTGCAAACTTTGACTATTTGATTAAACACTAGAATCACAAGCCTCTATTATGCCTCTGTTATATAAAAAGCTGGGTGTAAATTTTAAAGTACTATTCATTTAATAGAAAACAGCTACACAAACATATGTACATATATATTCATCATATATACTTATATACAGAGTATCAATATTGCAATATTTTTACATCACAAAACCATTTCCCAAACTATTTTATTCATATTCCACAAGGCTGTCATTAGCTATTCAACAAATAGCTCATAGCTAAGTCTAACAATATTCAAAGCATTAGAGATAACAAAATAGGAGAAAAACGGTCTTTTATTTACTTCCTCAATATGTCTTAAATTTGCTTGTATGACAAATTTTGAGATTATTCTCAGAAATTTCATATTTTACAACTTCAGTGTTATTTTTGTTCTGTTTAATATTTCTTACTGATAAAGCTATTGATCTGTAATATTTATTTTGAAAATAGTCACTTTACCAACTATTCTTAGCTTTAATATTTTTCCCATTGATTTGCTTTGATTGGGATACAATAACAAATAATATTATCCTTAAGCAGCACTTGCAAATACTAAAGGCTTGCAGTCAAATATACTTTCTCAGTTTACTAAGAAATATGTTGCTCCTTATCTTTTCACTATTTTCCATAAAATGAAGCTATTCCTACTGCAATATTAAAAAACTGGATATAGTTACTTCTATTAGTTAGTTCTTTTATCTTTCTTAGTTACTTCTATTATCTTTCAGGTTTTTCTTTTGGTAGGAATTCAAGAGAAAACAACTTTTGTGTCACTATTCAGCATGCGTTTTTAAAAAAGTTTTCTAATTTTCTCTCCATCCCTGCCTATGCACTACTTGGAAAAGTGCATATAAAGTATGTTAATATTTTCTTATTCATAATAACTTACATGAGAAAGAACTTTTAAGAATTATCTTTTTTTTTCCAAGGAAGAGGGATTATCTAATTGCAAACTGAACTTATAAGACTAAGTTCAGATAACTTAATTAAGATGCCAAACAAATTACATTATTGCAAAGTGCTTTATTTCAAACCTATAGGTTTTCATTACTTGGTTTTACATTTAGGATTTTTCTAGTGCTTATTAAAAGACTTTATTATTCTATTATAAGCATCAAGTTTCATGAGAAAACTATTTATACTATTAAAATACAATTATATATTTGATCTGTTATAGAATTTCCTGATACTAAGCCCCAGTTTTATAAGATTATAGTAAAACATGCAAATAAACACATACAACTTATTTATTGATGATGATGAAATTTTGTATTCACCTTCTCTCTCCAACTTTCTTCTTATTCTACCTCTTACTAACCAGACCTGATAATTAAGAGGGAGAGACATGATTAAAATATATCTTTCATAAGAGAAGTTTGTTTTACTTACCTTATCTTTAAATTTTTGTCAATGTTATCCCTCAGGTTTCTTATTTTTTTTACAAGACTTGCATCTTGCCTTCAAAGGCATCAGAAATCACCTAGGAATTTTTTTTTTTTTTTTATAAATAGTAGGAACTTTGTTAGATCAGTCAGTCAAAGTCAAATGACTGAAGACAGTTGGCTCCTCCCGACTCTGCCCACCCCCATACACAAGCACACCTGCTTTCAATTCTAGGCCTCAAACACTTTATTAAAGAACTAATGCAGTAAGCAATTCACCTATGCAATGAAATATGTCAATGTGTGAGGTATTAACTAGTAGGAAGAAAAATACTGATTTCATTGAGTTTTTGTCTAAAACTCAACAGGGATTGTCAGTTTAAAGAAATATGTCCTGTGCTCAATCACTCTAGTTGTGTCTGACTCTTTGCAACCCTATGGACCATAGCCCACCAGGCTCCTCTGTCCATGGGATTCTCCAGGCAAGAATCCTAGAGTGGGTTACCATTTCCTTCAGGTGATCTTCCTGACCCAGGGATTGAACCCATGTCTCTTAAGTCTCCTCACTGTCAGGAGGGTTCTTTATCAATAGCACTACCTGGGAAGCCCTCTAAATCAATGACTTAATTTGCTTGTCTGCAATAACACATAATTACTTAACTTTTACTTTGTTAAATCGACTGAATATGTCTCTAGTCAAAAATTTATGCTGAGGATTTGAACTAAAATATTTAAATAGACCACATACTCTGTATTCCTTTTGTTTTTTCTTCTTCTCGTTGTCTGAGAAATGATCTCAGACTGACAATTTGCATTTAGTTATCTGGGATACAGTTTAAGAGACTTGACAGTTTCAAAACAATATTCACCTAAGTCTGTTTGGTCACATTGGAATCACAGCTTCAAAAAAAGTCAAAATTTAATTACAAAAAAACTTTTAATTTACTCTTCTTGCATTCTACATACCTCTGTTTTTAGCATTTTCTGATAAAGCTTTAAGCCTGTCTGAGGCTCATCTACATTCTTCTACACACAAAATAAGTATAAATACTTATACCTAATGAGTTTCATTTTAAAAAACCACTCATTTGCCNACATTCTACATACCTCTGTTAGCATTTTCTGATAAAGCTTTAAGCCTGTCTGAGGCTCATCTACATTCTTCTACACACAAAATAAGTATAAATACTTATACCTAATGAGTTTCATTTTAAAAAACCACTCATTTGCCAAATAAAATTAGCTCTTTCTATTCTAGATGCAAAAAGACAATAGTACACTGCATTCTCAACAACTATAACATGAATAACTAACATTAGTTGAAATTCTAACACTCAGCTCATCAAAGCAACACTAGGAAGTGGACGTATGTTATCTTAATTGTACAGTAATGGAACTAAGGAGGCACAGATAATTAAATAATGTCCCTGTATTAGTCTCATTTGAGGTAAGGCTTTTTTCTTGACCTGGTAGCTGCCTTCTTGCTTCATGGACATGTGGTCTTTGCTCTGTATAGGGGGAAGCAGAGAGCCAAGTGGAGAGGCAAAGAGCATTCTCAGATGTTTCTTCTTATACAGACGAACCTCTTTAGACCAGGGCCTCACCCTATGACCTCATTACACTTAATTACTTTCTTACAGGTCCCATCTTCAAACACAGCCACACTAAAAGAGCTTCAACATAAGAATTTTGCAAGAACAAGAACACTGAGTCCATAACATTTCCTAAGTCACACAGGTAATAAGTTGTAGAACCATGACTGAAAACCCAGCATTTATATTCAGAGCCTGAGCTCTTAATATTATTGCCTACTTTATACTGAGCTCCTTATAACTAAGCTTTTGCTGCACATTAAACAGAGTAAAACTAATCACATCTATTTTTCCCCATAGGAAGTATCTATTGATAGGAGGGGAGTAGAAAAGAAAATAGCCCCTATACTGGGCCCTGCTCAGCTTAGTGCTCTGTAAGGTTAAGGAAGAAATTGAAAGAACAGTTCAGAAAAAGTCATATTTTGTATGTTTCATATTTTGTATGTTACAAAGGGTAAAAAGTTTGCAGTGAGGTGTGAAGACCCCTCACACCACCAGTGGGCTTCACATACAGAGTCAAGCTCAGATAGAGTTACACAGATAATATGTCTGCAAAGACGGCGAGATGCTCACCTGGAAAGGTCCACACACGCTCAGCCCCACTTGGACATAGTAGCCTGTGCACAAACTGGAGGCTGGAATCTGAAGGGTTTGAAACCTCCGACCCAGGACTTCTGCCCATTGCACAGCAGGCAGTACCGCCTTTCTAGCCCCACAGCCTCGCCTCCTCTCTGCAACAACCAGCTTTCAGGAAAGAAAGTAAAATGTGCCTATGGGACCACATCTCACTTACTCTTCTCTTTCTGAAACTGCACCTCAGGTAGAGATTTGAACCCACAACTTTCCAACTGAAACTGCACAATTTGTCTCATGACTTAGTGAAGCTTAGGTTATGGCTTGCTGCATAAGGAATTCACCAAGCAGCAAAGTGATATATAAGAAGTAGATTTACTAATATAGGATGTTTCTAAAGGATATAAGCAGACAAGCAATGGGACTCTGTCCTGATAGAACTAAGTGGCCTGCATTTTTATAAACAAAGGAAGGAGGGGGAGAAGACCACCTCAGGTCCCAATTCTCACATGAATATGGGGGAGATGGGCTTTAAATAGGAAAGAACTCAAGTGAGAGCCATAATAAAGTGAAAGCAAAGCATGTTTTTTTAGAGAGCTACACATTGTGTGGGCAGAATATGGTCCAGCCTGGGGAAAACAGATTCCACAGACAGAGTATGGGCCTTCCCAGAAAATGAGGGCAACCAGGGAGTAGGGTTAGTTATTTATGGGTTGGGTGATTTCATAGGCTGAGTGAGAGGATTATTCCAACAATTACAGTGAAGGTGTGGGAATTCCCAGGAAGTGAGCCATAGAACACTTTTCAGCCTTCTATGATTGGCCTGGGACCTGCCATGGCACCTGAGGTGTGTCATTAGCATACTCCACATTTGAGGTCAGGGGCAGTGGCCAGGAGGAGCTATCCCACGACCATGGTAAGGAGCAGCAGCTGCACTTTGCTGGAGCAGCCGTGAAGAGATACCTCACGTCCAAGGTAAGAGAAACCCAAGTAAGACGGTAGGTACTGAGAGAGGGCATCAGAGGGCAGACAGACTGAAACCATAATCACAGAAAACCAGCCAGTCTGATCACACAGACCACAGCCTTGTCTAACTCAGTGAAACTAAGCCACACTATGTGGGGCCACCCAAGACAGGCAGGTCATGGTGGAGAGTTCTGACAGAATGTGGTCCACTGGAGAAGGGAATGTCAAACTACTTCAGTATTCTTGCCTTGAGAACCCCATGAACAGTATGAAAAGGCAAAAAGATAGGACACTGAAAGATGAACTCCCCAGGTCAGTAGGTGCCCAATATGCTACTGGAGATCAGTGGAGAAGTAACTCCAGGAAGAATAAAGGCAAGGAGCCAAAAAACAAACAAACAAACAAAACACCCAGCTGTGGATGGGACTGGTGATAGAAGCAAGGTTTGATGCTGTAAAGAGAAATATTGCATAGGAACCTGGAATGTTAGGTCCGTGAATCAAGGCAAATTGGAAGTAGTCAAACAGGAGATGACAAGTGTGAATGTCGACATTCTAGGAATCAGCTAACTAAGATAGACTGGAATGGGTGAATTTAACTCAGATGACCATTATATCTACTACTGTGGGCAGGAATCCCTCAGAAAAAATGGAGTAGCCATCATAGTCAACAAAAGAGTCCTAAATGCAGTACTTTGATAAAATCTCAAAAATGACAGCATGATTTCTATTTGTTCCCAAGGCAAACCATTCAATATCACAGTAATCCAAGTCTATGCCCCAACCAGTAACTCTAAAGAAGCTAGAGTTGAACAGTTCTATGAGGACCTACAAGACCTAGAACTAATACCCAAAAGACATGTCCTTAGGGGAATGGAATGCAAAAGTAGGAAGTCAAGAAACACCTGGAGTAACAGGCAAATTTGGCCTTGGAATACAGAATGAAGCAGGGCAAAGGTTAATAGAGTTTTGTCAAGAGAACACATTCGTCATAGCAGACATCCTCTTCCAACAACACAAGAGAAGACTCTACACATGGACATCACCAGATGGTCAACACCGAAATCAGATTGATTATATTCTTTGCAGCCAAAGATGAAAAGCTCTATACAGTAGGAAAAAATAAGACCGGGAGCTGACTGTAGCTCAGATCATGAACTCCTTATTACCAAATTCAGACTGAAATTGAAGAAAGTGGAGAAAACCACTAGACCATTCAGGTATGACATAAATCAAATCCCTTATGACTATACAGTGGAAGTGAGAAATAGATTTAAGGGGCTAGATCTGATAGACAGAGTGCCTGATGAACTATGGATGGAGGTATATGACATTGTACAGGAGACAGGAATCAAGACCATCCCCAAGAAAAAGAAAAGCAATAAAGCAAAATGGCTGTATGAGGAGGCCTTACAAACAGCTGTGAAAAGAAGGGAAGTGAAAAGCAAAGGAGAAAAGTAAAGATATACCCACTTGAATGCAGAGTGCCAAAGAATAGCAAGGAGAGATAAGAAAGCCTTCTTCAGCAATCAATGCAAAGAAATAGAGGAAAACAATAGAATGGGAAAGACTAAAGATCTCTTCAAGAAAATTAGAGATACCAGGGAACAAGATGTGCTCAATAAAGGACAGAAATGGTAGGGACCTAATAGAAGCAGAAGATATTACGAAGAGGTGGCAAGAATACACAGAAGAACTGTACAAAAAAGTTCTTCATGACTCAGATAATCACAATGGTGTGATTACTCACCTAGAGCCAGACATCCTGGAATGTGAAGTCAAGTGGGCCTTAAGAAGCATCATTATGAACAAAGCTACTGGAAGTGATGGAATTCCAGATGAGCTATTTCAAATCCTGAAAGATGATCCTGTGAAAGTGCTACACTCAATATGTCAGCAAACTTGGAAAACTCAGCAGTGGCCACAGGACTGGAAAAGGTCAGTTTTCATGACAATCCCAAAGAAAGGCTATGCCAAAGAATGCTCAAACCACCGCACAATGCACTAATCTCACACACTGCTGCTGCTGCTGCTGCTGCTAAGTCGCTTTAGTCGTGTCCGACTCTGTGTGATCCCATAGACAGCAGCCCACCAGGCTCCCCCGTCCCTGGAATTCTCCAGGCAAGAACACTGGAGTGGGTTGCCATTTCCTTCTCCAATGTATGAAAGTGAAAAGTGAAAGTGAAGTTGCTCAGTTGTGTCCGACTCTTCGCAACCCCATGGACTGCACCCTACCAGGCTCCTCCATCCATGGGGTTTTCCAGGCAAGAGTACTGGAGTGGGGTGCCATTGCTTTCTCCCATGCTAGTAATGTTCAAAATTCTCCAAGTCAGGCTTCAGCAATACGTGAACCGTGAAATTCCAGATGTTCAAGCTGGTTTTAGAAAAGGCAGAGGAACCAGAGATCAAATTGCCAACATCCGCTGGATCATAGAAAAAGCAAGAGAGTTCCAGAAAAACATCTATTTCTGCTTTATTGACTATGCCAAAGCCTTTGACTGTGTGGATCACAAGGAACTGTGGAAAATTCTAAAAGAGATGGGAATAGCGGACCACCTGACCTGCCTCTTGAGAAACCTATCAGGAAGCAACAGTTAGAACTGGATATGGAACAACAAACTGGTTCCAAATAGGAAAAGGAGCATGTCAAGTCTGTATATTCTCACCCTGCTTATTTAATTTATATGCAGAGTACATCATGAGAAATGCTGGGCTAGATGAAGCACAATCTGGAATCAAGACTGCTGGGAGAAATATCAATAACCTCAGATATGCAGATGACACCACCCTTATGGCAGAAAGTGAAGAACCACTAAATAGCCTCTTGATGAAAGTGAAAGAAGAGAGTGAAAAAGCTGGCTTAAAACTCAACATTCAGAAAACGAAGATCATGGCATCTGGTCCCAGCACTTCATGGCAAATAGATGGGGAAACAGTGGAAACAGTGGCTGACTTTATTTTCTGGGCTCCGAAATCACTGCAGATGGTGATTGCAGCCGTGAACTTAAAGGACGCTTACTCCTTGGTGGAAAGTTATGACCAAGTGTGACAGCATATTAAGAAGCAGAGACATTACTTTGCCAACAAAAGTCGGTCTAGTCAAAACTATGGATTTTCAAGTGGTCATGTATGGATGTGAGAGTTGGACTATAAAGAAAGCTGAAGGCCGAAGAATTGATGCTTTTGAACTGTAGTGTTGGAGAAGACTCTTCAGAGTCTCTTGGTCTTCAAGGAGATCCAACCAGCCCATCCTTAAGGAGATCAGTCCTGGGTGTTCATTGGAAGGACTGATGTTAAACTGAAATTCCAATACTTTGGCCACCTGATGTTGAAGAGATGACTCATTTGAAAAGACCCTGATGCTGGGAAAGATAGAGGCAGGAGGAGAAGTGGACGACAGAGGATAGGATGGTTGGATGGCATCACTGACTCAATGGACATGAGTTTGGGTGTAATCCAAGAGTTGGTGATGGACAGGGAGGCCTGGAATGCTGTGGTTTATGGGATTGCAAAGAGTTGGACATAACTGAGCAACTGAACTGAACTGAATGTATTACAATGAGCCTATAATGAGGCACAAATGTCTACTGGAAGTTGAATCTTCTGCCATCTTGGGCCTAGCTTTTTCTCACCAGTTTATATCATATTCTCAATGGTTATGTCATTCTTTTGATTGCTGTGCCCTGCTGACTTCCCTCCTGTCTCATTTCCAGGTTTATTACCCTGGGAAGAGAATGTTCTATTATAATTTTGCCTAACTTGAAAACCATCCTATTTTATTCTTTTATAAATTCATAGATATACTTCAGGTGTCACACTAAATCCTCTTTGGCCCATATCACTAGATATGTGCCATAGATAATGCTAAACAGGACGTTTCATGTTTCAATGTGGTGAACATTATATCATAGCTTCTCAAATTGACTGGAATCTTTATCATCAGCAACTGCAATTCGGTTGATAAGAGTACACAGTTGCTTTATTTCTATCCATTTCTCTCAGTCTTAGAAGCTTACCTTTTTCTATAGTGAACACATAAATGAGTTGTAGAATATGTATATTTCTATATATGTAGAAGCATGTATATTGTACATATGTACAAATATATATATATGTATATTTCTACATATATCATTTGTGCAAGCATGTAACAACACATAAGTTTATTTCCTGTGTCATCACTGAAAAATGCTAACATTCAGTGACTATTATATGGTAAAGTCAAATTGCCCTTACACTCTATAAATGTTATTGCCATCTTCATCTCCTTTGGTGATTTTGAAACATTCTTTAATATAATTGGAATTGACATTAATTCTACAAATAGAACTATCTCATGGAAACCAATTGAAATCCTAACATAATTAAGAGATCATTTTACTAGATCCTATGAAACAAGCACGTGATTCTAGAGAAAGCAGTGGATTAAATTTCAGGAAGAATTTAGAGTAAATATAATATTTCCTAATGATATTATTTCAAAATTTATAGAAATCATAAAGTGTCCTTCAGTGGAAATGTTGAAAAAACTTTTGTTTTCCTTAGTACATTGCCATCTACATAGTATAAACTTTGTAGTNGCAGTGGATTAAATTTCAGGAAGAATTTAGAGTAAATATAATATTTCCTAATGATATTATTTCAAAATTTATAGAAATCATAAAGTGTCCTTCAGTGGAAATGTTGAAAAAACTTTTGTTTTCCTTAGTACATTGCCATCTACATAGTATAAACTTTGTAGTATTGTTATAGTATTAAACAAACATGCCCCTAAAGTGAGCTGGCTTTCAGCCAAGGCATGATTCTTCAATTATTTGTACTTATAGTAAACACATATTTGGTCTTTTTCCTCAGTTTCTAACACAGACTTTCTAAAATCCTTGGAATTTCCTGAGTGATAATGGTGATAGCAACATCTTTTGTTATTTGTAACAAGACTCTTCCAACTCTACAGAAGTGTATGTTAATTAGTTGACTCTTGCTGGGCCCCCAGATAGCTTCAGGATGGCCAGAAGAACCAATCATGTCCACAGAGGACTGGAACTTTCACCCCAAACCTCAGACCTCTGAGGAAGAGAAAGAGACTTGAGACTGGGTTCAATCACCAATGGCCAATGATTTAATCAACAAAAGCACCATAAAAATTCTTAAATGATGCGTTCAGAAAACTACCAGGTTGGTGAACACATCCAGACGTTGGGACAGTATTGCACTCAGAGATGGCATGGAAACTTTCTGTCCTTTCCCCTTTCACTTGCCTTATGCATCTCTTCTATTTGGCTGTGAAACCACATCCCACTGAAACTAAGTTCACATGATGAGTTTATGATTAACTGCTGTATCCAAAACATTTCCTTTTCTTGTCCCACCTCTATTCCCCTCAGGATTGAAGAGAATCAAAAAATGCAGGAACTGAAACAGAGCAAGGATTTGTGGGCCCTCACAAGAACAAAAGTCCTTCCATGTTCCCCTGTTTCTTGTTTGCAGAAAAGACTTTAGTCTTCTAGACCTTCCCTGATTCAAGCAGTTACTAATTAGGGAAGTGAAGGACTGCAGAAACAAAGGGAAAGCAGTCAAGTAAGAAAAGTAATAATAGCTCAAATACTTTTAATATATATATATATGTGTATATATATATATATATATATAAAATAATTTGATGCACACTTGAGAGTTGTTCTGCAGAAACCAAGTCCCCCGAACCCAGGTCAGCTCCATGCTGACCACAGACATGTAGACTCCAAACTGATTTGAACCAAAAGATTGATGATTAAGTTCCTCAAAATATCACTCTGTTACTTGAACACTAAGCAATCAAAAGAAAGTCCATGGGCTGCAAAGTGACAGTCTCTCAATTGTGTCCGACTCTTTGTGACATCATGGACTGTAGCCTGCCAGGCTCCTCTGTCCAGGGAATTCTCTAGGCCAGAATACTGCAGTTGGTTGCCATTCTCTTCTTCAGAGGATCCTTCCAACCCAGGGATCGAATCCAGGTCTTCTGCATTGCAGGTGGATTCTTTACCATCTAAGCCACTATATGATGTCTTTAGAAATCCTTCTCTGAAAGTCACCGGCAGTTCAACTCTTTTGAACATAAACTATTTATTCTCTTTGCTTGTGAAGAACCTAGGTTAAAATTTAAAGTCTCCTTTGTGTAAAAACCCCGGAGGCAGGCCATGCCTCATGGAAAATAGCTTTCCCCTTATCTGGTGACTCAGAGCCTCCTGATCCTCCTTGACAAGCCCCACTATAGTAGTGAGTGTGAGTTTTTCTATTAGTTCTTAACTGATGACTTATAACCTAGTTTCCTGGCCTTGCAAAGAGACCCCCTCTCAACGATGTATTTTCTGTCAGACTTTTCCGGGTAATTGTTCTTCTAAGGACTGGCCAACCGCTGCAGGGTGGTCAGCCAGCCGTTTCGACTTAATTACCTGCAGACCTGTCCCACCAATCAAACGTCCTCACCCCACCTGCACCTGCCTATGGCCCCCTATCACATTGTTCCTAACATCCTGACCCCACTCCTACCTGCCTGTGATTTTTTCCGTATAAAAACCCTTCGCGACCAGTGTTCGGGGTTCACTCCTCCCGAGGAGACTGAACCCCGGTGCGCCGGCCTAATAAATCCTCTTGCCTATTGCATCGAATTCGAGTCACTGTGGTCTTTGGAGCGACAGATCCTGAGAAAAGGCCGCGAGGTCTTACANCCCGAACCCAGGTCAGCTCCATGCTGACCACAGACATGTAGACTCCAAACTGATTTGAACCAAAAGATTGATGATTAAGTTCCTCAAAATATCACTCTGTTACTTGAACACTAAGCAATCAAAAGAAAGTCCATGGGCTGCAAAGTGACAGTCTCTCAGTTGTGTCCGACTCTTTGTGACATCATGGACTGTAGCCTGCCAGGCTCCTCTGTCCAGGGAATTCTCTAGGCCAGAATACTGCAGTTGGTTGCCATTCTCTTCTTCAGAGGATCCTTCCAACCCAGGGATCGAATCCAGGTCTTCTGCATTGCAGGTGGATTCTTTACCATCTAAGCCACTATTATGATGTCTTTAGAAATCCTTCTCTGAAAGTCACCGGCAGTTCAACTCTTTTGAACATAAACTATTCATTCTCTTTGCTTGGCACTCTGAAATAAATGCTATTCTTTCCTTCACTGCAACTGGAGTCAGTAGATTGACTTTGTTGTAGATGAGAGAATGGATCCAAGTTCATTTTGATAACAGTTCTTCCTGAGTTGTATGTTTTATAATAAAACAGAGAAAGCAAACTTTTTTCTTGAGCTCTGTGAATCATGGAACAAATTATTAAACTTGAGGAAGAGTCGAAATCCAATTTGCAGCCAAGTTGGACAGAGTGTGGGTAACCTTGGGACCCAATATTTGTGACTAGCATCAAAAGTGAGGACAATCTTGAGGGTCTGAGCCCTTAAATCTGTGGAGTTTGGCATTAGCTCTAAAGAGTTAGCACCAGAAGTGAATTGAATTGTAGGATATAATTTGTATCCAGAGAACCAGAGACTTGGCTGTTGATGTTGGAAAATACCACTGAACCCTGTAAACATATTTTGAAGACATATACCATTATAGTCATGCCAGTTGAGGCCAGCCTTGGTCTAGGCCACCATCACCTCCCAACACTCCACTTTCTCAACAGTCTTTTCTCCCCAGAGCAGCAAAAGTGATCATTTAAAATCATAAAGTCACCTGCTCAAAATTCTCTCTGCATGATACTAAGAATACAACGAACACTTTACCGTGACGTAAAAGATCAGGCATTCTCTTCCTCTTTAAACTGGTTTTCTTTAGCACTCTTCCTCTCTTCCTCTTTAACTGTACTGGACTGTTGTTCTTCCACCATACACTCCTCCTCAGAGTCTTCATACTTACTGCTCCTTCAGTCTGGAAATTTCTTCCTCAGATTGATTCCCTCTTTTTGTCCTTCAGGACTTGACTCAAGTATCACATGAAAGAGTCCTTTCCTGATCACTGCTCTGAAAACAATGCCCCTCCGTCAATATATCTCCTATTCTTGTTCTCTTTTTATCTTAATGAAGATATAAAGTGCAAAATAGCCTCTACCCTGCCTCCAACTAATGCACAGCTCTGTGCTTGCAGGTACTTTGTTTTGCCCCCTATCTTACTTCCAACTCCTGGACAGAACCCATTACAGATCTGAGTGAGTTAATACTGTTTGACAATAATATGAGTCAAGAGTGAATGGAGGCTGTTTCATTGCCCCCTTTTCATACATTTTGATGTATCAGAAGCTACATGCACAGTGATAATGTACTACAAGCTATAAGTCAGTGTTTCTCACTGGGGAGCAGCTACACACCACCTGAATTTGTTATTGCTAAGATCAAAATTCTAGGCTCTGCTCCAGGCAGAAAAATCAGAACTTCTGCAAAGGAGATCTGGGAAACTACATTTTAACAAACTTCAGTAAAAATTTAACGAACAGAAACATCAATTAAATAGAGTTGGTACGTAGGCCAGATGGGGATCTCTCACGCTCTGCAAATATAGCAGAGCCCAACAGGAAGAAGAGAGATGCCTTTCCATTCATGGCAAGAACTCATGGGCTCTGTTTCCTGTAGCCAGCCCAGCTTTCTTTTCCTCTCTATAAAAGGGTTCTCCATCCCTTGACTACAGGGACTTGCAGGTAGATGGCTGGCCAGGGTTGCTTGCAGAGTCTGAATTGCAATTCTCTGCTGATCTTGAATAAACCCATCTTTGCAGAAGAAATATCTAGCAGTCCATTTGTGCCAGGTCAACACTTCCTTTGGAGATTGCTTGAAACTGCAATAGATAGTTCACAGAAACACTGGAAAGACATAAAGGATGAGAAGAAATAAAGGAAACTAAGGCAGAGCCAAGACAGTACCCAGGAGCACTCTGAATTGATGTTGTCAACTCTAACATCCATTGTGCAGTGGACGCTTGCCCCTGAAAACTCATTGTGACAGTTCTATGTGTAAACTTAATTCCTTTATGTGATTCCCTTAATATTAAATGTTCCATTCATAGTGTCCAGGTAGCCAAACCTGTGATATCTGCCTGCAGTTTAGCTTCCAGAAGTCAACGAATTATCTACCACTTTCACTGCTTTAGTGAGAAGCAGGGTCCTGCTTACCACCACTGTCAAGACTATCCCACAGTAAGAGGGTCCTGCTTACCACCACTGTCAAGGCTATCCCACAGTAAGAGGGTCCTGCTTACCACCACTGTCAAGGCTATCCCACAGTAAGAGAGATGTTTGAATCTGGGGATGCTGAGCAGCCAAAAACAACACATGCTCACTGGGAGCCTCATTTTTCTGTAGGAAACTTTGAAATCACGTTAAGTGTTATATTTTGCTTAAAATAATTAAAATTCACTATTAAATTTTACTAAGCACTTATCAGGTCCCCAATAAATTGAACTGGATGGAAATAATTGAAATATATTTCAAAATAAAAGAGTAAACCTAAAAATCTGATTACAGTATGTATGTATGACAAAGTTATTACACAGACTGATAGCCAGGACTAAGTGGAGAAGTAATCTTAAATAACATATAATCTGGAAATGTATAATGAATAAACCTCTTACGGTATCAGAAATCAAATGTAAAAGTTTTTTTTTTTTCCTCACAATTGGAAGCTTGGTTTAAATCCCTGTACCAAACCAGCAATTTTATTTGGCTTAAACATAAGAGGGAGAAAGATAAAAGAAAAAATTAGCAATAATAGTAGACTGTATCAGCATAAAAGTATTTATGCTTTCTTTCATATGTATGTATTATCTATGTTATAGAGCAAGACAGTCAGTTTTACATATTTTTATGAGAATACAAATGGATCAGGAAAAATTTTTATAGCCATGTGTTAAATATGGGCATGGCCTAGTGTTTTTTTTT